>OX393549.1:87255702-87740702 GCA_947650365.1 Chamaelirium japonicum
CGTTTAAATAATATCATTAAGCAAATGGTCACATATAGAATTTAGATCCATATCCGATGCTTCGATCGAGTTTCGGTCGGGTTTGGGTTGGTTTTTTGGAGTTTGGACTACATTACCATCCATATGTATCCCAGCGTATTGGTCCCGTATCCCAGACGTATCGGATTTTTTTTTTTGAAACCCTGATACTTTCTAGCCGTATTGGATACGTATCTCGCCGTATCGGGCCATATCGGAGTATCGGGAAGTATTCGATACGGGTACGGCCCTTTTTTTGAAGTATCTTTGTGTCCTAGATGGTTAGTCATACAACTTTGTTCTTTAACTCCATGTTTGGTCTCAAAAAGAGAAAGGAGTAATGAGAATAGATATGCCTGGTTGGGTTGGTGTCAAGTCAGTTTAAGTTAAAAGAATTTTCCGTGAGAAGGAAGTATACTTGTGCTTAATTAAATATAAGCTGCAGGGCAATTTTCCATAAGAAGAAAGTGTACTTGTGCTTAATCAAATCTAGGCTGCAGAACAATTTACTGTAAAATGCAAATATACTTATTCTTAATTAAATCTAGGCTGCAGGGCATGCCTTTATATTTATTTAGTCGTAGATTCAAACAAAGTAATTAACTCATAAGTTTTTATGTTTGCCCTTTAACAGTTATTTGAAAGTTCTTATTGCTGCGGTATACTTTCCATATTGGAGATCTCATTTGTTGTTTATTTTTCCAGCGGATTTTGATATTCCCTTTATATACCTTAACAGATTTGTACTCTCTTATTGCTGCTGTATACTTGATATATTTGTGATCTCATTTGTTACTTCTTATTCTGGCATCATTATCAAAACACGTTCTTTCATTTTTCATCATCTCATAGTAGTTTACTGTAACTGCCAACATTCTCTTAATGTGAGGTTTTTTGGTTATACTAACTCTTTCATTCCTGTTTTTCTCTTTTGTTTTTCCACTTTATATTTTGAACATGAAGTAACTTGTGTTTAATGTATATTTCCAGAAGTCATTGCATGCTTTTCATTTTTGGTTGACTATTGTTTATGGATTTGCACGTATCATGCTTTCTCATTTTATTAAGATCACAAGCAACCATGACTAATATTAGTGATGATAGTTAATGTATAGGCATATGCTCAGTTATCATTGTACCTGACATTTGATGTACGACTTTGCCTAAAACATGATGCTTCATGTTTTTCTATGATTTTTTATGTGCATTTTGAAAAATAATTTGAGGCGAGTATCCATCGAAGTACGCCTAACTGACTGTGCAAATGCACGGGCGCCTAAGAAGCGCTTTTTGTGCTCATGCTGGTTGGGCATATGCCTAGATGGAGTGGTATACATGCATAATAGTAATGCCCGTGCCTGTTGGCACTGTAGCGACTGCCTTCGATGGCAAAATACATTCTACTTATCCTACAAGATTCCTAGGTGGCGCCCACATTTGGCCTATGCACCCCCCCTCTCTGCTCCTCTCTCTCTCTCTCTCTCTCTCTCTCTACTCTTCTCTCTTTATGCCCCCCTTTCTTTCCCTAACCTAAAAAAACTAAAAAAAACCCTCTGTCCTCTCTTTTTGCTCTCTCTCTCAAACCTCTACTTGGCCATAAAAAAACGCTCTGCAACCTCTCAATCTCTTTGTGTGCTTGTCTCTCTTTGCTACCCAGCCAAAAAAAACCCCTCTGCCCTCCCCCTTCACCTTTTGTCTCTATGTACCTCTTTCTCTTCTTGTAGTGTCGATAGGCACAGACAAAAGAGAGAATCGGTGGCAAGGGTATGCATTTGGTTAATGTCACCTTGACCCCTTTTATCTTGCTGTAGCTGCATCCTATGTTGTCCAGCTAGTAGTTAAGATGTTTCAAACTTGATGATATTGTACGTGGAATTGTTCGCCACAAAGTAGTGGCTAGGATGCAAAGGGTTGTTAAGCGCTCTGGCAATGCCATTCAATGTGATACGTCGGCTAGCCACCCAAGAGATAGCAAGGGTGCTTCAAACAAATATGATTTTTTTAATGGGTCGACCAAACCCCACTGCAAATGAAAGTAAATTTTTTTATAGTTTTCGTTATCGAAATGCCAAACAATGAGGCAGGAACAAATAAACCTATATCATTAAGATCATTTGTTATATTATCCTATCTCTGTCTCTTCGCATTCCATCATATCTCGTTTGCCAAAGACCATCCACTGCTCCTTTTCCCCTCTTTCTTGAGACAACGTTTCAATAAGGCGATCGATCACCATCCCTCATTTGATTTCCTTCTCCGACGACCCTGCTTGATTTCCTTCTCTATGACCTTTGCTGTAGACCTCACTATCAAATCTCTCGCTGGAAACTAAGGTACGATTTCTTTTAAACCCAAAACAAAAAGCCATCCGTTCTCTACTTTTTTTTCGGTCGTATTTTTTTTTCCTTTGATGTGTTACCTATTGAAAACCTCATACTTTCTCTTTTTCGATCTACAGTGATTAATAAGGTGATATCTCATTCCCGTTCCTTCTCTACCGTAGCTCGTTGTGGTCCTCATGATCTGATATCTCAGGCACTCACCGAATAAACAAGGTTCGATAGTTGTTGAACCCTAAACCCTTGGCCAAAAACATCTAATAAAAGATCATACTCCTAGTGGTCGTATCTATGGATCTATAAACCAAGATTCTCCACTCTATAGTCGTATCTATCGTTCTCACAGAGTGGCGAATCTTTGGTCTATAGATCCTTAGATATGACCATGTGTAGTATAATCTTTGGTTAAGGGTTTTTGGCTAAGGGTTTAGGGTTCAACAACTATCGTACTTTATTTATCTCGTGAATGTTTGAGATATCAGATGACGAGGACCTCGACAAGCTACTTTAGCGAAGGAAAGTGAGTGAGAGATCGTCTTACTGGATCACTGTAGATCGAGAGAGGGAGTGTGAGATTTTCAATAGGTAACACATCAAAAAAAAAAAAAATATATATATATATATATATACACACACGACTGAAAGGGAAACAAAGAACGAACGGTTTTTGTTTAGGGTTTAAGAGAAATCGTACCTCAGTTTTTGGTGAGAGTTCCGATGGCGAGTTTAAAATCAAGGGTCGCCGAAGAAAGAAATTAAGCAAGAATTGTTGAAGGAAATCAAGTGAGGAATGACGTATGATCGCCTTACTGTAATGCTATAGCTCGAGAGAGAAAGGAGCTGTGAATGGTTTTTAGCACGGTTTTAAAACTCGGTAAAACCTGGTCTAGTCGAACCAAGTTGACTCGAGTCGGACCGAGTTGCCTAAACTCGGCAAAATTTCGAGTCGAGTTATTGGGCCGAGTAGGAACGAGTTGGGATAAAACTCTGTCGAGTCAGACCGAGTTTGCTTGACTCGGCTGGATTTCAAGTCGAGTTTTGAGTTTTTGAGCACTGGTTTTTAGCAAAAGAGATACGACGGTAGGCGAAAGTGATACATTGGTGGATGATCTTTTACAAATTTAAGTAGTACCTCATCGACAGAAGATACGACCCTAGGGACAAAAGATACGACCACCATTGAGTGATGAATCTTGGTCTATAGATACGACCACATGCAATGTTTTAAAAGACATTTTGAGGCGTTTGTCCTCTTGAGAGTCGAGGCGTAAGCCTCAAATGTGGCTTTTTGGTTAAAGAAGTTTAAAAAATAAATAACCAGAATAATACTATTATTGAATGTGTAATAACAATTAAACTAGATATGTGTAATAAATCACAATGTGTTAATACCTTATATGACACGCTTGAGTACTACATCAAGCAATCTAACAAGTAACAACAAAATGGAAAGTCAAATTGCTCAAAAAAACTTCATTAATATTCAAGATAATAATTAAAGTAGCAAGTAACAACAAATAAAAATATACCAACATAGGACTAACGAATGATAAACTACAAAAAATCATGGAAAAAACTAGTAGAAAAAGCAAGATCATGATCCATACCTCTAAACATGAAATAATCTTAATCTCTTACTTGTAGTCGGTAAACAATCCACAAAGAAGAAGAATGCAAGCTTCGGAATAAAAAATGAAAAAAAAATTTGAGCAATAGATCTTGATTTTGGATTTTGGGTTTTGGGGACAAAAGTGTTTCAAAACCTAAAGAAAATATCTAAAAGGGTTTAGGAGGTTTCAATTGGTGAAAAAAGGGCCCATGGGAGCAATTTATATATCAAACCCTTAGTCCCCCAACCAAAACTTGGTTTTAACCCTCCCTGCCCTATATTTCATGCCTGTAGCAAGAGGCGTACGCCTCAAACGCCTTGAGGCGCGCCTCGGACAGAGGCATACGCCTCTTGCTGTAGAGGCGTAGGATTTTATATGTGGCTATGGAGGCATGTGCCTCGAGGCAGCACAAGATCGCCTCGCTTCAAGACGAGCCTCAAGGCAGTACAGGACTGCCTCGCCTCAAAGTGTACGCCTCGAACGTCTTTGTAAACATTAACCACATGTAGCATGATCTTTGGTTAAGGGTTTATGAGCTATCGTATCTTATTATCCTTATCAAATGATGAGGTCCGTTACATGTTGCATCAAAGAAGGAAAACGAGCGAAATATTGCCTTACTAGATCGCGTGAGGTTTTCAATAAGTAACAAACCAGGGAGAAAATATATGACTGAAATAGAAACAGATACGATGAATGGGCAAGATAAACGTACCTTGTGGCATCTTGATCGTGCTGTTGTCCCTATGGTTGTAGCTTGTGGAAATTATGTTTAGTGTTTTAAGAGAGATCATACCTTAGTTTTCGGTGAGAGATCCAATAGCAAGGTCCACGACAAGGGTTGATGAAGGAAATCAAGCGAGGGATGATTTGGATGATCTTTGACAAAAGAGATATGACGGTGGAGGAAGAGACAAAGAAAGATAGGGTAACATAGTAAAAATAATATGGTAAAGGTATATTTGTTCCCGTATTGTTTTCTGAGATAATAACAAAAACTATACAGAAATGTACTTTCGTTTGCAGTGGGGTTTTGTCGCTCAATAAAAAAAAATCTACCTTAGCTTGTGGAAATTATGTTCAGTGTTTTAAGAGAAATCATACCTTAGTTTTCGGTGAGAGATCCAATGGCGAGGTCCACGACAAGGGTTGATGAAGGAAATCAAGCGAGGGATGGTTTGGATGATCTTTGACAAAAGAGATACGACGGTAAACGAAGAGACAAAGAAAGATAGGGTAACATCGTAAAAAAATATGGTAAAGGTATATTTGATCCTGTCTTGTTTTCTGAGATAATAACAAAAACTTTACAGAAATGTACTTTCGTTTGCTGTGGGGTTCGTCGCTCAATTTAAAAAAAAATCTATATATGTTCAAAGCGCCCTCGCTTTCTCTCAGATGGCTCGGCTTGGACGTATCGCGTTGAATGGCATTGCCAGAGTGCTTGGCAACCCTTCGTATCTCTGTTGCTACTTTATGACAATCAATGTTTAAAAAGGACTTCGAGGCGTACGCCTTGAAGTGAGGCGGTCTTGTGCTTGCTCGAGGCGTATGCCTCAGCAGCCACATATAAAAGTCTACGCCTCTGTAGCAAGAGGCATACGCCTCTGTCCAAGGCACGCCTCTTGCTATAGGCGGGAAACATAGGATAAGGAGGGGTTAAAAGTTAAAACTAAGGTTTGGGGGGTGGGGGGGGGGGGTGCACTAAGGGTTTGATATGTAAATCACCCCTACGAGTCATTTTTCACCCATTGAAACCTCCTAAACCCTTTAGATCTCCTCTTTAGGTTATGAAACCCTTTTTTCCCCAAAAACACAATCGAGATCTATTGCTCATTTCATATGCAATTTCGATTCTGAAACTTGCATTCTTCTTCTACTCATTTTTTCAATGATTTTTTTTTTTAATTCTATCATTGTCATGTGTTTTTATCATTGTTTGTTTTTTGAATCTTAACAATATCAGTCCTATGTTGATTCTTTTTTTATTTGTTGTTATTTGCTACTTTGATAATTATTTTGAATAATAAAGAATGGAGCTTGTTTGAGCAATTTAACTTCTATTTTTTTGTTAGATTGCTAAATTGAGTCCTCAAGTGTGTTATATATCGTTATTTCTAGCATGTGATTTGTTTTGCATATCTAGTTCAATTACTATTACACATTCAATAGTAGTATTTATTTTGATTTGTTTTTTTTAAAAAACTTTTACTAAATCTCCTCGAAAAAATCTGAGACTTACGCCTCGCTTCTCCAGTTGAAAAACGCCTCAGTACGTCTTTCGCCTTATTAAACATTAGTATTAAGTGATAATAAAGTACAAGATGAAGTAATGAAATTAAGTAAAATGACGTATAGAAGCATGGCAACAAATGAAAATTAAAACTGGATAATTTTTAATTTCCCATCGGGCTACGACTCCACCACTTCCATCACTAGGTCCGCAGGCAATCCGGTAATCAGACAAGTTGTTTTTCTATTGTAGGTATTCCTCGATGTCTGGAGTTGCAAATTTTATAGAGGGCCCTTTTGACCTTTTGAATAATTTAAAAAAATCTACACACAAGAACTCCAAAATTTAAAATTTTGGCGTTCCTGGATCCACCACAATGAATGGTGCTGCTACCCCTTTCCATGACCACAACCTCTACTTGTACCTACTACCCTTTATACTTCACTTGCAGCTAGGTCACATCATCCGCATCCTTCTGGAAGGCCCGCTTAACCCTATACTATCCAAGGATGACCCTTTTTTGGCTCTTTGAGCTTGATGGGATCGTGGTATCTTGGATTCACCTATCTGAACAGGAGTCCTTAGCACCACATTTGGCTGTGCTACACGAATATTATGTCGTCGATTTTTTTCTTTTCCAAAAGATTTTGCTTCTTTGGATGTAGCTGCATGGTAAAGTTTTTTGAGTTAGAATCTTGTGATACATTTAAAATTCTAACTGACTACTAGATTGGTCAAGGGATCTTCTCATCCCGATTGTACTCCAATTTTGTTCCCGACCGCACGTCATTGTACGACAATCACATATGTTTGTGCGACTGCAACAGTTTGTGCGATATTCGCATAACCATTTTCATGGTTCCTAATCTCATATGCAATTGTGTATGTAATACCATAGAATTATGTTTACAACAGAGAAGTGTGCGCCCGCATATGCATCATGACATCATTGGCCAACGGCAAAAACTAGTTTTTTAGCTGTTGGAGTTGTGTGGTCACACATTGCTCAAACAGCTTGTTCGACATCTGCATAACCATTTTCATTGCCCCAAGAATGCATATGCGAACTCACATGATAACAATGCGTGTCAAATACCTCTCTTGTATCTCACCTGGCTACAATAGAGAAGTTGACTGTGTAATACAACACAACGGAATTATGTTCAGAACATACTGAATTGTCACACATCTTCTCATCAATATTTATGTGCATGCAATTTTTCATATAATGCATATAGTGCACCTGTTACAGTGTACGAAGTCTCTCTGATTTTGATAGCGAGACTTAATTAACAGTGCATAAAGAAAAGCTGTTTTCAGCAGCGGCCAGACAACCGTAGAGGTGGATCCACAGATGAGTGGTCTGAATACCATTTGTCTACTAATTCCACCTCACATTTTGTGATCCCCGTCTTCTTTTACTAAGAGGTCAAATAAAGGATAATTGAAGGTCGAAGCCTTTTTGAATTATTTGGGGTAGAAGGTTTTACCGTTTGCTTAGATCAAATATAATATAATCCTCTACATTTTGGTATGGTCATTATGTAAGAGAAACCTTTGAACATTGTGTACACGTGTCATCATGGAAATTTTTACCCTTGCTCGAAATGTTTTTAGAATCAATGCCACTATCCGTTCTTCAAATCTGTTTAAATTCAATTCTAGGCTGCAAACCATGACTTCAAATTTATTGTCATAGATGCAAATATACTCATAAACTTCTATGGATGTACTTATGCATTTTATGTACCTTTAACAGCTATTTGCAAGCTCTTATTGCTGATGTATTCGTTACATTATTGAATTCTCATGTCATTCATTTTGATGATGCCATTGTGAAAATTCGTTCTCTGATTTTCCGTTGTCTTTCACTTGTGCCTAGTTTACTGTACCCGACATCATTATCTATAGCTGGCCTTTTTTGGGTTTTATGCTAACCCTTCTTTTTTTTTTCCCTCTCGTTTTCCCCACGTATTGCCATTTAGTAAGCTTTTGCATGTTATTAAGAAGTCTCTGCATGCCTTGCATGGACATTCATCAAATTCTCTCTTTTTGTTAGCATCACGAGCATTCACGGCTTAAATTAATAGCAGTTGTTAATGTATACGTAAATGCTTCATATGATAAGCTGATTCCCATCGATCGAGCCATGTAATTATAAACAATCTCTTAAAGCATGTGTTTATTTATCATTTGCAAAACATTTGTTCTTTTTTTTTTTGTAGTAGTAATTACATCAGCTAGTAGAAACTAAAATAACAACCAAACGAACAAAGCTTATCCATGATCATCAACAATCGATTGAAAGTAGAGTTCCAAGTCTTGTTGAACAATTTCATGGGCATGTGGTGTGAATGATTGCGTATGTATATACCCTTGCTTCAATGATCTTCCTAGCTTAGTCACCACATCTGTTTCTCATTATCTTCACTGTAACCATTGGTCGGTCCATCTCTCTGAACAAAATTTCTGGGGAAGACGTTGACAATCACCAATAATAGGATCCAGCTGCTCTTAGGAGTTGAGATGTAATGACAACTTGTGAGTCCCCTTCCACCCTTACCTTCGACCATGGATAATAAAGAAAAAAAGTATGCATGCCATGCCATAATGCTATTTTGCCAGCGACAGACAGGTATACAGATATGGAAATTGATCGGTCACAAGAATATTACCATAACTTTCTCAAATGATGAAGCCTCTTCATGCAGTACCAGTCCGCGTATCTACAGTCAAATTTCAACTTAAGTTTATCTGGCTGTGTAGGAATCCCTCGTTACTGACATTATGTTGGAGTCTGATTGCGATGAGCTTGTGGAGGATGAACTGATAGGTTTTCTAGCCAAAGTCGCCATGTCTGTTCAGCAATTGTAGTCGGTTCCACAACAACTCCACGAAAGATTGCTCAATTTCTACCCTTCAAAACCAACCAACATGCCATGAAAAGTAAACTAGTGATTGATTTGAGACGAAAATGAGAGTGGCCCATAGGTACCTAAAGAAGGCTTCGTAATGTTCTAATTGAGGTTAGCAACGGATCTGGAATCTTCGCTGGCCTGAAAAGGGATTGTACAATTAATCAAGAATGAGGACAATCAAATAGGACATGCTTAGTATCCGCAATACCATCCAAACAATGGGGGCAACCCAAATGAGGAGTCATACCCATTTGAAATAAACTGAATTTGGAGCCCAATGCAACAATGCATCAATTTCCATCCAAAATATTTAACTCGAGGAGATGCACAAAGCTTCCATGGAGCAGTCCAATGTGGTGTGGATGAAACACCAACAGGTTGCTCTGTATACCCAAGACATTTGGAAATCTCATTCTCATTGTTAGCATTCCATGCTCAATGGCCTTTCCATATATAAGGAGAAACATGCGATGAACTCAGTATAGACACCATTCCATACGACCATAATCTTGTGCCATATCCAGCTTAAATGCTAGCATGGCCATTGAAGGTTTTGCATTGCATTGAGTGCAGAGTTTCCTGTGCAAGAAGAATATTCTCACAAATGTTTCGCTGTTTTAAAGACGCTGTCTGTTCTTTGGAGATCAGCTTTTGGATAATCTGTTGTAGTCGTGACTCGTAAGACTAAGATTTTAGCTACAATCTTGTATAAGATAGTACATATGCAGATATGCTAGTTGGTCGAAAGTGAGTTGCTTCGAAGGTTCCTCTGATATCAGAACAAGGACCCAAAAGTCGATTTCCAATGGCTTGACATATAACTTGTTGCCAAGAAATGGGTAATAGCAGCAATAACTTCCTTGCCCACAATGGACCACTTATGCATGAAAAATTCAACATGATAGCCATATGGACCAAGGGTAGTATTGCGGGGTAATTTTAAAACACGTCGAATTTCTCTGAAGGGACAGGACGAGTGAGCTTGATTATCCACCTTCGAGACGTGAGCTACTAATACAACTCAAGTTTGAAAAACCCTATATTTTATGAATCCGTAATAAGAATTTGAGTTAATTCAATTTAATTTTGGAAAAATCTCAAATTGAATCAAGTGAAAAATTGCCTAGGCGGACCTAGGCGGCTGCCTAGGGAAAACCGCCCCACCAGAACATTATACTTTTGGTCATGTTGCTCTAGATTTGATTAAATCATGCATATTTATGATTTTTTCATGGTGCATTGTGAAAAATCATTTTGAATGATAATGTCTAAAATCCCAAGTGTATTGGAAGTTGATTATATTATCTGCAAGTGCAAATGTGCGATCACAGAGATTTTGAATTGTTGAGTAAAACATGGATTCTTTTGTCATCAATCGGTAATTGGTATGTAGTTTTTATTAGTTTGAATGAACTGCTCTAAATTTATTATGAGGTTATTCCTTGACCAGCATATGGCATAGATTTGGAGGTCTCTTGGGATGACTCATGGTGGTTGGGGTTGTGCTGCAATGTTTGTCTTCTTCCCCGTGGTTGTTTTTGGAACTTCATAGGGAGCAAACTTGAGTACCCTTTGTATGATCTCTCTTGCCATATTTGGGAGTGTCCCCAATCGATATGAAACTTCTTGGGTTTAACATCTATCTTCGTTTTATAATAGATTTTACCTCTTTTCCTATTCTTCCATCTGTAAGTCTTTTATATTTCGGCTTTCAACTTTGTTATTTGTAATTTGTAGTTGCTTATATTTTTCTCAGCACCGATATAATATAAGGATTTTAGGCTGAAAGGTTTGAAGTCAAGTAATAACAATTGAATTGGAATTTGTATATCAATTTTTTTTCCCCCGACTTGGTATCAAGATTTTTCATTATTTTGTACGGAATTTTATGTATTGTCATATATTTGTAGACTAGATATTGTCAGAGCAAGAACTTCTTTGCTACTTGATTTGTATTGTAATCGTGCTTGTGTTTATGTATGCAAATGAGAATATTGAACAAAATCTGAAATAAGCCATTGATGGGATGTTCAACTGTTTACTGTAATACATGCAAAGAAACTGTGAAAGAAATAAGGGGGACTTAGCCACACGTCCTTGTAGATAGATCCTTTTGAGTTGAAGGACATACAAGGTTTCAGTTTAGCACTGGGTCCCTCCCGAAAAGATGGGTTTTACAGCAAAGTCCCTTGTTGACCTTTCCCCCTTCAAATGATGTGGCCCTAATCCTAAAATCACATTGAATAACAATTCGGTAAAAAGTGTAACAATTATTTAGGGGCTCACATTTCATTGTAGCATATAAAACAGTCACTGTATCTGCTACAGTGAAATCATGGTAGCTGCTACAGCACTTTGCAGATTGTTACTCTTTGCGACAGCACTTTGCAGATTCTTACTCTTTGCTACTGCACTTTGCAGGTGGTTACTTTTTGCTATGGTATTTTGTAGATTTTAAAACAATGGAGAATATTAAGAGAATTTTAATTGTATATGAAAATTTATGGTTGCTCTTTCACTCCATTGTTCAAGTTTGTTGCTCATCTTTTTTTATTCAACATACTTCCAATTTCCAAATATGAAATATGTATGGTCACAGAGCATGGTGGTGGTTCTCTCTTGGTTGAACACACAGATGTTTTTCAGAGCCTCAGTTAACACCAGAATGGTGTCCTGGGTTAGCAAACAAAATGTGCATCAAGTGCCACTGGAATTTGCGTATAGCCTCTTTTCCTTTACAATATACAGATGACTGCTGTTGATGCAGATTATATGTTGCCAATATCATGCATTATGGGTTCAACATGATGTTTGTACTTGACTACGCTGATTTGCAATCCTTTTATCTTAAGTTGTATATCTGATGGTTCCGAAGTTGAATTATTTGCTTCATCTACATTAGTTTGTGTTGCGACATGTATAGATGTTCTGAATTTTCTGTTTTTGAACTATTTCATCTGAATGATGAACATTATCTCCATTCTGTACTGTCAGATTCCTCATTTAAGGCCCACCGAGTACAAGAGGTCTAGATTATCTAGAAACCGGAGGACAGTGAACCGGGCGTATGGTGGGGTTCTATCGGGAAGTGCTGTCAGGGAAAGGTTGGGTTTTTTTTTGGGGGGAGCAATGCAATTCCAACCCAAAGCATTTGTCCCGAATGCTCAACCTGAATGACGTGGCATCTAATCACGCGATCCCTTGCCTGCCAGTCATGGCTGAGTGCAACGGACGGCTGCGATCTGGACATCATTCTGATTGACCATTTGGGATAGATGCTTCGGGACAAATAGTATTTTCCATTTTTTCTTACTTCTTCTATACACGGCTCATAGGTTTTGGGTCATTCATGTTTTCTTTTTTGTTGCTCTTGTAGGATTATCCGGGCTTTTCTGGTAGAGGAGCAGAAGATTGTGAAGAAGGTCCTGAAAATCCAGAAGGCCAAAGAAAAGGTCTCCAAAAGCTAAGATTGGAAAAGAGAAGCAAAGTGCTTTGGCGATTTTTTTTTTTTTTGTTTTGATTTTCCATTCAGAAGCGAATTTCTCGATCTTCACCATGGTGATGATGGATGATGATGATGGATGACAGCGAGGCTTTGGCAAGAAGATTAGCGGTGGTGTTTTTTTCGCAAAGTTTGTATGAACCTGTTATGTGATCAGATTCTGTGGCATCTTAATCCTCCTATGTTTTGTTTCTGTGTATTAGCTCGGTTTTGTTTGAGCAAAACAATTTTTTTTGACGTTTTGTGGTAGGCAGTAAAACTTATTAGCTATCGTTTCTGTCCGGCTTTCTCGATATATTTTTCGACCCATTCTTTGTGGATGATGGGTGAACCATATTTAGATCTTGTAATGAGATTGGATCGATCAAGTACTGATCTTCGATGAGTCGAATCTCGCTGACGGACAGAAATGGAGGGGAAAACTTTCCATGTGCTGATCTCACATTCCGACCGTCTCGAGCCTGAGTCCACTGCTCAGGTGTCACCTGCAATGGAGAGGGGGGGGGTGAGATATTCTTGGGTTCCATGCATCTTCCGACTACTTGGTCGTGAGATTGAGATGAATCGTGTAATGTTCCATTAAAGTCTCAGAAACGTTTGGGATGCGTTGGTGAGTTATGTCGCTGTGTTGAAGCTTGCTTTCGGTTTAAATGGGAGAATGTAGTGATTCCCTCAGATGCGAAGATGGTGATTGATATGCTTACAAGGGTTGCTGGGGATGGTGTTAGGTCGTCATTTCTGGTGTTTTGTTTTTGTTGTTGTTTAGTCTTGTATCTAGGGTTTTAGTCGGTGTCCCTGTCGTCTGTAGTATCGGTGGTGGTACCTTCCCTTGGTGGGGTTTTTTTTTTCGTTGTTCCAGCAGTTTGGCTGTCTGTGATTGCGCCGGCTTGTGGTGCCTCCCCCACTGCCTAGTGGCAGTCTTCTGTAGCACCGGCATGTGGCGCCTTCCGCTTGCACGAGGCTGTGGTGCCTCCAGAACTCTGTTGAGATCTCCCCTTCAAAGTACAAAAAAAAAAAAAAAAAAAGCCCTTGTAAACAGACTTGGATTAGAGTAGGATATCTGCGGGTCCAGTGGATTGCCCCGCGGCGGAATCTATGTGCGAATTACTTGGCAAGGTCGGCTAGGGTGTGGGACGTTGGTGGTTTTTGGACGGAGAATTTTCCTGTATAACTAGCGGCCCGAGTGAAGGGACTCGATATGTGCTGGGAGTTTGACTTCCCTCTGGATCTCTCCGTCCTTGTGGTTGAGGATATGCAGGTTGTAATGTTATGACCATAGTCCCAAGTACTTAAAAAAAAACGAGGGACTTGGTGAACAGTCCAAAACATGAGTTTCGTTTAAGCCTAAGGACAGAGGATGAAAATACCCCTCCACACACTTCGAATTTTCATTTGCATGCCATCACCTCTAACCTAAACCTAATCCTAAAACCTATATATTTACAGTCACATTCCCAACCAAACATTAGTTGAAAAAAATCCATTTTTCCTTTCAAATCACTCATTTTAAAAAAAAAAAATTTAACTCTTGTAATTCCGTATTTACTCTATCCCCCCGTGCGATTTTTTTATTTAAAACGACAATTTTTTAAAAAATATATATTTTAATAACCATCTTTCAAAAATAATTTCAAAAATGGTCATTTATCCACCACGTCAACTCTTTGGTTAATTTTCTATCTAATAAAACCGGTAAGTGAGATACCGGTTTTGAAATCAGTATTTTATTCACTTATTTACACTCATGTCACATGTGAATGTGATAGTTCCCTTTTTAAAACCAACTTTAAAGGTGAAAGTGGTATTGGAAACCGGTATTCCACATACCGGTTTTTACTAGTCAAAGAAATTTCAGCACATACCTGACATGGCAGCCAAGCGGCGGGTTACTTTTGAAATTATTTTTGACAAATGGCTAATAAAATAATTATTTTTTATAAAAATGCTGTTACGAAAAAAAAAAAAAAACCGCCCCCGCGGTCAGGGACTTTGTATGACTTGAGAGTAGTATCATAAAGAAACAGATCAGAGTGTCAACTCCTTCCCAAAAAAATAAAAAACTCTTTACTGTTCATAAAGCGCTCCATAACCATAATTACATCATTGAATCAGTAACAATAACCATAATTTACATCATTCACCTAATCTTAATTGGAAAATAATTGTACAGACTAATCCTCCGAAGATAGATTTAAAGATAGATTTCAATTACGACCTCTCATCATATCTACAACAACAATCTCTCGAGATGATAACGGGGAATTGTACTAATTATTAAAAAGAACCAAAGAAATTTAAATGTTTTCAGATCAAATTTTCTCCTAAAGATGCAACACACCAATGGTCAATGATCACCAGAAGGATGTCCTTCCATGATACCTCAACTAGCTAAGCAAGCTAACAGTGTTACGAATGAGCCACCCACTCTTTCGATCGAGCTAAGCATCGCCATCAATAGTCATCAAAGACCTTTGGGAGGTAAGGCCTCGTTGATGAAAATATTCAAACCTTGGATATTATCTGCCGCAGAGAAGAGTACGTGCCCGTGATGCCAACAAAAATTCCGACGACCAAAATCCCTAATATAGTCACCGACTCAACCCTGCCGCTTCGAGATGCACCGAATATCTTGAGGTAGCAGACACATGGAAACAACACACAAACACTGATTCCGAGGAATGATCCAACGAGCGCCATAAGGCTCCCAAAGAATGGGAGTGCCAAGGCAATGATCACTGTGCTAATCACCAGCAGTGTTCTAACAAAAAACGAAGCCGATCTCTTGTTATTAATCAGCAGCCGTTCCTCAAGCGCGATTGCAATTGGTGCGACCGTCAGCGAGTATTTCGCGATTGGATTCAACAGTGTCGTATATATTGCTATCTTTGTGAAGAGCTTACCAGCAGGGAGGTTTAGCGTCACCTGTGATTGGACGTCCTCCCCATACATAAGGTAGCCAAACACCGCCATCGATCCGTAATTAAGAGTACACATAACAAAGCAAAGGAGCAATACCTACAATAAAAGGTAATAAATCAAACAATTCTTGCTGTACTCTTGAGGGATCAAAATGTTACATTTCAACAATTTATTGAAGAAAAAAAATTCAATAATTTAGTAGTGAACATAAAACTTTAAATTGTCAAACTACTTTATAACGAAAGAATTCCTTAATTCAACAAATGGGAAGTATCAGTTAAGATGTTTGAAGATCGAAGCTTTGTAGGGTACCTTAGAGAACTTGTTCTTGTCTTTCATCGAAGTGCATATGGTTGGGAACACTGCATGACCACAATAGCAGAAGGCATACAATCCCAGAGCAGTTGGCAAACCTCTCCAATTCAGAAGTCTTCCTCTTTGATGGAAACCAACACCGTCGATCGTGGCAGCACAAAGAACAGAACCCACAACGATCACAGAAGCCAAGACTCCACCAATTGAAATGTAAGCAAGCGTACCCAAGCTTCTTAACCATGTCGTTGGGAGGATCAAAAGTGCTACCAACATAACAAAACACGGTTTTCCGGCAATGCTCATTGTTCCAACTTTAAAACCCATGTCAGGGAATAACTTGTCCAAGTTATCGCCCTCCAGTATCAATAATCCGATCGCGACAAGGTAGAGTTCTAGGTGCATGAAAAGCGATACAATTATTCGTCCCTTGTAGCCAAATGCAAACTCCCCAATGTCTGGATAGCTCTTGATGCTCGGATCGGCATCCATACATCGTTGCAGGAGAAGACCTGTGTAGTAAAATATGATTCCCATCATGCAGAAGAGCACTAAGCTCAGCCATCCTCCCTCTGCGAGGGCATATGGGGTTGATAGTACCCCAACTCCTAGCAAAAGAGAACAAATGAAGTCAGGTTTTAGTCAGTGTTACACATGCTTTCTGAAAGACAAATAACATGTCCTCGTATACAAATACTATTTTTCAGAGTCATTCAGCTCACTCAACTATGCATCTAAATTCAGCCAGGTATGTGTAACTGTCTCACTCGAGCTCAACTAGCGCAGATTGAATAGAAATTACAATAAAAGAAATTTCAGTAGGTTCAAGTACAAACCGAAATCATACCACCCCCATACTCGCACTCGCAAGGGAACCTTTCCAAACTCCTACACAGACCAAACAATCTCTCTATGGGGGGTGGTTCGGGTTAAAAGGGTAACCCGTTGTGCATGTGTTATGCGGGCCAGGTTGGCTTATGCATGTCAATATGGAGGGTTGGGGTCGGATTGACCCCTACCATTGGCAGGTGAAGTCGGATTTGGGACAGGCCTTTTGACGTGATTTTATGAGGTTGACTGAATCTGACCAGACCCATTGCGACCATTCTTTGGAGTGTGACGTCTCTATTTGAGGGCACAGCAACCCTATCAAAAGGGTGATCAAGACCATCTATTAAACAAGTGAAGATTCTTTTGCAACTTCTGTAAGATAAGCAATTAGCATTAAAAGGTGTAAGACAATTTAATTGGAGACCGCCTCTGGATGGTTTGTAAAGATCAACGGAGATAGAGCGATTAGAAAATACGATGGTGTAGCATTTGAGAGAGAGAGAGAGACAGAGAGAGAGAGAGAGAGAGGCTAAATGAATGCATTTTCCCCTCCTTTTTTGTCTTTTTTGAAGAAAAAAATTCAATGCAGACCATAAGATCAGTAGATAACCCTTGATTTTCCACTTCTAGCACATACCTCCTGATGGGGAATATCAGGCTTTTGCTAAGATCGATACTAGGGTCCTAAAATAAGTGGAAGCTTTCCTTCACATCCCCTCTTGGGAAAAAGAAAAACATGAGAGTTCTATTCATTAACTTGTATGAACTCTCTATGTATAACAAGCCAACTAACCGATAATCAAGTGGACCTTTAACTCATGGCCCAAGTTGTTGCAGAAGTTGAAAATAATTGGACCATGATGTCAAGTGGATTATATCTGGAAGATCCAAATAAAAACCAACATTCTACCACTTGGCCCAACTTGACATCATTATCCAACATCTTTTATCTTTTTGAAATAGACAACAAAGCAATGTTGAAAAAAATTACTTGGTTATGCGATATGGAGATGTGTTACCATAGTTGGAAAAAAGATAGCTCAACTGTTTTTGGGTATCCTTACTTGACTATAAGTGGATCAATGGTATGGATCATAGTGGAAAATGTATTCTTTTATTGCGATACGTAAGCTTCCATGTATCATTGAGCCATTGACCTTTTTTTTATAATACCCCATATAGCCATAACAATTTATTCAATGAATGGGTTATACCATACATCTATATTTCGTCCATCTTTATTCCGTTCTTGACATTTTACTCATACATCCACAATATAGTACGGAAAATAAAGTAATAATGCGATCATCAACCAAGCTCTATGTGATATCATAAGTAAATTGGTGGCATAGAACATGATTTGTATATGGCTCGAGTGTAAGTGCCTTAGTCAATAGGTCCACTATCAGTCGAATAGTGCTAAGTTGCTCAATCTACACCAAATGAGTTTGTGTCCTCCCCTTAACAAGATATGTTATGTTCACATGCCTTCACACCCTAAAACATTTTTGTACTCGGGAACTTTATTGCAACTGCAACCATGGTTGCATCCCAAGGGTTTGTCTTACATTGTGTGGTGTATAAATAACGTGATGCACATGTGGCAACTGGCAAAAACAAGACTCAATCTATGTCGAGAAAAAACTTATCATTGGCAGGTTTTGTGTCATGGTCTCTCTGGTGTGATGTACTTACAGGTGGCTCTTGTTAGTTCATTTAGAACCATTAGTGTGTTTTTGGTACAACTTGGCTGATTTGACAACTTGGACAAAGTATTGTAAGTATGAAGTTGTAACTTGTAAGTGCGTCTTGAGTTCTAGTCCCTGAGTGTCAGAGAACAAGTCCAAATGAAGCTTCAGCGAAAGATACAAATGAAATAATTCATGCTCAAGCTTCATCATGCCTATCAGAACATCCTTTAAGAACAAAAGTAAAGGACTTACCGACTTTAGATAGCCCTTGATGTATTTGCTCCATATAGGCATTAGGGATAGCAGAGGCGGGTTTCGCACTAGCATGCTTTCATTGATTGCGCATGCACTATATTTATCGATCATATTTTTATTGTGTTTTGTGCATATCGATGTTTGGGATTAGTCGGAGTGGGTGGACTAGTATCACCGGACAATTATCACTTAGAAATCCCGAAGTGTAGAAGTTATCACAGGGCCATCTGAACGATTGTTCGGATTGAGTATGAGTCCATCCGAACAATGGTTCAGACACTTTAGTGTGAGGTCAAAATACTTTTATTCGTTCGGACCATCTTGGCTGGTTTCCAAAGGGTGTCTGAACGATTGTTCGGACTGACAAGAGTTGGGTACAGACTTTCTGGGTTTGATATCCGAACGATTGTTCAAACTCCCAAGCTTAGTTGTCCGAACAAGGGTTCAGACGGTGTAGGCCCAGAGGGAGCAGCACTTCTCTATAAATACCTGCCTTGCGTCTTTAGGCTGGATCTTTGGTCGATGAAATTTTTCGGAAAGATTTTTTATTGCTGCCAAATGAGGAAACAGAAGAAATCTTATATTGGAGTGCGTTCTTCAAGAGGGAAACCTCGATTCCATCTAGGGTTTTTATGATTTTCTTTTTCGGCCTCTCTTGAATTTTCTTGTCAATTTTTTTAGAGAGATTCATCTAGGGCTTTCCTATTGCATGCATTGATTTTCCATCTATAGAAAACCCTAGGAGCCATCACATATCACCATTTTCCATATTTGAGGGTAATCGGCCACTTGAAGGGTGGAGCCTTCTTCGAGGAGGAGATCGAACCGTCGGGATCCGTGAGATGGATTGGATTAAGACCGAAAAACCGAAGGCGTTTCGTGGGCACACGAATGTGAGGAAGAGCAAACGGTCGGTCAGTAGACTGGAGCCGCTAGGCGCTAATGGAGATCGAGCGATGTACTCGTGGAAAGGCAAGGCAACGTGAGGCTACACAATCATTGGGTTGGGTGAGTCATGCCTTGTAACCTCTTACCTCACATAGTGCATAATCCTAGCAAGGGCTAGGGGTGGAGTAGGGAATCACTCGAACCACCTAAAAATCTCTCGTGTCAATCTAAATGCTTCTTTAGTTATTGCTTTACACTTGAGAAATTTTAGGACTATGTGCTACAAACTCACAAGGGCATGAAAAGATAAAATCTATAGTAGTGCCATTTTAATTTGGCATATTTAGTCGTTCCACCTATTCAACCCCCTCTAGGTGTTTATGTTCTATATACTTCCACATTGCCCGCGTGATTTCACCACTCTAACCGGACAAGCATGTCATCTTCAAAAAAAAAACATTACTACAAACTATTACTCTATTAGTACTATGTACTATAATTGATCGAAAGTGGAGTCCACGACTCATAATGCAGAGATGCAGCTCTTCAGCCATATTGTTTGTGATCTCTCAAAGTTAATACTCTACTTCCACATGGATGTAGTGATGCTCGTTGCACATCAACATAATGGCATTTTTTACAAGTAAGATGTATCTAGCGGTGACCTTCATAACATTAAGACATACAACAATGTTGAGTCCAAATAGATTACCATGTCAAGATGATCCAACTTTCTAGATATGAGCCAACATTCCTTTGTTGCATATAGATAACATAACCTTTTTCCAAAGTTTCAATGGATTATTTTAATATCAGGGTTTTGAATTTTGGTCAAAACCGATCCTTTTTGGCTGTTTTGGATCGATTTTGGCCGGAACCTATCACGAAACCCTCTAGTTTTGGGTTTCTGACTGGTTTTCAAGGTAAAGGGGCATTTCAGTAGATAGCTTGCACGTCAACATATTTACATAAAAAACATTTAAGTGAAATACCCTCCATTTTGATTTAAAAAAACATTAAAAAATCCAAAATCCAAAGGAATCAAAATGCAAATATTCAGTTCCTATACAAAATCAGACTCAACAATTTTTGCTAAACAAGAAAGTTCGGTGGAACAAAACCTCAATATTTTAGACTGGAAAAAATCTAAGAAAATCTGGAAGTATATGATCAACTTAAAACACGAAAGACCGATAAAATATTTTGAATCTATAAAAATTTTCTTGCACAAGAACCCCTTTTCCTCTAGACTTACCAAAGATTCAGAATCATGATTTTTAGCTTTTTAACAAAAAGTCAAGGTAAACCGAAAACCCTACTCTTTCAAAAACAAAACCAATATGAAGTGGGTACCGGATGTTGCATAGCATCTGGCCCATAGGCATTGGACAAGGAGCATCTTTTTTTGAAATTGAGACATTGAGCACATATATTCGTTATAATATATTCACCAGTTAAATGAAAGAAGCCATTTGGATAATCCGCCAGATTGGATGATCCTTACAGAAACAATGGTATAGCACCCTAACGTGACCATACCATACTAATTCTACCTATTGCAAAAAAAATGCCATGCACAATACACTATCAATCTTGTATTTGACTTGTACATAAGTCAACAATACACCGATTCTTGATAAGGTCTCAAAAGGTAGTCAAATGTGTCATGGGTTCAATGTAAAGTTATAAATCTGTCAACCCTTGCGAGACAACTCAAAGAGAGAGGATCTAAGCTTATATCCTATCAATTAAAAATATAGGATTGTTCATTGTTTTTATTATGTTTTTCGGCCACTGAAATGACCTCTATAAATATCAGGTGTCATCTATGATTCTTATATAAACAATGATGCTCGATCCTCCTTGCCACAGCATGTGGTACTGAGTATTGGCATGATGTAGTGAGTCGACTTCCTAGTTTCATAGGACTAGTTATTGTAAATTTAATTTATTTTTAAGTTTTTATTAGCTATATATGTCTATTTTAGCAGTAGTTATGTTTGCAATTCTCGTTAATTGGACAAGTGCACATGAAATCTCTATGGTTCTTATATTAATTCTATTTTTTCTAGCTTATATTGATTTTCTAAATTTTTCTACTTTTTAAGAATTTTTTCTAAATTTTTTGAAATTTTAAAATAAACCGAGACTTAAACCGCCAAAATTAAAATCAGAACTATCGAAACCGCTAATCCCGTCTGAAATTGCCTATCCCATCTTGGACTGAAACCGATCATGAAAACCTTGGTTAAGATCAATGAGGTATTTGGCAAGCATCCTCATTGTGAGTGTTGTTGTAGCTCGTGTGTCCTGAGCGTGAATTTTATGTATTAACATTAATAAAGATGACTTTGGTTATTGTTTTAATTAGAATACTACTTTGGTATATGTTAATACACATATAATAAAAGGACCCTAGGGAACAGTAGGCCACTGAGGCGCATAGTGGATCCATGCTTGGGAGACCCAGTGGACCAGTTCTGTGTAGACCTAGAACTAGTTCACAGCTTTGGTGATGCCGGTCGCTTCACCGAGAATAAGCTGTTGGTAGGTAGAGGATATGGTGAAGTCTTCACCACGGGAACATGGGATTCCTATTCACCTGACCAAGAACGATGATCGTGTTGAACAATAACCAAGACGGTGCACAGTTCAGTGATTCAGACACTGGTGCATAAACCGTCTTATTACTATAGATAATCTGTCATTAACCCTAAGGGACGCTGGGCCAACCAGTTGTGTGGTGCTTTGATGTGCCAACGTGTGCGGACCTTCCATAGTCCAATACCACGGTACATTGGGTTACCCGGCTGACGCTTGAGTGGCATGCAATCCCTACAGGCAAGGTTCGAAATTTCCATTTCGGTCAATATTTCGACCTCCTGGAAAATGGAAATATTTCGTGGAAATATTTCGACAGTGTGGAAATATTGTGATTTGATGGAAATGGTGGAAATATTGATTTTTTAATGGAATTTTTGAATGAAACTCTGGATAATCATAAACTAAGTATAGATACACGTTTTAGAACACTTAGATAATATTTATACCCTATCTACGGGTGTAGAGCATCACAAAGTATGTATTTTGCATTTGAGTCTGTGAGTCTTGTGCAGTCTTGTTTGAACCTGTTTTGATCTATGTTTTTTAAATGGTTTTTAATCTTTTTTGTGGAGAAAAATATTTCCAAAATAAAGATTAGTTGATTGTTAAATTAATGCTTTAAACGATTTTGAAAATGGACTTAAAACAAGAAAGTTGTGCAAGTTTGAAATCGTACAAAAATTATGCTGAAATGCAAAACACTGTTTTTTTACTAAGTCTGAAAAAATGAGTTTTTATAAAGAAAAGTTTTTATACATTCAAAATTTTCTTTGACGGACCATGGTTTTCTAGATGTACTTGTAGTTCTACATCTTGTGGAATTTTTTGAGCTAAAAATGAGTTGATTTAACCACTTTTCTCAACATACAAATTTTATGAAAAACCGAAAAAACTGTTTTCTCCTACTAAAACTGAAAACCTACTTTTTGATTCACTTGGTTTTTGATTTTTTTGATATTTTTATTGAAATCAAATGGGGGGGTATTTGCTTATTTACATATAATAACATTTAAGTAAATGTCGTCTTAATCAAATGGGGGGGTATTTTTATTTTCTCCATTTACTTTAAGTTATTATATGTAAATAAGCTGCTGAAACCGAAACCCCCAGTCCCCTTTTATAACCAGTCAGTCCCAATATTTCGGTGCCAAAATCCCGAAATTTCCCGAAAAATCTCGAAATTTCCCGAAATATCTCGAAATTTCCCGAAATATCTCGAAATTTCCACGAAATATCGCGATATTTCGTGCCGGCAAATATATCGTGCGAAATATCGCGATATATCACGATATTATCGTGATTTCTATTTCGTTTGATATCGCAGTAGACATTTCGTGTCGAGGTCTGGGAAAACCGAAATATTTCGCGATATTTCGCGAAATATTTCGAGATTTTGTACCTTGCCTACAGGTTATCCGACGTCCAGTGTTGGATGGCTACGTTTTGATGAGTCAATCTGTCCACACAGTTAACCCAGGCCTGGTGGTTGTCAGTATGACTGACGACGTTCCGGATGCTAGGCATAGCACCAGAAGGTGTATGGTGTTATAAATGACAAGTCATCAAATCCTAGTCAGATGATCGATCGGGATCTAACGGTGCTCCCCACCGCCCGAGTCGTATTATGGCACCAGTAATAGGAGGGACTAAGGATTATGAGAGTATAGTAGAGAACAAGGTTACGAGGGAGTAACATAAGTTTAGGATCACTAGAGTTTAACTCGCGTCGCACTCTGGATGGCTACGCGGGTTAATCGGATTAGGGCTGATTAACAGAACTTTCGATGTGTCACCGGAACAGTTAATCAGGGATCCGGTTGGAGCTAGAGATCCTGAACCCTGAAGGTTCCACCCTGTCGTTGCGTATAAGAATTGTTCCCCGACCTGGTTGGATACGTTGGATGCGAAGTAGCACGATGGAGCGCAAGCTCGGAGCCTAAGAACCTAATTCACATGTGTTAAGAACCGTAGGGGTATTTTGGTAAATGCTGAAATATGGCTCAAAACATATTGAATATGGATCCTAAAATAAGCGGAATAATTCCAGGAGCTCATAGGCGCTGACAGAACTCGATTCCGAGTAGCGCACCTCACTCAATCTCTCTTACAGTGTTTCACTTTTCGTGAAGGCCGTTTTCATCCAGGCTTCACGATAGACATGTGGAAACCCTAAAAACCGCCCCCCTCATCCCAATCACTAGGGGGCCAGCCTTAGCTTGCGTATGTGAGTTGGGGCCGACCCTATAAAGGGATTGGAGGGAGAGGGGGGCGGCCCTAGCTCTCCCTCTCCTGAAAAACCCAAACCTCCTCTCCCTCTGTCCCTCTTTGTGGTTACGGCCAAGGAAGAAAGAGGAAGAAGAAGGAAGAAGAAGGAGGAAGGAAGGAGAAGGAAGAAGAGAGAAAGAGAAGGAGGAGATCTCGCGGCTCGCCGTCGTCTTCGCAACGAATTCCTCTGTCGGCTCGTAGTCCTTGCACTCAGAGATAGAACTTCGAGAATTCCTCCATTCGCAAAGGACAAGGTGTCATCCGACAGCTTTCCTTGCGATTCACGTGCGGTTCATCATCGTTCCGTTCTCTTCGGATCATACATCCACAAGGTATGATGATTCTAAACACCTAACTAGATGCATGCATGTCTTCCGTAGATCGTAGTATGCCCCTAGGGTGTCCGCACATATGCTAAGATCATAGATTTGCATGTAGATTGTTTTGCAGAATTAATTGTAATGGAACATACACCATAGGATCTTCGGATCTACCTTTTGCTTCCGCTGCGACTCTGATAATGGGATTTAATTCCAACAAGTGCAACATTCGTTCTCATATATGTCATTACATAATTCTAACTTCCTGCCATAGAAGATCAATGACATTCCACATATTCTTTCTCCTCGTTTGATTTCTTGGCATTGAAATTTATCAAATTGGTCTAATACAGGTAGCCTTGTGGAGGAACTCTGCAAACCAAACCTCTTTATAAAATTTGAAATATAGTTACAAGGACGTATAAGGATCTATGTTGTGAATCTGAAAACCAATAATATATGAAGCTTAATCTTGTTCTTTATATCAAAATTCAAACAAAAAACTACTTGGTTTCTAGCAAAAAAAACTAGATCATTGCTGACCAACAAAATGTATCAAATACAAAGGACCAAAATTATGAACTTACTCCAAATGATTCGCAAATATGTATGACTTGATCCACAAAGTTTTGAAACAAAGGAATTGATTATCTCTGTTAATTTAAGATACCACCAGTATGAGGCATATCTAAAATCAAATTTTGATTTCCTCAGCCTACATACTATGTGGTCTTTACTCTCTAGAGCTAGAACCTGGGCATATATTATATAGACCTCTTCCTCTAAATATCATTGAGAAAGGTCATTTTTTCATCCATCTAGTACTTTCTAGTTTAAAATGAGCTCTTAAGCCACATCTATCCAGAATAAGTACCAAGGAATTAGAACGTAGATCTCATTATAATCAATGACCTATTTTTGGGAAATCCCTTTTTGCCACAAGTTCAGATTTAGACCATTCTCAACCTTCCTTTGGAGTCGCTTTTCGTTATGGCCCCATTCTAGGAATGACATGCCATCTAAATAGTTCAAACATGATTCTCAATGTTTTCATTGGGCAGCCTTTTAGGTATTCTCGTAACTAGGGTCATGTTAGTATTCACACCAAGCAATCAAGCATAAAAGTTTATGCACCTTATAATATACTCTCTATCAAGAGAGCCTGCACACAATTTGTGCAGTTAAAACCTTGAAAGTCTCATGACTGGGTTCACTTTAATGATCGAACAATTCTCTTCAATACAAAGTGTTATTTACGATAAACTTAAAGGAATAAAAACTAGCCCATAAATTTGCACTCATTGGTCTTCTTAGTCAATCAGATCACAATCAAGGCTTTAGCAAGTTAATCGGTCTTTAAACGGTCAATTCGGTCCCTAATATCAAATGAAAACTCATAAAGGAGATGCAAACTATAACATGCCAGTACAAACATACTATTAGATGTCATGATCTGCAATTTTCAATAGTTTCTTAATGATTTATAGTCATGCACCTAAAAGTTATAATAGATGTCATTCTATACTGAAAACTGTTATGCTGTCAAAAAATATATATATACTGAAAACTGCTTTGTATATATCTCCAGTGAAATTATGATATTATGCAAAAGCTAGATTCAAAACTGGAACCGTTGGTTTCTCTTTAAGCGATCCCGGCTGAGCCTTAGCTTCAACTAAGTTGAGCATGAATTCAGTGAGGTTTACCTAAACATGATCGATAAAGATTCAGGTCTGTTTCAAGGTTGGTTTATGCCTATGAAACACGGACACTTCTTAGAGGACCCCGTGTCCGTGTCGGACACGGCTCCGAAGTGTCCTGGTTTTCTTTTGTCCAGGACACTGCCGGACAAGGCTGGGACACGGCTGGGACACGGCAGGGACGTTGTTTGCATGGGATCGGGGATGAGTTGGATGATTTGTTTGGGGCTTGGTGTAATGGACGGTTGTGATTAAGATTTGGCTTTAACTTATATCCTCTAAGGTTATAACATCATAGGATATAATTAATAGGGTTTTTCTTACAAATATTAAAATAATCTTTTAGCAATAATTCTAGAACTTTGTGGATTTTGTGAACTTTATTGGATAGTTGTCATTACCCTTATGACCTCTAGTGAGGATCCCATAGTGCCAAACCCGACCCCATAGTACATAAACTTCATTTTGCCCTCTTCAATTCAATTTTGATTAGATTGAATCATTGAAATTACCAAAAGAAAAAATTTAGTAGTTGTCAAATTGGGGTATTGCGCTACCATTGAAATTTCTTAAACATAACCATAAAGTAATTTCCCATCTAGTTGGAGCATGTTTTATGAATTATTCTTCGAAGTTAAGCATCTCTATGTAGTATTCATGTATTATATATTATTTATATAAAATTATAAATATTAATTGTTGTGTCCTAGCCGTGTCGTGTCCTTCATTTTTTGAAGAAATGTCGTGTCGCGTGTCCGTGTCGTGTCGCCGTACCCGTGTCTGTGCTTCATAGGTTTATGCTAGGCTGGTTCAAAATAAGTTAAGAGCAGTAATTTGGATGGCCCTTTAAGCTGGTAGGGCTTTAATAGTCCGGATTTAAAAACCAAAAGTCCAATTACATAACTCGAAAACATCCAAACAGAATATCAAACTATAAATTATCATCTAATAAAAGAGCAAAATAGAATCAAAACTTTTTAACCAATATGAAAACCAGAGAAAAAAATCAATCCCGGAGAAGATTTGGCACTTTCTTAAAAAAAATCGGTGGGTGTCCTGAAACCTTCGGGTAGTGGACCCACTTTGGGGTCGGACTAGTCCCTACGGGAATGCGCACCAACCCACTAGAAGTTTCGCTATGCACTCCTAGGTAAATGGGGCATGGGAGGTGGAGGGGGGGTATCGAATCGACAACCTCCTCACCCAAGCATCAGTTGCTTGCCGACTCCTCTAGAGTAAGATCTGACACTTTATTAAAAGAGGGACTTAGTGAAAAACCCCTTTTTGAGATGTTGTTAAGCTCCAGTCCCGACAATGTGTTTGTTTGAGCTCAAACCCTTCCCAAAAAGACAGTTTTATATTAAACCTTTGTTATCTTTTTCAACCCTATCAAATGACCAAAATGCCCTTCCATTACCCCTCGTACAATAGAGAATCAATAGTGTTTGTATATTGATTGCTGCAGTGATTTCACTACAACATAATATTAATCGGTTGCTACAATGATTTCACCGTAGCAACTAAATTGATACTCTGCTAACCCGAATTGATACTCTAGAACTGTTAATCTGCTATAGTGATTCTGTAGTATCAATTCGGCTGCTACATATGCACGATGGAAGCATCCCACGCCCGCCCAGTGAAATCATCGTAGCAGCTATAGTGGTTTAATTGTAGCAACCGAATTGATACTTTATTGCCCAAATTGATACTTCAAAATCCCTGTAGCAGCTACGGTGATTCGGAGTATCAATTCGGTTGCTACAGTGAAATCACTGAGGCAACTGAATTGAAATCACTACTACAGTGAAATCACTATAGTGATAACTGTATAGGCATTATAACTGAATTTTTAAGGGGAACTTAGTGAAAACCCCTTTTTAGGAGAAGCCTTTAAGCTCCAGTCTCGACAATGTGTTCGTTTGAGCTCAAGCCCCTCCCACAAAGACACTTTCAAATTAAACCTTTTGTTGATTTTCCAACTCCTATCAAATGACAAAAATACCCTTCTACTATCCCTTGGGCAGCAGAGAATTAAGTGTTTGTACGGTGACCACTACAGGATTTCACTATAGCTTGTGAAGCACGAATACTTCGGAAGGGCTAGTGTACGAGAACCGTGTACGCACCGGGTACGGGTACGGGTACGTGTATGTCAATTCCCGAACCTGTTACACCATTTTGAATCGAGTAGGGAACCAGATTTGGGTACATCGTCGGTATGACAGGGGTACGACATGGGTACAAGTACGAGTACAAAAAATTAAAAAATTTAGAAAAATTTAGAAAAATATGTAAAAATTATAAAAAATAGGAAAAAATATTTTAAATTTTAAATTTTACTTTTTAATTATACTAAAATTATATCATTGATATTATAATATAATTATTAATATTTTTTATAGGTACCCCGTCGTATCCATACCCTAATTTTTTAATGTTTTACCATATCGGCGTACCCGTATCGTACTCACACCTGTATCTGTACACATACTTGTGGTTCATAGACTATAGCAGAATATCAATCGGTTGCTACAGTGAAATAAATGTATTACCCGAATTGATACTCTGCTAACCCGAATCTATACTCTAGAATTATTAATCTACTACAGTGATTCTGGAGTATCAATTGAGGCAGTAAAGTATCAATTTGATTGCTACAGTGATTTCACTGTAGCAACTGAATTGATTCTCAAAAAATTATTGTAGCAGCTACAATGATTCTAGAGTATCAATTCAGTTGCTATAGTGATTTCACTGCAACTGCCAAATTGAAATCACTATCACAGTGAAATCATTATAACGCTTCAATGAAATCCTGTAGCGGCATTGTATAGGCACTATTACCGAAATCCTGTAGTAGGTAGTGTATAGGTACTATTTACAGTATTATTAGAGGAGTAAATGGACAATAAAAAAAAGGTACACATGGGCTTACGGCTAAATGATCTTAAGCCAAGGGTTTATCGTAATACAGGGGTAGTTAAACTGGTCTTATGCTAAAAACCCCAATTTTTAATCTAACTTACTGAATTGATACTAGAGCAAGGTTCTAAAAAGCGCTAGGCGTCTCCTAGCGCCTAGGCGTTTTGCCTTTTTTTAATTTTTTAATTATTATTTTGATATTATAATATATATATTTATATGTTTAAAAATTAATATAAGTTCAAAATTATCCCAAACCATTATTTTAAAGAACAAGTATATAACCATAATTCAAGATTGAGTGATTAACAAGAACAAAAGCAAACATGATCCGCCTGGCCAGCCTCAGCCCGCCTGACTCGCCTATCCTGCTTGGCCAACCACAGCCCGCCTGGTCCGCCTGGCCAGCCTGAGCCCGCCTAAGCGGCCACCTTGCCCCGCCTAGACCGCCTAGGCGACCGTCATGCCCCGCCTGGGAGCTTGGACGCTTTTCTGGAGCGCCTAAGGCCTAGGCGAGGCTGTGGAGGGCCGCCTAGCGCCTAGGTGGCCGGCCGCCTGAGCCGTTTTTTAGAACACTGTACTAGAGACGTAAAATGGGCATTTAAGGCTAAACGAACTTAAGCCATGGGTTTATCAGAAGGGCCTTAGGCTAAAAACGGCTTATTAAAATACACAATGTCCGACGCAAAAAAAAATAAACTCCACATGAAATTCCAACATTCAAGAAATCCAATAAAAACCAGGGCTTTGCAGCTAAGGCATAACTATCAGAAACAGAAAGGGGGGACAATGTGCAGGATCGAAAGTGGAAATCGTGGGACGGTAATTTTCTTGTGGAGGTCAACAAGAATCAACAGGACAAGAAAAGAACAGATTGAAGTGGAATGCCAACGATCCCGTGCAAAGGGTTTTAGGAATCTAAAAAAAAAAAATTTCTAAATGCCAACAAAAGAAGAATCTAAACAGCAATAAAATATTTAAAAAATGTACTGATCTACGGTCACGGACGAGAGAGAGAGAGAGAGAGAGAGAGAGAGAGAACCTGACAAGGCATTGAGGCCATTGAAGCAGGTCCTCACAAAGGAAGCACCGGTGTCAGGGCGGCGCTGCGACTCCACCCCGTCCTCCGCGTCCCGGCCCTCATCCCCTCCGTGGAGGAGGGGGTCCCACAGAGTGGGGTCACCGCCGTGCCGTCCGAGAACCAGGACGGGGTGGGGAGCTGCGGAGGTCTTGGTGGCGGTGGTCATCGCCCTCTCTCTTTCCCCCTCTTCCGCCACCGCAGCCGGAGGAAAAAGCCAAAAAACGGTGAGATCGGTTGCGCACACCGCCGCCCCACGTCACCCACCCTGGGTATAAATAGGGGGACGGAGATACATATAATTGGCATGCTGATCCTCCATGTCGAGTGGTGGCCGTTGATCCTCAGCGACATTTAAATCTCTTTTTTACGCCTCCACCAATCGTACGCTGCCACGTCAGTCGGGCTGAGCTCTGATCTGGTCCCTGTCGTATCGGATCTTTCGAACAGACTCCGACTAGATTCAGAAGATAGCGATGCATCATTGTAACTGTCACCGGGATGCTACAGTACAAACACGAGGCTGAGTCAATAAGGGTCATAGCCGGTTTCCATTGAACAAGGGAAATTTGCTACCCCCACACCTTCGCGGTATGTCCATGACTATGTTCCTTATTATTTTGACTTACCATCAAACATTTAGCTGTCGAGGGAAGTATCTTTCTCTGTCAGGGAAAAGCTTTCGAGCGGGTCGGTACGTGTTTCCAGAGGGATTAGTCTCAGTCCGAAGTTTGTCCATTTGCCTGAAAGGTTCTGGGACATCCATTGATGTCGAAAAATAAAAAATCTTCCAACATTTTTGTTGTTAGCTTCGCCCCTCTCAATCGGGGGTATTCAGTCAAAAAACCGTTGTTTACTGTCAGTCTGCATAGAGTATTCTTTTGCTGGATCATTTTGTCCATCGCTGCTCCATTCTTAAGATCATATGGCAAGAAAACTCATTCGTGGAGATGAAGACCATTAAGCCTTTGTTGACTTGTTCAGCCCTAAGCAAATGTCTAAAATATACCCAAATCTATAATCCAATAGACCAAATTGAACTAAAAAATGGCTTAAGAAAATCAAGATAATGTTTTATGCTTGTCCAACAACTTAAGATAAGGTTATAATGTAATCTAACAAACTCATCACAAGATAATTCTAGATAAATTAGGGGTAAATCGTAGTCTAAACTATTGATTGCACCTTCAAATACAGGTTGTCCGCGTGTCCTATTGACTTATCTATAACTAAAAGTTATATATATGTCAATAGTTAGGTCTATAGTGTTTTGGGTTTACTATTGGGGATTTCACTGTACAACACATGTAAAAATAAAAACATATACATCGAGTTCTACAAGGATAGCTAGAGGGATAAAATTGATATTTTTTAAAAATTGAGTGGGAGAAACTTAATACATTACGAAACAGTTAGAGGAGTTTATCAAACTACAAGGGTAGTTAGAGGGGCTTTAGACTAATAACCCCTCAAATTTTTCTATCCAACTGAAAATTGGCTTAAGAAAATCAAGATAATGTTTTATGCTTATCCAACAAACTAATATAATGTTACAATGTAATCTAACAAACTTATCACAAGGTAAATTCTAGTTAAATTAGGGATAAATCGTAGTCTAAATTATTGATTGTATCTTCAAATATATATTGTCCACGTGCCCTATTGACCTATCTATAGCTGAAAGTTATAAATAGGTCAATAGTTAGGTCTATAGTGTTTTGGGTCTACTATTTGGGATTTCACTGTACAACACATGTAAAAAAAAACCCTATACATCGGGTTCTACAGGGGTAGTTAGAGGGGTAAAATGGCCAGTTTTAAAAAAATTAAGTGGGAGGAACTTAATACACTATGAAACAATTAGAGGAGTTTATCAAGATACATGGTTAGATAGATAGGTTTTAGATTAATATCCCCTACAAAATTTCTATCAAACTGAAAATTGGCTTAAGAAATCAAGATAATGTTTTATACTTTTATACTTATCCAGCAAACTTAAGATAATGTAATCTAACAAACTCATCACAAGATAAATTTTAGTTAAATTATGGATAAATCGTAGTCTAAATTATTGATTGTACCTTAAAATATAGGTTGTCCACGTGTCCTATTGACCTATCTATAATTGAAAGTTATAAATAAGTCAATAGTTAGGTCTATAGTATTTTAGGTTTACTATTGGGGATTTTATTTCACATGTAAAAAAACTTATATATCAGGTTCTACAAGAGTAGTTAGAGGAGTAAAATGACCATGTTTAAAAAAAAAAAAAAGCGGGAGGAGCTTTATGGTATCGTTTGCGAGGTCTTATCCTTGTTTGTCTTAATTTGAGTCATAAATTAATCTGTGAGAAACTACATGTAAGCATTTTTATTGTTGAGTTATGGTAGTACTTGCGCTCCTGAAGATCAGTCAAATACGTCACAGTGATTCGATTATCTGAAGACTTAGCAGTTTATCGTAAATTTTTATGTGCATTTTTATCGTTTATCAATTGCATGCTTTTCGAGGATTTGATGCGTTCTTAGTTGCATTTCATGTTAGGGCTAGCCAAGTCGAATTGTGTACTCTGGATCGAATCATCATGCGCTATGCATAGGACTAAAACATAATTTGGATTTTACTCTTGTATAATTTTACTGATTTCGTTTGCATCGATTTTATCAAGGTTTGCATATATCAAATTTTGGCTTCGTCGAGTCTTGGTCATGAGGATCCAACATTTAGAACCTTTATAACTGTTGGAAGTCCATACTAGGCATCTGAACAACTATTTGGACCTTAGTGTTCTTGGTTCAGACAACTGTTTTCGGACCCCTTGTGTTACAGGTCTGAACAGCTATTCAGACTCCTAGATATACGATCGAACGAGTCTTAGTGGTTTGGACCGTTAGGGATATTTTTAACACTGGCCATCCGAACAATTGTTCAGACTGCCTTCAGTGTGTTCTAAGGTGTTTGCTCAACCGTCCGAACAACTATTCAAACTGGATTGCTTAGCCGTCCAAGCAGCTATTCGGACCGCAAGCACCAAATTGGTTTGTATAAATACCATATTCCTCGAATGAGTTTGTATAAAAAATAGATAAGAAAAGTGGTTCTATTAGAGAACTTTTTGAAAATTATTTTCTCTTTTGTCCTCCCTGCAAGTCCTACTACCAAGGTAAGATCTTTTAGACTTGTAGGTCATTTTTCATCATGTATGCTTTAGTTTGATGTAAATTAAAGATTTATTTTTTATTTTATCAGATTATATATATATATATATATATATATATATATATATATATATATATATATAATCATTTACTTAGGTTAAGTGGTTTATTATTGTTACTCTCCATCCTATTCTTGCAAATCCTATGTGTTGGGTATTTTCATGCGAAATAGAAGATGGTCAAGGTCTTGCATGTATGAAATGGCAAGAAGAACCCTAATTCCTCTTAGTAGGAAGTCGGGGTGTACCGACGTAATTCCTTTGAGGTTCGTCTAAGGGGTTACTCCGACGAAATAGTCCCTTAAAGGGTGCTACCACCCACAACGGGTGCGATTCACCTTTGGCCACATTTTGGTCCTGCAAGGATGAGTGCTAGTGTCTTCGCGTGTGTCAAGCACGAATGTCCGAGTGGCGACTCGGGTGAGCACTAGGGCCATGGCGTCGGAGCATCGTGTAGGTAGCCGAATAAGGAGCTTGCAAAAAAAAAAGGAATAAGACAGAAGACAGTATCAAGAGGAGGGGTTTATTGATGTAGTTTCCGAACATGTTCCATGCAATCTTGGTTTCAAGTCTGCAAGCGGACCTTTAAAGCTTATTGGATTGCTCTCACCATTCGGCCCTCTCAATCGGGGGTATTCCGTCAAAAAACCGGTGTTTACTGTCAGTCTGCATAGAGTATTCTTTTGCTGGATCATTTTGTCCATCGCTGCTCCATTCTTAAGATCATATGGCAAGAAAACTCATTCGTGGAGATGAAGACCATTAAGCCTTTGTTGACTTGTTCAGCCCTAAGCAAATGTCTAAAATATACCCAAATCTATAATCCAATAGACCAAATTGAACTAAAAAATGGCTTAAGAAAATCAAGATAATGTTTTATGCTTGTCCAACAACTTAAGATAAGGTTATAATGTAATCTAACAAACTCATCACAAGATAATTCTAGGTAAATTAGGGGTAAATCGTAGTCTAAATTATTGATTGCACCTTCAAATACAGGTTGTCCGCGTGTCCTATTGACTTATCTATAACTAAAAGTTATATATATGTCAATAGTTAGGTCTATAGTGTTTTGGGTTTACTATTGGGGATTTCACTGTACAACACATGTAAAAATAAAAACATATACATCGAGTTCTACAAGGATAGCTAGAGGGGTAAAATTGATATTTTTTAAAAATTGAGTGGGAGGAACTTAATACATTACGAAACAGTTAGAGGAGTTTATCAAACTACAAGGGTAGTTAGAGGGGCTTTAGACTAATAACCCCTCAAATTTTTCTATCCAACTGAAAATTGGCTTAAGAAAATCAAGATAATGTTTTATGCTTATCCAACAAACTAATATAATGTTACAATGTAATCTAACAAACTTATCACAAGGTAAATTCTAGTTAAATTAGGGATAAATCGTAGTCTAAATTATTGATTGTATCTTCAAATATATATTGTCCACGTGCCCTATTGACCTATCTATAGCTGAAAGTTATAAATAGGTCAATAGTTAGGTCTATAGTGTTTTGGGTCTACTATTTGGGATTTCACTGTACAACACATGTAAAAAAAAACCCTATACATCGGGTTCTACAGGGGTAGTTAGAGGGGTAAAATGGCCAGTTTTAAAAAAATTGAGTGGGAGGAACTTAATACACTATGAAACAATTAGAGGAGTTTATCAAGATACATGGTTAGATAGATAGGTTTTAGATTAATATCCCCTACAAAATTTCTATCAAACTGAAAATTGGCTTAAGAAATCAAGATAATGTTTTATACTTTTATACTTATCCAGCAAACTTAAGATAATGTAATCTAACAAACTCATCACAAGATAAATTTTAGTTAAATTATGGATAAATCGTAGTCTAAATTATTGATTGTACCTTAAAATATAGGTTGTCCACGTGTCCTATTGACCTATCTATAATTGAAAGTTATTAATAAGTCAATAGTTAGGTCTATAGTATTTTAGGTTTACTATTGGGGATTTTATTTCACATGTAAAAAAACTTATATATCAGGTTCTACAAGAGTAGTTAGAGGAGTAAAATGACCATGTTTAAAAAAAAAAAAAAGCGGGAGGAGCTTTATGGTATCGTTTGCGAGGTCTTATCCTTGTTTGTCTTAATTTGAGTCATAAATTAATCTGTGAGAAACTACATGTAAGCATTTTTATTGTTGAGTTATGGTAGTACTTGCGCTCCTGAAGATCAGTCAAATACGTCACAGTGATTCGATTATCTGAAGACTTAGCAGTTTATCGTAAATTTTTGTGTGCATTTTTATCGTTTATCAATTGCATGCTTTTCGAGGATTTGATGCGTTCTTAGTTGCATTTCATGTTAGGGCTAGCCAAGTCGAATTGTGTACTCTGGATCGAATCATCATGCGCTATGCACAGGACTAAAACATAATTTGGATTTTACTCTTGTATAATTTTACTGATTTCGTTTGCATCGATTTTATCAAGGTTTGCATATATCAAATTTTGGCTTCGTCGAGTCTTGGTCGTGAGGATCCAACATTTAGAACCTTTATAACTGTTGGAAGTCCATACTAGGCATCTGAACAACTATTTGGACCTTAGTGTTCTTGGTTCAGACAACTGTTTTCGGACCCCTTGTGTTATAGGTCCGAACAGCTATTCAGACTCCTAGATATACGATCGAACGAGTCTTAGTGGTTTGGACCGTTAGGGATATTTTTAACACTGGCCATCCGAACAATTGTTCAGACTGCCTTCAGTGTGTTCTAAGGTGTTTGCTCAACCGTCCGAACAACTATTCAAACTGGATTGCTTAGCCGTCCAAGCAGCTATTCGGACCGCAAGCACCAAATTGGTTTGTATAAATACCATATTCCTCGAATGAGTTTGTATAAAAAATAGATAAGAAAAGTGGTTCTATTAGAGAACTTTTTAAAAATTATTTTCTCTTTTATCCTCCCTGCAAGTCCTACTACCAAGGTAAGATCTTTTAGACTTGTAGGTCATTTTTCATCATGTATGCTTTAGTTTGATGTAAATTAAAGATTTATTTTTTATTTTATCAGATTATATATATATAATCATTTACTTAGGTTAAGTGGTTTATTATTGTTACTCTCCATCCTATTCTGGCAAATCCTATGTGTTGGGTATTTTCATGCGAAATAGAAGATGGTCAAGGTCTTGCATGTATGAAATGGCAAGAAGAACCCTAATTCCTCTTAGTAGGAAGTCGGGGTGTACCGACGTAATTCCTTTGAGGTTCGTCTAAGGGGTTACTCCGACGAAATAGTCCCTTAAAGGGTGCTACCACCCACAACGGGTGCGATTCACCTTTGGCCACATTTTGGTCCTGCAAGGATGAGTGCTAGTGTCTTCGCGTGTGTCAAGCACGAATGTCCGAGTGGCGACTCGGGTGAGCACTAGGGCCATGGCGTCGGAGCATCGTGTAGGTAGCCGAATAAGGAGCTTGCAAAAAAAAAAGGAATAAGACAGAAGACAGTATCAAGAGGAGGGGTTTATTGATGTAGTTTCCGAACATGTTCCATGCAATCTTGGTTTCAAGTCTGCAAGCGGACCTTTAAAGCTTATTGGATTGCTCTCACCATTCGGCGCAAAGTTAACAAGGGATTTTGTTATTATTTTTTTTCGTGAAGGGTTTCCTTGTAAAAACATATATTGTTATAGTTTAATATTATGAATCCAAACCTTGTATGCTTATGCCCAACACTCAACATAAACCCCTAAACTGATAATACCTTGCAAGAGAGGGAGAGAGAGAACCACCCGACATCTAATCATCATTGCATGCAAATTATAATATTCGCGGTGGGTTGAGAACTTAGCATAATTTTACTTTTAATCTACCATAGTATAGCATAGTGCCTATTGATGAGGACGATTGCAGGAGGTATAATTTTGAAGAGACCGTCGCGCTCTAGTCGTACCTCCTACTGGTCCCTCCACGAAGGACCCACCAGTGGTTAGGATAATGTCACTTAATACAGTACGAAAACAATTATATGAGTTTATCAAACTATAGGGTTAGTTAGAGGGGTTTTAGACTAATAACCCCTAAAATTTTTCTATCCAATTAAAAATTAGCTTAAGAAAATCAAGATAATGTTTTATGCTTATCCAACAAAATTAAGATACAGTTATAATGTAATCTAACAAGCTCGTCACAAGATAAATTCTAATTAAATTAGTGATAAATTATAGTTTAAATTGTTGATCGCACCTTCACATAAAGATTCTGTTAACCTATCAATAAATGAAAGTGGGTCCTACAACTTATCCATAGAAGATAAAGCTATTTTATCCCAGGGAGTGATATGCCCACACGCCGTGTGGGTAACAGATGTCCATAGATTGTTTGTCCACACGCTCAGATTCATAGATGCTCGGGTTGCAGGAGTTCCGACACCGAGCTCTATGAAGGGTACCCTACCGAAGGCCGCCTTTTCCCTTTTAGCCCGCTGGGAGGCTCAATGCGAGCGGAGGAAGAGAGGGGGCGAGAGCCAAAACCGAAGCCCTCTCTCCCTCTCCTTGGTCAGAAGCCCTAGAAATCCAGAATTGAAACCCTAGATCTCGCCGGGAGTTTGATGCGACGGCCGAATGCTCGACCCCAGGCGTCAGATCCCGGTCCGGCGAGCAGGATGAACGCATCGTCGAAGCTCCAGCTACGCCTCCCCGCCGCCCGGTTCTTCCCCTTCCCTCGGATCCCGACGCCGAGCCCCAAGCACGCCGGCGGGGGCCTCTGGATCTTCCTTGCTGCAGCGGCGGTCGCCGGGCTTCTCTACCTGTTCATCGTATCAAGAAGCCCTGCTGCTTCGGACTTTGGGATTATCATAGATGGTGGGAGCACCGGGACCCGGATCCATGTGTTTGGGTACAGAAATGGCCGGGGAGCGATGCCCGTGCTCGACTTTGGGCTGACGGCTGCGATGAAGGTGAGCCCGGGGCTGAGTTCTTACTCGATAGATCCCGAAGGTGCCGGGGAGTCATTGGAGGAGTTGCTTGAGTTTGGGAAGGGGAGAGTGCCGAGGGATCGGTGGGATGCTACCGAAATTAGGCTAATGGCGACTGCAGGCTTGCGGTTACTTGATGTCGGAGTCGCAGAGAGGATACTGGAGTCTTGCAGGAAGGTTCTGAGGTCCTCGGGATTCCGCTTCCAAGATGATTGGGCCACTGTGATCTCAGGCAGGTGATTTAGGTGTTTGTGTTCTTCAATTATTCCCTTGTTAGGCTACTTTTTGGGTTCTCATCACCGACAACTGAGAATTTGGTTGGAACTTCTGAAAGATGGAAGTTTTGAGTATAATTTGCTGGCGCTGGAACGTGGGAATCAGCATTTTCATCCATTTTGTTGTTTTCATTCTAGTGAAAATGTTAGCTTTCATCAGAAGTGCCGCACCATGGCAATGGGTTGTGGGTTAGTGGTCTACTATGTTCACTGATGCTAATCATGCTTTACAAAGATTTTCTTCTGCTTGTAGGCTTGTAGCCTTGTAGTCTGTAGCTATTAGTGGAACAAGAAGTTTAAGGTGGATTGGATATATGAAAGCAAATTTGCATCGCTTTGGGGATATTGAACAACTCGTAGTTCCCAGAATGTTGTCATCGAATTAGATGATGACTTCTATGATTGATGATGGTTTTGTTATTAAGACCTTCACATATTTAGGCTCATTTCCTACCATTTTTTAAGTAGTGGAGTTGTAAACAACCAATGTTCCTTATCTGGAAGAACTGGGCCATGCCCTTCTCATACTTTTTGATCAGAGGAGCACTTCTCGAGAGTTGCATTTCTTGCTTCTTCAACACTAGGAATCCATTCACTTCCTCCCATATAACACTAGTTGCTTGCTCTTTTGTTCCAACTACTTGATTATTGCTTTGAGTATCTTGCATCATTTTGTTTGAAAGAACTGCGCGATGTTTCTATGTTTATGCCTTTGACCATAGGTCTACATGACTACTGATTGGGCTTAGTTTAAAACGTCAGTAGTTCCAGAATGCTTCAAAATTCAAATGTTCTTTAAAATGTCAATTGAACCAAAAGTAATTGATGTTAGCCTCTACATGCCCTTTTTTTGGGGTAGGATAGCCATAGGCAATTTCGTTGGTCGTGATCACCATTACCAAACTTGGCCCCTCTCCTTTTTGAGAAGGCAATCAGGAACAGAAAAGAGGAAGTCCAAGCAGAATTACACCTTTTGACCATAGCATAAATTTCTAATCAATGGGCACTATCATTCGAATGAAGATGTTCCTAGGAGATTCTCTATGAACCCTGCAAATCGTTGACCTTGCACCTTGATAGTGAATTTGCTCATTTGCAAGTCATGATATGGATAATACAACAATTGGATGAGCTGACTATTTCACAACTGCGGACTTGTCATCTGCAGGGCGAAGGTTAGATTATACATTAAGCAGTCAGAGCTTAGGTATCATGACAAATGTCCTTTGTGTTTGTTGGGGGTGGGGGTATAAATAGCCATAGGCCATATCCTTTGTCATGATCATCGTTACAGAACTTGGCCCCTCTCCTTTTGGAGAAAGGGAGATCAGAAATGGAGGAGAGGAAGTCCAAGCATCGATGGGCACAATCATTCAAGTAATGGTGTGAATAGGATTTTCCATGAGCCTGCCTATTTGTCAACCTTCCACCTTTTCTAGTGAATTTGCTCATTAGCAAGTCATGTATCAATTATACAAGCATTGGAGACAGATATTTGATCATAAATTAAGCTGTCAGAATTTAGCTGTCATGACAAATTTGGGCTACTTCATGAGGGGATTGTTTCTAATAGCAAGTGAACAATTAGGATTTGATGTTTAATGCTGAATAGAGATTCATCAAATTAAGTGTGCAAATAAAGAAGATATAGTTCTTGTTGACGAGACATAGAACATGCATACCAAATTCAGTAAAAAAATATTTTTTGCCTATGCTAAATAATATGCTTAATTCTTAGGAGGGCATTTTGACAAGGATTAATCATCGCCATTTGATTTCCATTAGAAATGATGTTTCCACATTGTTGTAGCATGTGTGGCATATCCTTTTATATATAGAGGAAAAGAAATAGTAAAGGGAAAGATTATCCTGCTTTAGTGTATACTAGGGAAATATTATGACACATTATGTGTCAAAGTAGTTATGATTATGAAGTTGGTGGATAAAAATCTTCTTGGACATTTTATGCACTGTAGCTTTGTGGGATAGCTGTTGATTACTTTCGAACATTGGAAGCTCAGTTGGAAGATAGTGGTAATTGATAATAGGATATGTAACTGCATCTGTCGTTGAGCTATATTCTCTAGGTTATTGGTTATGATTATACTCTTGACCAATGGTTCAAAGCTCAGTATTTTTGATGCCATTACAATACCTTTGATGAATTGGATTGAAGGCCTTGGAGTGGCCATTCTGTCAGGTTAAATGACATCTTCCTGCCAGATGCATTGACTTGAACTTTTTACTTAATGTAAATCATTGTCTACTGTTCATGTGTGAAGTCTTTCCTGATTGGTGAAGTGCAGTTGGAAGTCTTCAAGATGGCCTGCTCCTGCTTCCTTCAGAATAGCTACTACAGTTTTGATAGTCCCTAGGAATGGTATTTATACTGATTTTGGAAGTCTACAAGATGGCCTGCTCCTGCTTCCTTTAGAATAGCTACTACAGTTTTGATAGTCCCTAGGAATGGTATTTATACTGATTTTTGAATAGTTATTAAATTTCTTCCTAATGGTCAGCTCATGTCAGATGAACTTAAAAATATTATTGGAACGTCAGATGGACTTGAAAGTATTATTGTACTTCGATTTTAAACTATGGTTATTTCCATTACTATTTCTCATTATAGGATATATAGCTGTTGGTAATAGGTATGGTAATTTTTTTTTCAGGCTCAGATGAAGGCATTTATGCATGGGTTGCTGCAAATTATGCCCTTGGTACTTTAGGAAGTGATCCTCAGAAAACCACTGGGATTTTTGAACTTGGTGGGGCTTCTGCTCAGGTTTTATTCTCCATTCAATAATCATATCTTAATGATTTGTTTCCAGTGCAGAGTCCCTCTACCGAAGTTGTAGTTACTTATTGATGTGATTGTTTCAAGTATTGGTGTGATCTGGTCCATTTCTCTTATTTTGGCACAACCTATAATAAAGTTGCACATAGATATGATTGCATGGATCATTCTAATTTCTAACTTAAATTATACTGACTGAAGTTGGGTAAGTCGATGAACACAAACTACAGCTGATTGCATAACAATTTAGTGGAATGTAGGCACACAATATATTTTCCTTTCATGTGAAGTATAAGGCAGTTTAGTGATGCTTATGTTCCTGGTGAGTGGTTGTTGCTGGAGTACCAGAGTAGGGTGGCACTGCCGCACTATACAAATTCCATTTTATTGAACTCAGCTTCATCTGTCAAGGCGAATATGCATTTTATCTTGGTATAGTTAGCAAAACTAAATGCTTTCTTCTCTTGTTGTCTAAGTAGCATTTTTCATAAAGTATCTTGGTATGATTAACCAAACTAGATGCTCCAAACTAAATGATGGATATCACTCCATCGAAAGAAACAAATCCAAACGTTTGGATTAATGCTGTGCTATTGCTGCCGGTGTACTATCTATGGTTGGGATTTCCTTATTCACGACATTGCGACTCCCATAAACGTAAATGCAAACATGTGCGTTGAAGGATCCCTATCAATAGAAGAAATCAATGGCCAGTTGTAGCCTGTTACACGTTTGTGCTGGGATCCACTTGGGCTTGGTTTTAGATAAAACAACAAATCCCATCTTGGCGAAAATTCGAGCCACTGCTATTATTAAGCCTTTAAGAAGAACTCTTAGGATATTGATCAAGCCAAAGCAATGGCCGAACAACTGGAACTGTATTAGCCATCATATCAGCCAGGGCCATCTCAACGTAAGCTATGCAGTCAAAATCAATAGTTGGCCAAGGGCCGACTAGGACTAGTCGGGACTAATTCGTGACTAGTCGGTCAAAACTTATTATAACCCCTTCCCCCTCTATAAACATATATGATACATGAACTAGCATAAATGTCAATAAGTATATGATATTAGTCGGTCAATAACAATCAAGGTTTAAAATCACGGTATCGGTCGCGGTATCGGTCGGCCCCGAACCGGTATGTACCGGTACCGGCCGATACGGACCGATACCGGTTGAGAAAAAAAACCTGAAAAAAACCCAAAAACCAAAAAAAAAAAATAAATTTAACCTGTCGGTACCAGTCCGTACCGGCCTATACCGGCCTGAACCGGCCGATACGGACCGGTACGTACCGGTACCGGCCGATACGGGCCAGGTATCGGGATCGGATGCAGTACCGGTCTCGAACCGGCCAAAACCGGTACGTACCGGTATCGGCCGAGATTTAAAACCCTGATAACAATGCATTCCTTCATACTTCACAGTATGGGTATAAATATATAAGTAACATAACACAGTTGTATTGACTTCATAACCATGTCAGAAGACTCAGAACTAAGAATTCATCACAATATTTGTTTGCTGAAGTTTAATCTGTGAACAATCCTAATTTTGATTATAGGGTTATATGGATATCAACAAATAAACAATAATTATTTGTCTATGTTTTTATCTCAGATTCTCAACAGATGATTATAGGGAAGACTGAAGAGTCATAGTTGGGACTCAAGACTTCGTGGCAATTCAAAAAAATCCAAACAAAATTACTTGTAGAGACTACTTGCAAAAAAAAAAAAAAATTGCTTATAGAATGCTGCCTGGGGACTAGTCCTAATCGCTAGTCAGGATTCTACCCAGCTATGAAAGAATCGGAATTAGTCGGTCGGCAAAATGCCGCCTAGGGGACTAGTCACCGACTAGTTTCGATTTTGATAGCATAGAACATACGTTGAGGCCTAAGGCAAAACTTTAAACGAGGCCTACTTACTTTAGAGAGAGAGAGAGAGAGAGAGAGAGAGAGAGAGAGAGAGAGAGAGAGAGAGAGAGAGAGAGAGAGAGAGAGAGAGGCCTTTAGGCTATGCACTTCACACAATCACAAATTGAGAGGCTTCAATGTAGTTTTAGAGAGACAAAAGGGATTGGGGTTGCACATGTTTCTTTTATAGCACAACTATACACAGACCACCAGTTTCTTGAGAGAGAACTCAAAGAAGAGAAGAGGAACAACCACTCAACGGATTCATGATTCAGAGTCATTGATCCAGCCCCTATGTGCTCCCTTAGATGAGAGCTCACTCCAACCCAAATAACCAGAGAGAAATCAAAACCCACCCCTATCCAGGGTCGGCTCGATACAAGTCGAGGCCTAAGGCGAAAGCACAAAATAAGTTTTTTTGATACTTAATTATAAATAATATTAATTAATTTGCTATATAGTAGAAAGTTTTTATTTTTTATGGGGCCTTAGTGTTTTATTTTATATCGGGTCGTAGTCTATTTAAGTGGGTTTGGGGCCATGTTTTCATACGAGACCTTAGGCTATTCAAATGGTTTTGGGCTTTGAAGTCCTTTTTGTTACATGGGGCCTAAGGCGATCGCTTTAATGGCCTTATGGTTGAACCGGCCCTGATATCAGCCGTACTATCTATTATGTAGTGCCAACTTTCTTCAAAATAACCACATCGTCACTGATAATATTCCGGAACAAAGTGAAACTGAACGTCGATAAGGTTGGTCCATACACGATGAACTTGAATCTTCGGCAAGTGAATGCTGTTCTGACTATCAAAGTAGATATCAACATGCCATTTCGAGCCGAAGTGTCTTCTTCCCAGCCTCAGTAACGCTGTAACAGTCATATACTGTGCCTCAGTCCTAGACAAAGCAATCGGGTTGTAACATCGACCTCCAACTGATCGGGTTGTAACATCTCTACTCTTTTACTGAACTGATAAGTGCACTCCCCTTTCGAAGTATGCATTCTCTACCTATTGCTAGTTGTGCTCCATTTATGAGAAAGAGAGCATTTAATGCAGTTCTATATGTTGCATTAACTCCATTTGAATGATCCACTCTAACCCTCTCGTTTAAGAAATGCGCTCTATTTCTTTCACACTTTAAAACACTATTTGGAGAGAGGTTGTAACAGAGATGTGACTAATAAAAATGAAATGTATTTAAAATCCTATAACTGAACTAATAAATGACATGTAATTGCAAGTGCCTACTACAAGTAGGCAGTAGCCTTGAATTGAAGGTGAAAGCTTATCTTCAATGCAAAGGATGACATTTACTTGATTTTGTAGCCATGTCAAGACACATTTCCTTCACAATACTAGTAACCTTGTGAGTGAATGCTTCTGTTCAAAGCAAACAATGACATTTGCTCAATTTTCTAGTCTTAAGCATATAGTTTTCATGTATAAAGTTTGTTTTATTAATTCAATTTCAGGTAACCTTCGTTTCCAGTGAACCTCTGCCCCCAGAGTTCTCACATGTGCTGAAGTTTGGAGGAACTACATATAACCTCTATAGCCACAGCTTTCTTCATCTTGGCCAGGTGATCCTTTCCAACCAATTAAACATTGAGGACTATTATTTCTGCATATGCTATTAGACTATTACTCCCATTAGATCCATCATTGTTCAATGTCTTCTTAATTTCTTCCTTCGTGGGGCGCGAGGGCTAAGAGGGTGGGTCGGGGGGTGTTGGGCATTGGAAGAAAAATCTATTGGTAAATTACTTTAACCTGGTTGATATTAAGTTGTGTAGTAGCAACAGCTACAGTAGTCCAGTAATAATTTCGACGAATAAATGGAGGTACATGACCCCAATTACCTATGCTAGAATCGCACTAGTGTACCTTGCTAAGTTAGAGAAGTCCTCGATCAAAACAACTGAAGTGGAATGGGCCTCATAAAACACTCTTAAGTCGAACAACTAACTTCTTATCCTTATGATTGCCTTGCAGTGTTTATCTATACCTTTCTTCTGACGTTTGATGTATGTAATTGAAGATGCACTTGAACCTTGTAAATCATTCTCATAACTTCAATCGTGTGTAATTTAATCTGTTCATCTTCACAATATATTTAATGAGGAGGTGTGGTTTTTTATCTTTTAGGGTCTCAAATAAAATGAATTGTATTTCACAACGGGGCGGGCAATGGCCCAAATATATAGAAAATGTGGTGAGTCCACCATGTACAAAAGAAAATAGAAAACCTGATCAAGTCTATACAGATATGCATCTACCATTCTCTATTGTTAAGGCTCATAATATTCAGTATGTGCCATGCTCTTGCAATCCTTGTTAATTGCTTCATCTGCAAATTAACTTGATATATGCAATTCTAGGCTAGTATGCAGGTTAGGAGATGAGCAATCAAATATTCCAATAATAAAGTAATAATATTCAAATATAAAAAATTATCCTACTCAAATTTTAGTTAGAATCTTCGCTTGTCAACAAGTAACGATTAAATAACTGAAATGGACGTATCTAGTACCAAACGATTCAAAGTATGAAACTATGAATCTATTATTATCAATGAAGGGCTCTAATGTGCAACATATCAAATAAATAAACAAGGGATGAAGTACTGATGAAATAGACAAACCGATCAAGGCGAACAATGATTCAATAGGCTTGAAAAGGGGACCAGGCGAGCCCGTGACGACAACAAGATTGGCAGTCGGTCGGTGCACTGGGTGGTATCGCTAGGGTGTACCGGCTGGTGGTTCCGGTTAGAGCATCGGTCAAGGGGGGAAGATGGTGATGTGTTGTTTGGATGGGGATGACAATGTCGATGTTGCTTTACCCTCGATGTTTACCCGCATAAGAAAAAGCGAAGATTTAGATCAAACTTCGATAGAACAAGGGAGATGTGGCTTTTGCCTATGATTTATCTCCCTTACGATCATCTACCATGAACGCTTGAAGCACCATGTTTTAGATTTTCATTCATAAAACATAACATAGCCTCTACAATGATGCTAGTAGGGATTTATATAACACCCCCTAATAATCCTAATGACTCCACTAAAAAAAGGCCAAAGTGTCTTTATATGACATGTTTACATGTGGGAAGAAATTAGTCTAATAAATAGGATGAAAATGACTGAATAAATTTCAAAATACTAATAGAAAAGCAAACTGGGCCCTACTGGTCATGGGTCAACATGAACATGATAAGACAATTAGCATGACATTAAGAAAAACCAAGCTTCTAAAAAGCGCTAGTCGGGCGGTGGGGGACTGCCTAGCGCCTAGGCGGTGCCTAGGCGTTTTGACTATTTTTAATTATTATTTTGATATTTTATATCACATATGTTTTAAAATTACTATAAATTCAAGATTATCCCAACCATTATTTTAAAGAACAAGTATCAGTTACATAAATATAAATTCAAGACTAACAAGAGCAAAAACAAGCATGTTATTATGAGATAATATGCATGATTTTAGTACAATTCAAACCATAAATTCGACCACCTAGGCGGCGCCTAGGCGTTTTGACTATTTTTAATTATTTTAATTATTATTTTAATATTATATGTAACACATATGTTTTAAAATTACTATCAATTCAAGATTATTCTAACCATTATTTTAAAGAACGAATATCATTTACATAAATATAAATTCAAGATTAATAAGAACAAAAACAAGCATGATATTATGAGATAATATGCATGATTTTAGTAAAATTCAAACCATAATTTAAGATTACTAACAACAAAAGGAAACATGATATATCGATAAAGAATCCAAGATTCTAGTACAATCCAAAATAAAAAGTCACAAAATAGTGAAATAGATCATCATTTCTCCTATAGGCTACAGTACTAGACTCCTAGTACTCTTCTTCGCCATATCCCTCCCAGACTCTCTCTTCATTAGATTTAAATTCCACCCCATTATCACACTCTTCGTCTGTCTCCTCATCCGATACAAAATATTCTTCGTGAAATTCTCCAACTTCACGGGGTGAAGAGCTACCACTGAAAAACACTCTGTAGCTAGATTTTACAAGTGTTGCACTCTTACTAACAAGGGATGTTGGAATGATCCAGATGACCTATCAATGAGAAGATCAAATTATTAGTTATTCGTTATTGAATAATTGTTCAAAAGCTAAAAGTTTTCTTTTTTGTATTGAATAATATAATTGATAATGTACAACAAATCTTAACTACTTAACGTGTCGGAAATAATCTTAACTGTTTAAAGTTGCTAACCCAGAGTAGCCATCGAGACTCATATTTGCATCGTAAGATAGTTGAATGTAAACCTAGCTTGAACAACTACATTAAATTAAGCCCTACATCTTATATTCAGAGTTCTGTATGGTTGGATGTTTGACACCGTTGTAAGTTTGTTTGATGACGACCTTATATGTTTGTTAGAGAAAACCTGTGAAGCATGGATACCTCGGAGGCTCCCATGGCAGTGTCGGACACGAACACGGCCCGAACACTATACCTTTTTTGCCCGAACACGGCCTGGACACATGAGTGTAATTCAACATGAAGCGTTTGCCCCAAGGTTTAAAGGAAGATCCCATGATCCCTGGTTTCGATCAGTCCAAAGGAGGAGAGACGAGAAAAGAAAAAAAAACATACATGCCACTACTTTCGTTGCTCGATCATCGTCGTTGCCAGATCGTCGTCTCCTTCGCTAATTGTTGCCTCATCGGCCCCGTCCCCGTCCCCCTCCTGGCCGCTCTTCGTCTCTATGTTTGAGAAGAGCTCGATATTCAACCCGAGGGTTTTAAGCCGAATGGTCAACAAGAATGGCGTGGTATCCAACACATCGTCCCTTTACCTGCTAGCCATGGCTGATGTGATTCACAGATCGAGGCTGGGCCAATAGACGACTGTGATCCTATAGGCGTAGATTCTCTGAGGTTAGATAGGTTGAAGTTAAAACTGAATCACAACCGTTCTTTTGCATGCCATTTGGTGCTCAATGCGATTCGTCGGTCGGACTGGGTGTAACAGATGATTGTGACCCAGTTTTGGCTTTAACCTACTTGATCCCCCGTTCTCTTCTCTCGTATGGTGGCACGCGGGCGGCAAGGAAGAGGATTGGAGAGGCGAGACCCTCCGCCTAGTTTCACCCTGAAGCTCATCGCTTGTAGTTGCCTTAAGACCCTCTGCCAGACAAGATCTGCCATATATATATATATATATATATATATATATATATTCTCGTATCCTTGCTGTGTCCGTGTCCTACTTTTTTAGGATTTGCTGTGTCCCGTGTCCATACTTTATAGGAGAAAACTCATATTCAGTAAGACTTTCATCCAATATTTTGACCAAAAATATCTTATCTAAGGGCACATTTGGTTCCTATGCAATTGAGTTGTTTTTCCAATTGGACATGTGCACTCAATTTAAAGTTGTTTGGTTAAAGGAGTGTGACCTATGCAAACAGATGCACATGTTCACTATTTATGTATAAAAAGTTGTGCAATTGAAAACATACCTGTTTAGGTGGAACTATTTGCATAGGCCACATCTTCAAATAGATACACGTTCAACAACTACACGAGAACCAAACATGCCCATACTTAGTGGTGCAACTCAGGTCGGTTGGTTTGAGTTTGACCCAACCCGAACCCAAACTAAACTACTTTTGTTCTACCATTTCGTAACCATAACCAACCCAACTTGGGAATAGATCCGAACCAAGTTGACCATCACAAGGTTGAGTTGGATTTGGTTGGTTCTCAGGTTGAGAGCAGGGATTAGATTAGATAAAAATAACAGAGCAAAGTTGGTTACATAAGGAGGCTTGGTTAAAAATTTCTATGGAAAAAACTTTCTAGTCGTAATTACTTAAAAAATTAAGGCCAGGTTTGTATTCTCCTGCAGTAAAGTATATTTAGGTAAAATTTTAAAATTATCAAAATGTGAATAGTTCGAGTCCTATTGCAATTCATGTACAACTTTCACCCAAGCAATATGGATGCCTCTGGTTTGTAGAATTATCATCCATCTGCATTCAATTCCTTGTGGGAAATACAAACAAGGCCTAGAAGGAAAGATGATTCTTTAATATGACCTAAAAAAATGAGGGTAATGTAGACAACGGATTGTCGGAAACCCGGGATGAGATACCAACATGAAGAGTAATAACAATAGGTGTTCTTCATCCATTGGCATGGTTAATATTGCTGTAAATGGGTTGCAGTGTAGAGCGAACGAATAAAAGAAATCGGTCTTTACTCAAAATTGTCTATGACATTGTGCTACAATTTCTTCATTAAATATAGCAAAATAAAAGCATCATCTACAAAGATGAATGTAACATTCCATTACAAATACCAAAGATAAAAAAATTCCAAATTGCTCTTTTTTTTTTCCTATTCTATTTGATCAAATTGGAGTCATGGCTATTTTACCATGCTTGCTTGGATGCATAATTAGACAAATGATAAATGTGTGAAATTCCATGGTGTCATTGTATTTAAGAAAAAGGATTTGATGATTAATTTATAATATGGCTCCTCAACTGTCAAACCTGCTTTATATGGTAAAAATTGATGGAAAATGATATAAGGATGCATCAAATCTCTTTAACTATATTATAATGTTTGGGCTATGTGGAAGATACAACAATTCAATGAGAGATCAGTCTCTAAGTTGGAGATCACTGAGTTGTGTGGAGCTTGATGGTTGGTAGCATGTCGGAGGAGATTCCAAAGGGCCTTTTCAGATGGCGTTAAGAGCATGAAGGGCTTGAGCTTGGTGCGCCAGAGGTGTCCTAGGGATTAAGAGGGACGATTACCCCAGACCCGATTTTTTTTTCAATTGATGTGACTTGCATTTCAAAGGATGAAGAATCGGCGACCGAAGGTGAACGTTTTTTCGGCATCCCTACGATTTTGGGAGTATTTTCGATATTATTTTTCTTGGTTCTATGTAAACTCTAACTGTAGGGGGTATATATATGGCTATCCATCGGGACCTGTAAATCTGTAATCTCTGTATCGTCTTTTCTTTTTCGCTTCGAAGCATAGTGGAATCATTGTGAGGGGTGGAAGTACCATAGATATGAGGGAATCAGATGCAGAACCGACTTCTGAGGTGGTGTTTTTCTTTCCTGGTAAATCTTTGTGTTTCTTGTTTGCTTATGTGCTTGATTTTTTTTTTCTAGATTGCCGTTTTGTGTCATGGGGGGAATTCTGGTACCCTTCAGTGCCATCATGGCATGTGCGATATGGTGGGTTTCAGACTACCAGGTAGACCTGTTAATGACCATATTTTTAAATTCGATGATCCGATAATGGTCTAAATTCGGTAACCCATTTACTTAACAAATCGGATATGGATCGAGGCCAATTCGATCCGTTAAGAACCCTATCCAACAATCTATAACACACAATATATTATCTTTTGTTAATCGTTAGATTATATTGCTTTAGATCTAAGGATCTTGATAGGGACATCACTATAGCCCCATCGAGTTTTAGAGTGTACCGGTGCAGGCGACAGAGGGCCACAACCCTCTCTCTTTGGCTCGGGGACTAGCCCGAGTCAATGTTCTAAAAAGCGCTAGACGCTAGTCGGGCGGTGGGGGACCTTCTGGCGCCTAGGCGTTTTTTTTTTATTTTTTATTTTGATATTATATATAATATATATATTTTAAAACTTACTATAAATTCAAGATTATCCTAAATATTATTTTAAAGAGCATGTATCATTTATACTATGCTATCAAAGTCGGGACTAGTCGGCGACTAGTCCCCGACTAGTCCCTGGGCGGTATTTTGCCGACCGATTAATTTTGATTCCGTCATTGCTGGGCGGAATCCCGACTAGTCCCCGACTAACGATTGCCGACTAGTCCCCAGGTAGCATTCTGCAAGCAAATTATTTTTTTGAAAGGAGTTCGCGCAAACAATTTTGTTTGGATTTTTTACATTGGCTCAAAGTCTTGAGTCGCAAGACTCACAACTATGGCTCTTCCCTGTAATCATCTGTTGAGCACCTGAGAATCTCAGATAAAAACATAGACAAATAATTAGTTTATTTGTTGATATCCATATAGCCCTATAATCAAAATTGGGGTTGTTCACTGATTAAACATCATCAAACAAATATTGTGATGAATTCTTAGTTCTGAGTCTTTTGACATGGGCATGAAGCCAATACAACTGTGTTATGTTAGACTATTACATATGTATTTATACCCATGCTGTGAAGTGTGAAGGTATGTATTGTTAATTTGTTATTAACCGACTAATATCATATACTTATTGACATTTATGCTAGTTCATATATCATATATGTTTAGGGAGGGGGGGAGGGGTTAGAATAAGTTTTGGCCGACTAGTCCCGAATTAGTCCCGACTAGTCGCGACTAGTCCTAGTCGGCCAGTTTAGGGAGGGGGGGAGGGGTTAGAATAAGTTTTGGCCGACTAGTCCCGAATTAGTCCCGACTAGTCGCGACTAGTCCTAGTCGGCCAAGGGCCGACTAGGGCCGACTACCGACTTTGACTGCATAACATTTATATAATCATAAATTCAAGATTAACAAGAACAAAAGTAAGCATGATATTATCTCAGATAATATCATAATATCCATAATTTTAGTACATTCCAAATCATAAATTTATGATTATCAATAATAGAATAACATCCTATGTTATCAAAGTCGGGACTAGTCGGCGACTAGTCCCTGGGCGGCATTTTGCCGACCGATTAATTTCGATTCCGTCATTGCTGGGCGGAATCCCGACTAGTCCCCGACTAGACCCGACTAGTCCCCGACTAACGACTGCCGACTAGTCCCCAGGCAGCATTCTGCAAGCAAATTTTTTTTTTTTAAAGGAGTCTTTGCAAGCAATTTTGTTTGGATTTTTTTACATTGGCTCAGTCTTGAGTCGCAAGACTCACAACTATGGCTCTTCCCTGTAATCATATGTTGAGCACCTGAGAATCTCAGATAAAAACATAGACAAATAATTAGTTTATTTGTTGATATCCATATAACTCTATAATCAAAATTAGGGTTGTTCACTGATTAAACATCATCAAACAAATATTGTGATGAATTCTTAGTTCTGAGTCTTTTGACTTGGGCATAAATCTAATACAACTGTGTTCTGTTAGACTGTTACTTATATTTATACCTATGCTGTGAAGTGTGAAGGTATGTATTGTTATTAACCGACTAATATCATATACTTATTGACATCTATGCTAGTTCATATATCATATATGTTTAGGGAGGGGGGGAGGGGTTAGAATAAGTTTTGGCTGACTAGCCCCGAATTAGTCTCGACTAGTCCTAGTCGGCCCTTGGCCGACTAGGGCCGACTATCGACTTTGACTGCATAGATAACATCTATACACGTTCTAGTGCCTAGGCGGCCGCCTAGGACCTCCTAGGCGGCCATCAAACCCTGCCTAGGACCTCCTAGGCGGCCGTCAAACCTCGCCTAGAGGCCTGGGCCGTTTTCTGTACCGCCTAGGATTAGGCTAGGCGGTGGGGAACCTTCTAGCGCCTAGGCGGCCGCGTAGGCCGCTTTTTAGAACACTGGCCCAAGTCAACTGGCCTTTATCTATTTATTAGTATTCTTTTATTTTCAGCATGTTGCGCGTGGTTGTTTCGTACTTGTTTAGTCCCACATTGCTTGTGGAGACCTTTGTAGTGCACCTGGACCTCTGTATAAAGGACACACAACCCCTTTTATTAAGCAGACTATAAATGAAAGAATTTGCTTTATGCATAAATTTCTCCTGAGAAAGGATGATTAGGGCTAGAAGCCCAGAGGTGAGAAGCCTCAGGCTTTTGGCGCGAAGCCGGGCCGGTTTCCCACCCCAATCCATATACCTTTCTTTCTTTCCTTTCCTTTTCTCTTTCTCTCTCTCTCTCTCTCTCTTTCTTTTTCTCTGTTTCGGTGTGCATGCACGTGACCAGCTGAGCCCCCACGTCCTGCCTCCGTGTGGCTCCGTGACCACCCGATGCCCCTCGGCCAGCCCGACCCGCCGAACCAGCCAACCGGTCACACCTGCAAGCCGCACCCGTTGCAGGCCTACCTGACAGCCATGACCCCCTTGCAAGCTTGCCGGCATCCGTCGGCTACTTGCCGACCTGCCAGGCTATTGCTGGCCCCTCGTTAGCCCCCCCGAAGCCCCGCTGGTCACTTACCTGCCTACCAGACCGTCGTCGGCCCACGCCAGCCTGCCGAAGTCATCGGCCAACCGCTAGCCCCTTGACAACTGATCGGATCTCTGTCGCCTTGACTTGCGCATCGTCGACCCCGGGTTCTTGTTCCGACGCATGATTTACACCGACTTAGGTTCCGACCCCCTACGCAAGCATGACAACCATTATGCGAATCATCTTTCTTTGCTCACTTTCTTATCTGTGGATGATAGGCAAACCATTTTTAAGCTATATTCTGCTTTCCTAAAACTAAAAAAGTAGCATAGAGCCTTTCTTTGCTCATCATAAGTTTTTGGATTGGAATAGGAACCCTACCATTATATTAGCCTGTGCCGTTGTTAATTCAACCTGTTGAGCCTGTTTAATCTTACTTGAAATCCTCATATTAGCCAATTGAATCTGCATTAGTAAACGACAATCCCTATTTCTTCGGGAAGTCCCTACTTTCCAAATGATAAGTGGTTTTAATATTTTAAACTGGTTAATCTGTAGGACTGCAATTTTAAGCCTGATATCACATGATCAATGTATCTAGATCCATGAACCCGAAAAATCAATCATTTTATTATTGATATTTTTAATTTTCAACATAATTAATAATCTCCGAATATTGCATCATTTAGTGGGTCAGTCCTACATCAGCCCTTGATGGGTCAATATAAAAAGATTCTCCTGATCTCCTAATCAGGACTTAGATTTTATTCTGGCCCTGCCGAGTCCCGAGTCTGGAATTGACTGCTCTTCTACGGATCGACGCTCAACGATATCACAACCGTCCTATGTTGACCTGTTAATGGATATGGTTTGGATTTTTCAATCCGATGATCCGAATGGTCCGAATCTGATAACACATTTACTAAACGGATCGGACTTGGATATAGCCTAATCCGATTCGTTGACATGTCTAGTACCAGTGCTCGAGTTGGAGGCGCCTGTGCCGTCAGACAGGGGTGGGAGGGGTGTAGCCCTTTCTTTTAGAGTTCGGGGGACAAGGCCCCAACCCAAATATTTATGCACTAATGTGATTTATTTTATTTTATTTTTGCACCAATGGGATATTTTTAGGAGTTTGGGGGCAAATCCTCAACCATTCTAGGCTACCTCACCACGCACTTAAATCAAATTTATGTGATTTTTTGAAGGGTATTTCGTAATTTGGTCTAACTATGTAGCCCTTGACATATGAGGATAATTTGGGGCGTCATCTTCATTATATCTGTTGTGGTTCGTTTGCATAGTGGATATTTGTGCAGCTTCGTGATTTTTTCCTGAATGGGCCTTTTCACGTAAATCTTGTGTCCCTTGTGATGTTTTTTGGTTGATTTTCTTGTCTTTTTCTTTTGCAATTTTTATCGTCTCTCACAATAGGGGCTAGGGTTTCCTACACTCGCATCATGAAGTGTTGTCCCATCCGGAGTCAATAAACAATAGTTATTGTAAATTAGGTTTCTCATGCATTGGGTTGCAGCAAACTCGTTTTTAGTCCCTTATTTTCCTATTTGATCTCCAACATCAAGGTCTTGTAAATTTATGTTCTTGTTCCAGTTGTGTCATGAATTTATGTTTGCATGGGCAATTCTTGTGTTTGGAACTGTGTCTAGGAGTCATTCAAACATTTGGGGTTGAGATCATTGATCAAGTTAGTATCTAGCGAATATAACAGTTACACTTGCTTGTTTTATCCACATTACTCCGTTAAATCTGATCTTTTTAGTGCACGCTTGAAACCCTTATTGTGCTCGTATATCTTCGTTTAAACTTTATATTGTATTTAACTCATAGTATCTTGCAGAATGTGGCGTATGAGTCACTTCGTGAATTGCTTAGCTCAAGAAACCCAAAGACATGTAAGTCATTCCTTCACCTGTTAAAAACAAAATGAAATCGGATTGACTACAGGATGTGAAGCAAGTATAAATAAATATTCATTGTTGATTTTTATTTCTTGTATATAATTGATGACAATCTTTATGTGTTTTTGCTTATTGCTTCAATTGGAACATTTAGAGGCATCATGTCAGTGATGTCACCTAATTCAATAATTTAATAACTTACAAATAAACTTCACCAGAAGCAAATTATCCAAGCATTGTCAATATTAGGGTTTCGCTAAAGATGTGACTAACACCTAGGAATGGTGGTATGGCTTGCGTGATGGATGAGACGACTTAACTGCCAATGCGGCCTCTTGTTCTTGCACTTCAGCCTACTAACTGTTCCTGTCCACTCTTTAAACAAGCATTTTTTTGTTTTATCAAGACCAACGATAGATAAATAAAAGTACCTTATTGATTTGTTATTTTTAAAATCTTGTATCAATTATCTCTTGATACAATTAACAAAAGACAACTACCGAAGAAGTGAATTTTGGAGATCCATAGTATTTAGTATTGTTTAATCTTTTGATGCTTTGTTGACACTAGTCACACTACCACTACCCAATTTACAGGTGTATCTGCTTCTCCTCTCCTAAACATAAATCAATCTCCTCACCTAAACATAAATCAGTCTCCTCACCTGCTCTTATTTGTGCAATGTAAATTTAAACCAACCAATATTTGCTTGGGTATTTGTTTTAGAATGATTGCCATTCTTAGGTCTTGCATATGTATGCAGGAATTGGATAACATCTATAGTGGGAAATAAATTGTTGTGTTTGATGTTGTCAGGTAGACAGTAGGTTAGTTGGCTGTCAAAAGGTTCTGTTCCCTTGTGAGTGATTAACCAAAATCAACCATGTTAAGACACATGCCCAAGGTTCTACACCATACAATTGACAGCATGTGAAATGATTGCTTCAACAAACTTAAAGAATGGTTTGGTCCCTTGAAATATGGAGCTCTTGGCTAATTAGACAAGCGCAAAAAGATAGTTGGGATGCTTCTTAGTTGTAGCTTCCTTGAATAAGAAACAACTATGGGTTATGTTGTTGATTTAGTATTTTACAAAGATCACATTACCATAACCATAACGATCGAGCCTTGTCCCATTTACTTGGGGTCTACTTTACGAATTCTTATTTGCCAATCATTTATGGTGAGGGCTATCTCTTTTCAATGAAATCTTTTCCATAATTTTTATACAACTTTTCATCACTGTTATTTTAAGCCTTCCTCCGTTCTTGACCCTTCTATGGTAATCTAAGATTCTCCCCTTAGGGGCTGCCTACGCTCTTTGTTGTACATGCCCATGCCATTTTTAATTTGTACTCCATTTTATTCACAGTTGGTGCAACTCCGAGACATCTTCATATATACTCATTTTTTCACTCTAGCCTCCTAGTTTTGCTGCACAACCACCTCAACTTTTTGAACCATATAATATTGTGGGCCTTGTTGTGAAAGATCATGTTGCTAGGAGCACAAGCTATACGACTGCCTATGTATGAAGAGAGTGATTAAAATCATAGTTGAGCTAATGTGGGTGCATGTAGAAAATGGTTTTATACTAAATAGAACCAATATCAGGTTCATAGAAATGTGAGCTATAATGAATAGGGGTGGCAGCGGTGCGGTCTAAAACCAAAAACCGTGGTAAATAGCACCAGATGGTGCGGTTTTGGTTTGCCAAAATATAAAATCGTCGCGGTGAGGTGCGGTTTCGGTTTTGGCGTAGCGGTGCAGTTTCAGTTTTGACCAAAACCGCATAGAACCGAACCGTTTAGGCCATTATAATGATAAACCACGGTGCACTGCACCACACCACACCACACCGTATGGTGTGGTTTTGGTTTTACATAATGGTACACTGTCGCGGTGCGGTTTCGGTTTTGCCCAAAACCGCACCGAAACCACACCGTTGCCATCCCTAATAATGAATGACATTGTATGCACTTGCAGTGCCTATGCATCAACCGTAGGATTGGACAAAGGAATCAAGCGGAATTTTATGGTTGTATAAATGTCAAGAAAAGGTAGTTGATATGAGAGAACACATGGAAGAAGGCTTTGAAGATATTGGTGTGATGGGTATGCAATATTTCTATTTGCTAAGACTTACGATAATCTAGTATTAGCAAATACTTCTCTTACGATAGACCTAATCATTTGGTGATCTAAGGAGTGCATCAAGCTTGTCACTTAATTTAATAACCTATGTTTATGAAGGTTGAAGCTTAAGGCCTCAATTTTGGACTCAATGAGGCAATTTGTTAAGTTGTTAATTTACTTTTGTATAGAAAGGCTTACAAAGAAGATGAGAAAGTAAATGGAAAAGGGAAGATTGGATATGAGTTGTGCTTGGACTTGGTTACTATGGGTAAGGATGACAACAAAACAAGAAGTCAGTGGAAAGGAGAGACGTCAAAGCATGTAGCATAGTAGCAAACCATGTAGCCTCCAAAGTACATCTCTGCAAATGCCGACGAAGTTAGAATGCTGAAGTGCACTACCAATAAGGGAAAGAAGATAAAACACCACCATATGTGCAAGTGCCACAAACTACGAAGGCGTCTAAAAACTCTTAATATACCGTAGATGGCACTTAGGACATAAAGCACAACAAAAAAGGCAGAGAAGTGTGCCAATGAGAAGCAAAGGGAAACATACATTGTTGTAGGCCCTGCTATGCAAGATACCTCTAACTATTGAAGTAGCATTTAATAATGCATAGAGACATGTAGGTCTCCCCATCGATAAGCATGATAAATGAAAGCATACACGCATTCCGGTAAGGAGCGGTAGCAAGAATGTATTGAAGGAAACTCAAAACCAATTAAGAGGAAGCTATAAACACTTAAAGTGTAGCCCATTATATAAACTAAATGCCCTAGAATAGCGAAACTTGGGCTCTTGATCAAAGTTAGAATCTACAAAGAAATGATCTAAACCAAAGGGAGTATCAAGATGATCAAGATTTTAAAGGCTAGCAAACATAGGAGATTGATGCATGTTGAAAGTAGGGAGCACAAACATGAAAAATTACCAAAAGGAATGATATAAATGATGCAATTCGGGCAGGTTTCAAGTCTATTTGCCTCAAAATAAAAAAATAGTCACCATGTACCGAGCCAAATTAGGCCAACTACAACAACATTGCCCAGAAAGTAGATCCTAAATGGACGTCTCAAACATAAATAAACTTAAAATAGGTATAATGGTAATTGACTTGATAGTTAAGTGATTTCCATACCAACATGCAAGGGAGCGACCAAGGTTTTAGATTTCGGTTTCATGTTTGGATTCGGTACAATCCGAAACCGAAATTTTGATCGAAATGCTGTAAAAAATTTGAAACAGTTAAAAGGAGAGTGGGGGGGGGGAGGTTGATGTTATTTTTTTAAATTTAATCATTTTATAGTTGTGCATGCATATTTACATGAATTGTTTTAAGAGAACACACCAAACATATAGTAAGTTTGCATGAACCATGATAACTAAGGTGGAATACTAGTAAGTTGGAAAAAAAAAATGATAATCATCATGTATTGATTTATAGATATTTATATTGTTTTCATCACGAAAGAAATTGAAATCAATCATATTGGCTTGTCCAAATAATCTTTTCTTCGCTCATCCAACTAAACTCATCATCATCAGCCCGTGGCACACCACTGTAACCTTCGGTTGACATCTACGCTGGCACCCAGCCTCACCTAGCTCCTCTGTAGTCAAAGCGTCCCCTAGGCGGGTGCCTAGGTGTTTTGGACCCCTGGGCACCTAGGCGACCCCCTAGACGGGTTGTTTTCCTTAGGCGGCCGTCTAGGTGGCCTGCTTGGTGCCTGGTTGCCTAAGACCTAGGCGCCTGGGTAGTTTTTCATTTGATCTAATTTGGGATTTTTCCAAAATTAAGTTGAATTAACTCATAATTGAGTTGCATTAACTTAAAATTGAGTTGTATTAACTCAAATTGAGTTGAATAAGCTCAAAATTAAATTAAATTAACTCAAATTGACTTCATAAGAATTTGGGGTTTTTTCAAAACTGAGTTGAATTAACACAAATTGAGTTGAATTAACTTAAAATTGTGGTTTTTTCAAAACTGAGTTGAAGTAATTGAAAATAGAGTTGAATTAACACAAAATTGAGTTGAATTAACTCAAATTGAGTTGCATTAAGTCAAATTGAATTGAATAAACCCAAAATTGAGTTGAATTAGCTCAAATTCTTATGATGAGTTCATAAGAATTTGGATTTTTTTTCAAAATTGAGTTGAATTAACTCAAAAATGAGTTGAATTAACTCAAATTCTGATGACGAGTTCATAAGAAATTGGGAGAGTTTCAAAACTAAGTTGAATTAACTCAAAATTGAGTTGCATTAACTTAAATTGAGTTGAATAAACTCAAAATTGAGTTTAACTAACTCATATTCTTATGATCGGTTCATAAGAATTTTGGGGTTTTCAAAATTGAGTTGAATTAACTCAAAATTGAGTAAAATTAACTCAAATTAAGTAGAATTGACTCAAATTGTGTTGAGTTAACTCAAATTTTTATGATGGGTCAGTGTTGTCAAGGCAACGAGGCGAGCTTGAGGTACAAGGTACCGCTGGAACTTGAGGCGCAAGGCGCAAATAAGGCGCACGCCTTAGTGTGTAAGACGCAAATATATATACATATATATATATAATTAATAATAATTGTAAAAAAATCTAAAAATCATAAAAAATTATATTTCATAAAAAATAGAGAAATATAATCATTATTCAATTAAATCAACTCAATAAAGGCGTACAATACTTATAACTCATAACTAGTGGCCATCAAATGAACAATTTGAGTGAGAATAATAATTCACAAGTTATTTGCAACATGCCAACATCATATTCATAAGTTAAATACATACAATACTCATAAGTGATAACTAATAAATGAGAACTCATAAACAATGTTGAATAACGAAATGAAAGAGTTGGGCACTAAAGAGAGTTGGGCTCTTTTATTCAAACCAAGAAGAATCAAAATAAAAAAACCAAAACCCAAAAAGAAAACCAAAAACTGAAAATAAACCGGAAAAAAACCAAAATAAACCAAAATCACAAAAAAAAAACCAAAACTTGAAGACCAAAATCCAAAATGCATCAAGGCGCGCGCCTCGCCATAATGCGCCTGAGGCGCATACCTATTCCTCGCCTTGAGGCGCGCGCCTTACTGCGCCTTGACAACACTGTGATGGGTTGATAAGAAAAAATTTGAGTTGAATTAACTCAAAATTGAGTTGAATTAAATCTAAACTTAAAGCCTAAACCCTCATATTTTATTTTATTTTATTTGTTTGATTTTTTTAGGAACTTTTAGATTTTTTTTTATTTTTTCTTCAATTTTTTCCTCTTTTATTTTCTGATTTAGTTTATGGGTACGGTATTCCTATACTTTCTAGATAATTTGACTTTTAGGTGGTGAAAATTATAATCAACATGCTACTAGATTACGAAAATCATGTATATACATATTTATACTATATATAAAAATATTTAATAATTACTCGCCGCCTAGGCACTGCCTTGGCGCCTCTTTGCCTTGACAGGTAAAAAAATCTAGGCGCCGCCTAGCCGCCTTGACTACATTGCCTAGCTCCCGTTGGATCTGTTTTGAATCTAAGACCGACTATCGGTGTTGGGCATGCTCGTTTTCTGTCTCCATATTTGGCGGGTATTCGATGCCATCATCTATATGACCATGATTGATGGAGTATGAGTGTCAGTATGTTTGGACTCTTGAAACCGACCCTTCTTATTCGGTTATCTAGGTGTCCGAAACTGAAATTCTTCATATTCCTTGTTCCTTAATAGAATGCTCATGGATACTTTAACATCAAGTGGAGCCTTCAAGCACTCTGTTATATCGGGGAAGCAACTAGCGAGGTGTTGCTCCAGCCATGTAATACCTCCACTTTCGATTCGTTTGCCACAGTATGCACACTGTGACTTCTGCTTCTTTGCATTCAAGGGGTGCCTGTGGATCTAACGTATGTCCTTTGACCCGGGACCTAGCCTTATCTGTCGAAATCCATTGAAATGGACTGAAATCTGGCAGGATGGAGCGATTGTGATAGGAGGTTCATTTGTTTCTCCTTGTTAGTTAGTGTATTCCTTTCTTGGACTTGTATTCATTATTCTTTCCATGTTGTCTTTAATTAAATTCACCCTTCACACTGATCAAGAAAAGAGATTAAATGGGATTACGTTTTTATTTAGGTGAATTTTCAATTTGGATGCATCTAATAAATGAGATTGTGTTATCACACAAACAGAAGTGCATTGTATAGATAACTGTGGGCATTGAAATTAGCCCACGGGTCGAACCCGATTTGCACATGTAAAATAGGCCCGCACCCAACGACCTTCGGGTCGAACCTGACTCGCACACGTAAACTTGGCCCACACACAACGACCCGCATGCAACTCGGCCCACACACAACGGCCCACATGCGCAACTCGGCCCATACACAACGGCCCTCATATGCGAAACTTGGCCCACACACAACGGCCCGCATGCAACTCGGCCCACACACAACGGCCCACATGCGCAACTCGGCCCATACACAACGGCCCTCATATGCGAAACTTGGCCCGCACACAACGGCCCGCATGCGAAACTTGGCCCGCACACAACGGTCCGCATGCGAACTCGGCCCACGTGCGAACTCAATTCGCGCGCCATGGCCCGACCCAAAGCAAACGGGTCCCACCGGACCCGCAACTCGAACACAAAGAGGGGGGCCCACCGGCCCTCCCTTTTTTGAAAACCGTGCCCCCTCCCCTCCCCATGGGGAGGTGGGGCCGGCCATAAAGGAAAAGAAAAGAAAGGGAAAAAGAAAAAGAAAAGAAAAAGAGAAGAAAAGAAAAGAAAAGAAAAAAAAATCAAAACCGCCTCGATGCGGGGGGAGGTGGCGTGGACGTCTACGCAGCCGTAGATCCGCGACGATCCCTCGATCCAACGGACAAGATGACGTTGTGTCGCCATCCCATCCAAAAGTGCAAAAAAATAACAACTCAATCTTCAAAGATCGAGTCACATCTAGCCCGTAACCACCCCAACTAAAAAGGAGGGGATCGAGTTTGTTTCCCCAAATAAAGGAACAATATCTTGATGGTTATGGGGGGAGATATTGGATGAAACAAAAAGATTTCAGCCATATCTCCCCCAACCGCCCCCTTTGCCTATAAATAGAAGGGGTGGGGGAAGGCACAATGGGTCGAAAAAGCTGAAGACGAAAGAGCTCTGCAGAAGAAGCTCCAACGCTTGAAGACCGAAGGCTTCACGAGGCATGGCAAGCACGTCCTACGGGAATCCTTGGCTCTTCAAGTCCTCATCAACGTGAAGACCTTGCACTCGAAGATCAAAGCTTCAACTTCTTGCACGAAGAAGAAAGCTTGGAGAAGAAGACCCGGAGTCGTCGTCATCCCGACTTCTCCAACGATCTTCATCAACTCCGAAGAAGCCATAAGCAAAGGCCGGAGAAGAAGATCGAAGCCGACAGCACCCGTCGTCTTCAACAAAGGCGTCGACTCCTCGCACGAAGAAGAAAGCTTGGAGAAGAAGGCCTGAAGCCGGTGTTACCCCTGCCGTCTTCGTCAACAAAAGCCGACGCTACAACCGTCGTGCGGAGATCGGTGCTACCCCCGCCGTCTTCACCAACAAAGCCGACGCTACAACCGTCGTGCGAAGATCGGAGCTACCCCCGCCATCTTCATCAACAAAAGCTGACGCTACAATCGTCGCATAGAGATCGGTGCTACACCCACCATCTCCACAAGAAGCCTTCAACCCCGATCAAGCCAAATACGCCCGGAGAAGAAGCCAGCCGACGCCACAACTGTCGAGGAAGCCGGAAGAATAAAGAAGCCCTGAAGAAGTAACAATCACCGTTCGAGAAGAAGATCGAGTCAAAGATAAAGCCAAAGCCAACGCAAGAAGCCAAAGCAAACGCACCGGTAAAGCCCGCGCCAAAGCAACGCACGTGCCAAAGCCAAGCAACTACGACGGTCACGAGCAAAGCACCGCACGTTCTAGCCGATACGACGCGAAGTCCGGAAGAACTAAAGCATCGCAAGTCTCTACCCGCCTACGTTCAAGCGCAAGCGCCAAAGCAAAGCAAACGCCAGAGCCACGCCAAAGCCGAAAGCCAAAGCCAAAGCCGACGCCAAAAACACGATCGACGCCGCGAACCGACGATCAAGGACGCCGAGGTCTAGCAAGGATCGAGGAAGACACGAAGACCGAGGAAAGAAGCCCAAAACCTCCCTAGCCGAGAAAGCGCGAAGCACGGACGGGACAAAAATCAACGGCGGATACTTCTTAGCCTCTCAAGAAACCCTCACCCTGTAAAGACCTCTGTCTTGGGCAACCCCTTCAGAGCTCTCGCACGAATACCACGTGGAGACGCGGATCAAAGGGACCCTCCAGAGGATCTCTCCCACAATCTCCTGATCAAACACTCGCCGCACCCGGGCTCGCCACACCCGAGCCACCCGGGTCCCGGCGCACTCTGTAATCTTCGTGTGATTCGCAATAAAGACGATCCGTATCTTTTTCCGCGCACACAGATTTCTGGCACGCCCGGTGGGACATCCTCTCCTTTCATCCGTACGTTTGAAGGAGTTGCTTTAAGTTCGCCATGGCTGGGACAAACAACGATACGTTTGCTCCAACAAGCTGTGGGTGCAAATTTTGGCAAGAAGTCTGACCACAGCGGGACCCACCGGCCCTGCCTGGTGGGCCCCCGAAGACCACAGCGGGACCCACCGGCCATGCCTGGTGGGCCCCCGAAGACCACAGCGAGACCCACTGGCCATGCCCGGTGGGCCCACGAAGACTACAGCGGGACCCACCGGCCCTGCCCGGTGGGCCCACGAAGACTACAGCGGGACCCACCGGCCCTGCCCGGTGGGCCCACGAAGGCTACAGCGGGACCCACCGGCCCTGCCCGGTGGGCCCACGAAGGCTACAGCAGGACCCACCGGCCCTACCCGGTGGGCCCACGAAGACTACAGCGGGACCCACCGGCCCTGCCCGGTGAGCCCACGAAGACTATCGCGGGACCCACCGGCCCTGCCTGGTGGGCCCAGGAGCCTGTGGATTCCCCCAGGAGATGGCAACGGGGCCCACCAGCCCTACCTGGAGGATCCCCAGACACAACAGCAAAAACCGCCATTTACCCCGGAATTCCGCCCCGGGAATTCTATAAATAGCAGACCTTTCGAATGTAAATAGATCCAGAGATCAATGCCATCACTTGATTTCTGACTTCAAAAACCAGATCTCTGGGATTTCCAACTTCCCATCCTTCCCCTCTCTTTGATCTTCATCTTCTCTTTGAAGAGGTTGAAGGGTGACTTCAGTGATACTTGGCCTGTCGAGATCACTTCGATACAAGTGTTAGTGAATTCGGGTTGCTCCCTATAGCACGGAGACGTAGGCTTCGGCTGAACTCCGAGATCACATCTCTCGTGTCAAACTCTCTGATTACATCTCTCTCTGCTTGTGTATTGAGAACGGCAACTTCAATCAACAGATCTAACAAAGATCTCATCGACTCGAACCTCAATTGACTGGTGCGGCGAAGTCTTCGGGTCGGCACGAAGATTTTCCCCCACAGTTTGGCGCCGTCTGTGGGATTCGTTCAAAAAGCTCAGTGCACTCGACGACAACATCGGATCGGTTGAGCAGACAACTGATCTTCAAAGTCAAACTTCTCAGCTCCCTTGGTTGAGCAGACAACCGAATGGACACGAGCGATCTGGTTGCTTCCTCCGCTTTCACTGAATGGCGAAGACTCTATCAGATCATCCAGAGGGAAGTTACTCACAACGACATCAGTTTCGACCCGAAACTCATTCAATGAGTCGACGGCTCAACTTCAATCCAACAACCCACTCTTTCTAGACAATCCATCGTCGATATCTCCCATCGATATCCTAAGCCTTTCAAGTATGACTCTCCTCCAATCCCTACATTGGGGGTGAGGTTCGAAACGAAAGGGATCACTTGAAGACTACAACGAGTTGATAGGCAAAGGTATATGTTACATATCCGCAAAGTCCGAGGCACACTCGCTGCCTCGGCATTCGGCGAAGCCCAAGGAGAAGCCTTGGCACTCGAATGCAAAGTCCGAGGCACACTCTCTGCCTCGGCATTCGGCGAAGTCCAAGGAGATAGTCTTGGCACTTGAAGACATAGTTCGGAGCGATCGCCGCCTCTTCAAGCTTCATTTCAAATTCTATCCAATCAATGCTCCGAGGCTGATCAACTGCAACAGTACAAAGCTATGCGCCCCGCAGGTACGACTGAAACGGCGCTTCGCCTAAGTCTACCGATACAAAGGCACTACGCTGAGTACTCCGAATCATTGCTGTTGCACACGCTCCCGTTGTCACGTAAGGACACATGCGCCCGTGCCTCATCACAGTTAGATCGGTTCGCGTTGCGACACGACCGACTAGCCTGCAACAGTACAAAGCTATGTGTCCCGCAGGTACGACTGAAACGGTGCTTCGCCTAAGTCTACCGATACAAAGGCACTATGGTGAGTATTCCGAATCATTGGTGTTGCACACGCTCCCGTTGTCACGTAAGGACACATGCGCCCGTGCCTCACCACAGTTATATCGGTTCGCGTTGCGACACAACCGACTAACTTGCAACAGTACAAAGCTACGTGCCTGAGATGTAGGTTCGACTGAAACGGCGCTTCGCCTAAGTCAAACCGATACAAAGGCACTACGCTAACTACTTCGAATTCTAACCTTCATCATTCAAACAAGCCCAATGAGACAACCTTGGCATTCGAAGACAGTCCGAGGCAGGCTTTGCCGCCTCGGCACCCTACAAATCCCAAGACACCGACACCGTCTCGGCACCTAACGAACTTGGAGAGAGAGCTCCGGTGCTCGCAGACAAAGTCCGAAGCGACCATCGCCTCGGCACTCAGCAAGTCCAAAATCCGAGACCTGCTCTCGGCACCCTAGCAAAGCCTAAAGCTCTCAGCCCCAACACATCTCGACATGAAGATCAAGGTCCAACGCGTTCTGCAGCATTCAGCCAACGTCGCTCCAAAGGCAAGACATCTCTCAAACTTTCCAAGTCACTACAGAAGACTTCTACCACTCGACACTCATATAAGAGAGCATCACGCGCTCTCATGCTCGAGGAAGACGCGTTCTGGAAGTCCACCACCGATGAGGGGGTGAATCTACACTCTTCTATAGCCAGCATCAACATACAAAGACATGTGCTCCACGCTCCAAATTAGTTAAGAGAACGTTGCGGCCCAACTCCTGTCAACTGAGGAGATAGGAGAAACAATCCTCCAACAACTTACAGACGAAGACTCATCAACCATTTAAGGGCAAAGTCTGAGGCATGAACTGCAGCATTCGAACAAAGTCCAAATTTAGTCCTAGTATTTTGTAGCAAAGTCCGAGACCGACATCTTGGCATTTGGTCGAAAGTCCAAGCTTGCAACCTTGGCACGTGGCAGCAAAGTCCGAGACCTGAGTCTCGGCATTCAATCGAAGTCTTCGCTCATAGCCTCAGCGCTATTCAGTAGCAAGACATTCGAATTCTATTTCAGAGCACACAAACATTCAATTGCTTTCTAAAGGCACTCTCTACCCTGGTTAGTCCACCAGTGGGGGACAACTAGGTACGCACGTCATTCGTACATGCTTGTGCATTCGAAGACTTGGGAGTACAAGCTGATCTTGCAAAAGATCGAGTTACCTTGGTTCGTACCTCGGTTCGTAGCATCGACATTCGATCGATCCAAACTTCCATACGACGAGGATTAGCCCTGCTCAACTAACTTACATGACCTCCTGTGGCATGACTTTCAATGCTACGAATTATCGGCCGACCTTGTCGTCCGATCTTCCAACAGTAGTCGACCCTCGCGACCGTTACCGATTAGTGGCGCCCCTTGGCCAGGAGTCACCCATGTTCGTCTACGCATTTCGACACTAGATGAAAGATGACGGAATCCAGAGTGCAACTCCTAGAGACAAACTATGTAGATATATCAAACCACACTCAAGTCCGATCGGTGACTCACTCTCAGAACAGCAGTGCCACGACATTACAACTTCGAGACAGACCCCTCAAGCCCGAGAGAGAAAGTTCCACTCGGAACCCAACGTGCCATTCAATCCAATTCAAAGTTCCACTCGGAACCCAGCTTGCCATTCAATCCAATTCAAAGTTCCACTCGGAACCCTACTTGCCGTTCAAATCCAATTCAGAGTGTCTCTCAAACAGGAGCAAACACCAAACATCCATCTACGGCCATGATTCGTTATCCATTGTTTGGTGCTGTCAACTTGGCATGGCATCCACCTAGAGACATCCACTTTGCTTGGGGAAATGCTAGGTTGCTAACTACTTGGCCAACTTTTGGTCTGTCAACTTGGTGAATCATCCACCTAGAGCACAAAGTTTGTATGGCATCTCATGGCCCCCACCAAATGTTTCCAGCAGCAATGAGGACATGCACCACATGATGGAGTTGGCAACACAAGATGGCAAAACGAGTTGGCTATGTTGCCACATCATGCTCCACCAAATGTGAACCAGCACCCCACTTCATGCTCCACCAACTGAGAGCCCACCAGCATTCCACATCACGTGGAGGGAGCAAAGCCATGCACAGCCCTCTTGTGAAGTCACAACCCATGACTGCACAGTACAGTTTTGAGCAGTCAAAACCCGTGACTGAACAGTAGAGTGAGAGCAGCCCCGTGAATAAACAGTGGGAGCCTCGTGAGATCACAGTGGGAACACGTACAATGCTCTTCTCTTCCACCGACGACATGAAGCGCTGAAGCTCCGCCCCTCCCGATCTCATCCCCGATCGGTCACAACTCCCCGGCATCCGATCGGCAACTGGCAACCGATCGATGATCTCTACACCGAGCGGCAACCGACAGCCACAAATCGCCATCTCCCACCTTCACCGACAACAGCACTCTGCCGCAGATCGGCTGCCGGCGATCGATCGGGCAAAACCAACCGGTCAAGGTTTCAGCGATCGGTCGCAGAGAGGGTTTTTCTCCCGATTTAGTACAAAATCACCCGATCGGTGCCTCCGATCGGTCGAATTTGACCGATCGGTCAAATTCGCCCGATCGGCAAAACCTCGATCCCCTTCGTCCTCCATCTGATCGGCCAAAAACCTACTGATCTGGTGCCAAAACGTGGATATCCAACCGATCAACCAATTCCCGACCGGCTGTTTTTGTCCGATCGATGACCACCTCCCGATCGGTGATTTTCACCCGATCGGTAATTCACCCGATCGGTGAAATTCTCCCGATCAGTGATTTGCACCCGATCGGCGACCTCCCGATCGGCGATTTGCACCCGATCGATGACCACCTCCCGATCGGTGATTTTCACCCGATCGGTGAAATTCACCCGATCGGTGAAATTCTCCCGATCAGTGATTTGCACCCGATCGGCGACCTCCCGATCGGCGATTTGCACCCGATCAGCGACCTCACGATCGGCGAACTTCCCCCGATCAGTGATCTGCACCCGATCGGCGACCTCCCGATCGGCGATTTGCACCCGATCAGCGACCTCCTCACGATCGGCGAACTTCTCCCGATCAGTGATCTGCACCCGATCGGCGATTTGCACCCGATTGGCGACCTTCTCCCGATCGGCCAATCGAAACCGATCTGTTGATCGGACGATCAGGTGGCGTGCTGATCGGTTTGGAGTGAGATTGCTGCGGTTGGGTAAACAAATAGTCATGTTTCTATCTGCCAATGATGGATGGCTACGATTGGTTTCTCATACCAATCTTCAATTCTAACCAACCTTAAATTCCAACATCCTTAAATTTCAACAATCATGGGTAGAGGCCATCCTCCCCTCTTTGATCTAATCCATCAGCATTAGAGGCAGGCGGTTGAATCCGCGACCCTGGCAGAGGGTCTTCCGTTGATCGGTCAAATTTGACCGATCACTTTGACCGATCACCTCGACCGATCAACTCGACCGATCAACTCGACCGATCACTTCGACCGATCACTTTGACCGATCGGTCGAATTTCTACTGGATCGGTCAAAAAACTATGTTTTTTGACCGATCACTTCGACCTCGACCTGTTGAATTTGACCGATCACCGTGACCGATCACCTTGACCGATCACTTTGACCGATCACTTCGACCGATCGGTCGAATTTCTACTGGATCGGTCAAAAAACTATGTTTTTTGACCGATCACTTCGACCTCGACCGGTTCAATTTGACCGATCACCGTGACCAATCACTTTGACCGATCACCTTGATCGATCACTTTGACCGATCACTTCGACCGATCGATCGAATTTCTACTGGATCGGTCAAAAAACTATGTTTTTTGACCGATCACTTCGACCTCGACCGGTTGAATTTGACCGATCACCGTGACCGATCACTTTGACCGATCACCTTGACCGATCACTTTGACCGATCACTTTGACCGATCGGTCGAATTTCTACTGGATCGGTCAAAAAACTATGTTTTTTGACCGATCACTTCGACCTCGACCGGTTGAATTTGACCGATCACCGTGACCGATCACTTTGACCGATCACCTTGACCGATCACTTCGACCGATCGGTCGAATTTCTACTGGATCGGTCAAAAAACTATGTTTTTTGACCGATCACTTCGACCTCGACCGGTTGAATTTGACCGATCACCGTGACCGATCACTTTGACCGATCACCTTGACCGATCACTTTGACCGATCACTTCGACCGATCACTTTGACCGATCGGTCGAATTTCTACTGGATCGGTCAAAAAACATAGTTTTTTGATCGATCACTTCGACCTCGACCGGTTGAATTTGACCGATCACCGTGACTGATCACTTTGACCGATCACCTTGACCGATCACTTCGACCGATCAGTCGAATTTCTACTGGATCGGTCAAAAAACTATATTTTTTGACCGATCACTTCGACCTCGACCGGTTGAATTTAACCGATCGGTCAACTTCGACCGATCGGTCAACTTCTACCGATCGGTCAACTTCTACCGATCGGTCAAGTTCGACCGATCAGTCATTTGGCGCTAACACTCGACAAGCTCCTTTGCATTTGTGACAGGGGGTCATTAGCTTTGCACCAAGAATCCAAGCCATCCAAGGTGGCCTCTTAGCTAACTTGGAGGGGGTAACTGTGGGTGCAAATTTTGGAAAGAAATCTGACCACAGCGGGACCCACCGGCCCTGCCTGGTGGGCCCCCGAAGACCACAGCGGGACCCACCGGCCATGCCTGGTGGGCCCCCGAAGACCACAACGAGACCCACCGGCCCTGCCTGGTGGGCCCACGAAGACTACAGCGGGACCCACCGGCCCTGCCCGGTGGGCCCACGAAGACTTCGCCGCACCAGTCAATTGAGGTTCGAGTCGATGAGATCTTTGTTAGATCTGTTGATTGAAGTTGCCGTTCTCAATACACAAGCAGAGAGAGATGTAATCAGAGAGTTTGACACGAGAGATGTGATCTCGGAGTTCAGCCGAAGCCTACGTCTCCGTGCTATAGGGAGCAACCCGAATTCACTAACACTTGTATCGAAGTGATCTCGACAGGCCAAGTATCACTGAAGTCACCCTTCAACCTCTTCAAAGAGAAGATGAAGATCAAAGAGAGGGGAAGGATGGGAAGTTGGAAATCCCAGATCTCTGGTTTTTGAAGTCAGAAATCAAGTGATGGCATTGATCTCTGGATCTATTTACATTCGAAAGGTCTGCTATTTATAGAATTCCCGGGGAGGAATTCCGGGGTAAATGGCGGTTTCTACTGTTGTATCTGGGGATCCTCCAGGTAAGGCTGGTGGGCCCCGTTGCCATCTCCTGGGGGAATCCACAGGCTCCTGGGCCCACCAGGCAGGGCCGGTGGGTCCCGCGATAGTCTTCGTGGGCTCACCGGGCAGGGCCGGTGGGTCCCGCTGTAGTCTTCGTGGGCCCACCAGGCAGGGCCGGTGGGTCTCGCTGTGGTCTTCGTGGGCCCACCGGGCAGGGCCGGTGGGTCTCGCTGTGGTCTTCGTGGGCCCACCGGGCAGGGCCGGTGGGTCCCGCTGTGGTCTTCGTGGGCCCACCGGGCAGGGCCGGTGGGTCCCGTTGTTGTCTTCGTGGGCCCACCAGGCAGGGCCGGTGGGTCTCGCTGTGGTCTTCGGGGGCCCACCAGGCATGGCCGGTGGGTCCCACTGTGGTCTTCGGGGGCCCACCAGGCAGGGCCGGTGGGTTCCGCTGTGGTCAGACTTCTTGCCAAAATTTGCACCCACAGTTACCCCCTTCAAGTTAGCTAAGAGGCCACCTTGGCTGGCTTGGATTCTTGGTGCAAAACTAACGACCCCCTGTCACAAATGCAAAGGAGCTTGTCGAGTGTTAGCGTCAAAGGACTGATCGGTCGAACTTGACCGATCGGTCAAAGTTGACCGATCGATTAAATTCAACCGGTCGAGGTCGAAGTGATCGGTCAAAAAACATAGTTTTTTGACCGATCCAGTAGAAATTCGACCGATCGGTCGAAGTGATCGGTCAAAGTGATCGGTCAAGGTGATCGGTCAAACTGATCAGTCACGGTGATCGGTCAAATTCAACCGGTCGAGGTCGAAGTGATCGGTCAAAAAACATAGTTTTTTGACCGATCCAGTAGAAATTCGACCGATCGGTCAAAGTGATCGGTCGAATTCAACCGGTCGAGGTCGAAGTGATCGGTCAAAAAACATAGTTTTTTGACCGATCCAGTAGAAATTCGACCGATCGGTCAAAGTGATCGGTCGAAGTGATCGGTCAAAGTGATCGGTCACGGTGATCGGTCAAATTCAACCGGTCGAGGTTGAAGTGATCGGTCAAAAAACATAGTTTTTTGACCGATCCAGTAGAAATTCGACCGATCGGTCAAAGTGATCGGTCGAAGTGATCGGTCAAAGTGATCGGTGACGGTGATCGGTCAAACTCAACCGGTCGAGGTCGAAGTGATCGGTCAAAAAACATAGTTTTTTGACCGATCCAGTAGAAATTCGACCGATCGGTCGAAGTGATCGGTCAAAGTGATCGGTCAAGGTGATCGGTCAAAGTGAATCGGTCACGATGATCGGTCAAATTGAACCGGTCGAGGTCGAAGTGATCGGTCAAAAAACATAGTTTTTTGACCGATCCAGTAGAAATTTGACTGATCGGTTGAAGTGATCGGTCAAAGTGATCGGTCAAGGTGATCGGTCAAAGTGATCGGTCAAATTCAACCGGTCGAGGTCGAAGTGATCGGTCAAAAAACATAGTTTTTTGACCGATCCAGTAGAAATTCGACCGATCGGTCAAAGTGATCGGTCGAAGTGATCGGTCGAGTTGATCGGTCAAGGTGATCGGTCAAAGTGATCGGTCAAATTTGACTGATCAACGGAAGACCCTCTGCCAGGGTCGCGGATTCAACCGCCTGCCTCTAATGCTGATGGATTAGATCGAAGAGGGGAGGATGGCCTCTACCCATGATTGTTGAAATTTGAGGATGTTGGAATTTAAGGTTGGTTAGAATTGAAGATTGGTATGAGAAACCAATCGTAGCCATCCATCATTGGCAGATAGAAACATGACCATTTGTTTACCCAACCGCAGCAATCTCACTCCAAACCGATCAGCACGCCACCTGATCGTCCGATCAACAGATCGGTTTCGATTGGCCGATCGGGAGAAGGTCACCGATCGGGTGCAAATCGCCGATCGGGAGGAGGTTGCCGATCGGGTGCAGATCACTGATCGGGAGAAGTTCGTCGATCGTGAGGTCGCTGATCGGGTGCAAATCGCCGATCGGGAGGTCGCCGATCGGGTGCAGATCACTGATCGGGGGAAGTTCGCCGATCGTGAGGTCGCTAATCGGGTGCAAATCGCCGATCGGGAGGTCGCCGATCGGGTGCAAATCACTGATCGGGAGAATTTCACCGATCGGGTGAATTTCACCGATCGGGAGGTGGTCATCGATCGGGTGCAAATCGCCGATCGGGAGGAGGTCGCCGATCGGGTGCAAATCACTGATCGGGTGAATTTCACCGATCGGGTGAAAATCACCGATCGGGAGGTGGTCATCGATCGGACAAAAACAGCCGGTCGGGAATTGGTTGATCGGTTGGATATCCACGTTTGATATGGCACCAGATCAGTAGGTTTTTGGCCGATCAGATGGAGGACGAAGGGGAAGAAGGGGATCGAGGTTTTGCCGATCGGGCGAATTTGACCGATTGGTCAAATTCGACCGATCGGAGGCACCGATCGGGTGATTTTGTACTAAATCGGGAGAAAAACCCTCTCTGCGACCGATCGCTGGAACCTTGACCGGTTGGTTTTGCCCGATCGATCGCCGGCAGCCGATCTGCGGCAGAGTGCTGTTGTCGGTGAAGGTGGGAGATGGCGATTTGTGGCCGTCGGTTGCCGCTCGGTGTAGAGATCATCGATCGGTTGCCAGTTGCCGATCGGATGCCGGGGAGTTGTGACCGATCGGGGATGAGATCGGGAGGGGCGGAGCTTCAGCGCTTCATGTCGTCGGTGGAAGAGAAGAACACTGTACGTGTTCCCACTGTGATCTCACGAGGCTCCCACTGTTTATTCACGGGGCTGCTCTCACTCTACTGTTCAGTCACGGGTTTTGACTGCTCAAAACTGTACTGTGCAGTCACGGGTTGTGACTTCACAAGAGGGCTGTGCATGGCTTTGCTCCCTCCACGTGATGTGGAATGCTGGTGGGCTCTCAGTTGGTGGAGCATGATGTGGGGTGCTGGTTCACATTTGGTGGAGCATGATGTGGCAACATAGCCAACTCGTTTTGCCATCTTGTGTTGCCAACTCCATCATGTGGTGCATGTCCTCATTGCTGCTGGAAACATTTGGTGGGGGCCATGAGATGCCATACAAACTTTGTGCTCTAGGTGGATGATTCACCAAGTTGACAGACCAAAAGTTGGCCAAGTAGTTAGCAACCTAGCATTTCCCCAAGCAAAGTGGATGTCTCTAGGTGGATGCCATGCCAAGTTGACAGCACCAAACAATGAATAACGAATCATGGCCGTAGATGGATGTTTGGTGTTTGCTCCTGTTTGAGAGACACTCTGAATTGGATTTGAACGGCAAGTAGGGTTCCGAGTGGAACTTTGAATTGGATTGAATGACAAGCTGGGTTCCGAGTGGAACTTTGAATTGGATTGAATGGCACGTTGGGTTCCGAGTGGAACTTACTCTCTCGGGCTTGAGGGGTCTGTCTCGAAGTTGTAATGCCGTGGCACTGCTGTTCTGAGAGTGAGTCACCGATCGGACTTGAGTGTGGTTTGATATATCTACATAGTTTGTCTCTAGGAGTTGCACTCTGGATTCTGTCATCTTTCATCTAGTGTCAAAATGCGTAGACGAACATGGGCGACTCCTGGCCAAGGGGTGCCACTAATCGGTAACGGTCGCGAGGGTCGACTACTGTTGGAAGATCGGACGACAAAGGTCGGCCGATAATTCGTAGCATTGAAAGTCATGCCACGGGAGGTCATGTAAGTTAGTTGAGCAGGGCCAATCCTCGTCGTATGGAAGTTTGGATCGATCGAATGTCGATACTACGAACCGAGGTACGAACCGAGGTAACTCGATCTTTTGCAAGATCAGCTTGTACTCACAAGTCTTCGAATGCACAAGCATGTACGAATGACGTGCGTACCTAGTTGTCCCCCACTGGTGGACTAACCAGGGTAGAGAGTGCCTATAGAAAGCAATTGAATGTTTGTGTGCTCTGAAATAGAATTCGAATGTCTTGCTACTGAATAGCGCTGAGGCTATGAGCGAAGACTTCGATTGAATGCCGAGACTCAGGTCTCGGACTTTGCTGCCACGTGCCAAGGTTGCAAGCTTGGACTTTCGACCAAATGCCAAGATGTCGGTCTCGGACTTTGCTACAAAATACTAGGACTAAATTTGGACTTTGTTCGAATGCTGCGGTTCATGCCTCAGACTTTGCCCTTGAATGGTTGATGAGTCTTCGTCTGTAAGTTGTTGGAGGATTGTTTCTCCTATCTCTTCAGTTGACAGGAGTTGGGCCGCAACGTTCTCTTAACTAATTTGGAGCGTGGAGCACATGTCTTTGTATGTTGATGCTGGCTATAGAAGAGTGTAGATTCACCCCCTCATCGGTGGTGGACTTCCAGAACACGTCTTCCTCGAGCATGAGAGCGCGTGATGCTCTCTTATATGAGTGTTGAGTGGTAGAAGTCTTCTGTAGTGACTTGGTAAGTTTGAGGGATGTCCTGCCTTTGGAGCGACGTTGGCTGAATGCTGCAGAACGCGTTGGACTTTGATCTTCATGTCGAGATGTGTTGGGGCTGAGAGCTTTAGGCTTTGCTTGGGTGCCGAGAGCAGGTCTCGGATTTTGGACTTGCTGAGTGCCGAGGCGATGGTCGCTTCGGACTTTGTCTGCGAGCACCGGAGCTCTCTCTCCAAGTTCGTTAGGTGCCGAGACGGTGTCGGTGTCTTGGGATTTGTAGGGTGCCGAGGCGGCGAAGCCTGCCTCGGACTGTCTTCGAATGCCAAGGTTGTCTCATTGGGCTTGTTTGAATGATGAAGGTTAGAATTCGAAGTAGTTAGCGTAGTGCCTTTGTATCGGTTTGACTTAGGCGAAGCGCCGTTTCAGTCGAACCTACGTCTCAGGCACGTAGATTTGTACTGTTGCAGGTTAGTCGGTTGTGTCGCAATGCGAACCGATTTAACTGTGGTGAGGCACGGGCGCATGTGTCCTTACGTGACAACGGGAGCGTGTGCAACACCAATGATTCAGAATACTCAGCGTAGTGCCTTTGTATTGGTAGACTTAGGCGAAGCGCCGTTTCAGTCGTACCTGCGGGGCACATAGCTTTGTACTGTTGCAGGCTAGTCGGTCGTGTCGCAACGCGAACCGATATAACTGTGGTGAGGCACGGGCGCATGTGTGCTTACGTGACAACGGGAGCGTGTGCAACACCAATGATTCGGAGTACTCAGCGTAGTGCCTTTGTATCGGTAGACTTAGGCGAAGCGCCGTTTCAGTCGTACCTGCGGGGCACATAGCTTTGTACTGTTGTAGTTGATCAGCCTCGGAGCATTGATTGGATAGAATTTGAAATGAAGCTTGAAGAGGCGGCGATCGCTCCGAACTATGTCTTCAAGTGCCAAGACTATCTCCATGGACTTCGCCGAATGCCAAGGCAGAGAGTGTGTCTCGGACTTTGCATTCGAGTGCCAAGGCTTCTCCTTGGGCTTCGCCGAATGCCGAGGCAACGAGTGTGCCTCGGACTTTGCGGATATGTAACATATACCTTTGCCTATCACCTCGTTGTAGTCTTCAAGTGAGCCCTTTCGTTTCGAACCTCACCCCCAATGTAGGGATTGGAGGAGAGTCAGACTTGAAAGGCTTAGGATATCGATGGGAGATATCGACGATGGATTGTCTAGAAAGAGTGGGTTGTTGGATTGAAGTTGAGCCGTCGACTCATTGAATGAGTTTCGGGTCGAAACTGATGTCGTTGTGAGTAACTTCCCTCTGGATGATCCTGATAGAGTCTTCGCCATTCAGTGAAAGCGGAGGAAGCAACCAGATCGCTCGTGTCCATTCGGTTGTCTGCTCAACCGAGGGAGCTGAGAAGTTTGACTTTGAAGATCAGTTATCTGCTCAACCGATCCGATGTTGTCGTCGAGTGCACTGAGCTTTTTGAACGAATCCCACAGACGGCGCCAAACTGTGGGGGAAAATCTTCGTGCCGACCCGAAGACTTCGCCGCACCAGTCAATTGAGGTTCGAGTCGATGAGATCTTTGTTAGATCTGTTGATTGAAGTTGCCGTTCTCAATACACAAGCAGAGAGAGATATAATCAGAGAGTTTGACACGAGAGATGTGATCTCAGAGTTCAGCCGAAGCCTACGTCTCCGTGCTATAGGGAGCAACCCGAATTCACTAACACTTGTATCGAAGTGATCTCGATAGGCTAAGTATCACTGAAGTCACCCTTCAACCTCTTTTAAGAGAAGATGAAGATCAAAGAGAGGGGAAGGATGGGAAGTTAAAAATCCCAGAGCTCTGGTTTTTGAAGTCAGAAATCAAGTGATGGCATTGATCTCTGGATCTATTTACATTCGAAAGGTCTGCTATTTATAGAATTCCCGGGGAGGAATTCCAGGGTAAATGGCGGTTTCTGCTGTTGTATCTGGGGATCCTCCAGGTAAGGCTGGTGGGCCCCGTTGCCATCTCCTGGGGGAATCCACAGGCTCCTGGGCCCACCAGGCAGGGCCGGTGGGTCCCGCTGTAGTCTTCGTGGGCCCACCGGGCAGGGCCGGTGGGTCCCGCTGTAGTCTTCGTGGGCCCACCGGGCAGGGCCGGTGGGTCCCGCTGTAGTCTTCGTGGGCCCACCGGGAAGGCCGGTGGGTCCCGCTGTAGTCTTCGTGGGCCCACCGGGCAGGGCCGGTGGGTCCCGCTGTAGTCTTCGTGGGCCCACCAGGCAGGGCCGGTGGGTCTCGCTGTGGTCTTCGGGGGCCCACCAGGCATGGCCGGTGGGTCCCGCTGTGGTCTTCGGGGGCCCACCAGGCAGGGTCGGTGGGTCCTGCTGTGGTCAGACTTCTTGCAAAAATTTGCACCCACACAAGCCTTTCGCCTATCGCCGAGTCTCCACTACTCCAACACGGCGATCCAGAAAACCCGGAGGATGAAGTTCCCCCGGTAGTACGCGTCTACACTCGGCGTACTCAAACTCTTGCGGACTTCTTCACACCAGAAACTGCTGCCGAAGATGCTCGCCAAAGCGCCAATGAGGCATTGGTGCATGAAGAAACAAGCCTCGATCCTGGAATTCAAGTCCAGAAATTTGGGGAGGTCCAGCCCCAACCCAGAACCCATTCGGGTTCTCCAGCGGACTTTGCACCTCCTTCGCAGGGGGCAAATGTTCGTCACCAAGCAGAAGCAAGTCGGCGTTACTACGTCTCCGACAAGGACGACGACGATGTAGGCATGCAACATCGAGACGTCTTGCGTCGTCATCATCCGTCCGCTCTCCAGCTCCAAGTCATGCAAATGGGTGAACACATGGCGCAAATCACCCGACTAATGGAGGAGAAGGACCGTCACATCAACACCTTGCTTCAAAGGCTAAGTGCGAGGGATGCTACGGCATTCAGCCAACCTCCTGCTTTTCCAGTAGCTACTCCAGCCCCATTCTCCAACTCCCGCTCCTGCAGAAGTTGGCCCGACAATGCTAGCAACTACTCCTGCACTTTCCTCGGCTCCCGTGCCAGTCTCGGTGGCCACGCAACCTTCGGTGGCAGCAACGATGAATGCCCAGCAAATACAAACGTTGGTAGTGACATGATGCGTTCCCATGGCGGTAGTCCTCCGATCACGGCGGCGTACTCAAAGCCTTACACCGCAAGGATCCAGCAGCTGCGCTTCCCCACAGGGTTCCAGCCGCCAAAGTTCCAGTACTTCGACGGGAAGGGGAATCCAAGGCAACACATTGCCCACTTCGTCGAAACTTGCAACAATGCCGGCACATACGGCGACGAGATGGTGAAGCAGTTCGTTCGCACCCTCAAAGGTAATGCTTTCGACTGGTATGTTGATCTTCCTCCAGGATCCATCGACAGTTGGGATCAAATGGAGAGGGAGTTCCTCAAACGCTTCTACAACACTCGGCGCATCGTCAGCATGACCGAGCTTACTGCTACCAAGCAAAGGAAGGATGAGCCGGTGATCGACTACATCGATCGTTGGAGAAACCTTGCGCTAAACTCGCGAGATCGCTTGTCTGAAGACTCGGCCATCGAGTTGTGCACCCAAGGCATGCACTGGGGCTTGCTCTACATCCTCAAAGGGATCAAGCCTCGGTCCTTCGAAGAACTGGCGACTCGGGCTCACGACATGGAGCTCAGTTTAGCAAATCATGGAGAATCAAAGGCCAAAGCCTTCCTGAAGGTGGAAGAGGAGGACGAACCCGGCGGCATCAAAGCAAGTCAACGTCACCGACCTCGCTTCGACTTCCAAACCACTCAAGATCGGTGGCAAGCCAGACAAAGGCAAAGGAGCCGCCATACCACCTCTTCAGCCTCAACGGCCACCAAAGATGACTCTCGAGGAGCTTGAAGCTAAGGAGTATCCCTTCCCAGACTCGGAAGTTTCCTCCATGTTCGATCAGTTGATGCAAGAAAAGATGATCGAGCTTCCGCCACCAAAAAGGCCGGAACAAGCACATCGAGTCAACGATCCGCTCTTCTGCAAGTACCACCGGATGGTCAGCCATCCCATCGAGAAGTGCTTTGTCTTCAAAAATAAGATCATGGCACTCGCCAAGCAAGGGATGATCGAGATCAACTCTGGTGATATCGTCGAGTCAAATATGACGTCAATCACCTTCGATTTCTTCCCGCCAGTGCTGACTGCTCCACAATGCACTTCAGCAAGGCTGCGCATCGTCTGTCAAAAATAGATGGCGAAACCAGCTCCAAGAAGACGACGACAGTATGCTCCTGCAGTGCCCAGGGCCAAATCCTCACTGCCTTGGGGGCAACCGCCTCTCGTGCAAACGCTCCCTCTTCTAAACAAATCTACACCCCAGCATGTGCTCAAAGCAAGAGACGAGCAAAGAGACCCTGAAGTCAGCCTGCTAGGCCAGCCATCAGGTAAGTTCGACTTCTACGTCTTTTACTCCAAGCCTCCTTCGATCCCAATGAAAGAAATCAAGTCAACCGGCTGGGGATCAGAAGATGAGTCGGTAGAGCCTCCAAAAGAGCAAGTCCTTCCGATCAAACAAGAGCCTTCGGTCACGGCACCAATTCTTCACCCTGGCGAGGAAGATCTTCTTGATAAAAACGCATGGGCTATGACGCCTCGAAGGAGAAGGCCACGACGATCAAACTACCAAATAGCACGTCTGGCCAACCACAAGCAAGATCGGGTGACAACAAAACTCCCCGAAAGAAAAACCTTCAAGGAAAAGAGTGAAGCTCCAGAAAGAAAGACGTCCGAAGTACCTCCAGCAAGTCCGGAAAATCATCTCCAGCAAACACGCCTAGAGCTAGCAACACTCCAGGAGTTCTTTCCCAATCGCTTCCTTGAAGCTGATCAAAACTTCAAGGTTTCCTGCTGCATGATGGAAGTTCATCAAGTGCTCCAGGAAGACGATAAAGAAGGCGACTCCAATATCAAAAGCATGGAGAGAACCATCGCCGCAAACGGCAAGCCGTGTAACGAGGCCAAAGTATACCTTGCTGACGTCGAGTGCCACCAGGCCGAAGACCCCGTTGCAGAAGTTCCTCCAGCAAAGGCACCACGAGCCCAAGAAGTCAAAGCAGTTGCGAGGGACAAAACCTCTCCACTTGTAAAACTAGCGACATCCTCCAGCCAGACGGTGCACAAAGTCAAAGAAGCGCCAGCATCAAGACGAAAAATCCACATCAACTCCAAATCAAGCTCAACGCCACACGTTCCGTTGCCTGCTCAAGCTGCGACAGTCCGGTGGCTCGCACCTCAATGGCTTCGCAAGCCAGGACGATCACCTTCCACTCCAGCAAAGGAACTATCGTCACCATTCTCCGAGGCCAACTTCATCACTTTGCAAGAGATGATAATACCGTTTCATGGTCTATTGCATGCCTCGAGCTCAACCGAGTCTTCCAAGTATACCAGCTCCAAGCAACTCGCAATCAAGCCAGGAAACACTCGGGGGCAAAACTCCACCGAGTTGATGTTCAAATCCAGCCGCAACAAAGAAAGCACAGTGCATATGAGTTCACTACCCTCAGTTGCAATACCACATCGCCTGATAAAGACTCAAGCCCGCCTCTTCAAAAGCGGCGAACAAATCCTTCTAAATCGCCAAGGCATCGGCTCCAGTCAAACTCCAGGATTTGGGAGTGTTAACGCCGGGTGTCGCACGGGCCTTCATTCTTGGGCTAAGTAGCGCCTTCGCTTTGTTTGTAATGAAAAGGAAAGAGAAGGTCTTCGGACCCCACCCCTAGCATTTCGAGAGCCATAGCTCTAACCCACCATCATCAGTAGAGGAAGCAGGGAGTAGACGACGACCATGATGATGGTGTCTGATCGCTCAGATAGAAGATATCTACAGCTGAAGCAGCTACTCTATTCTCGTTCGATCACGGCGGGGGAGCAAGTCAAAATAGAAAAACTCACATGGGATTTAGGGATAATCAGGCTCGAACTGATGACTTCCACCACGTCAAGGTGACACTCTACCGCTGAGTTATATCCCTTCCCGGCCCCATCGCAATCACCAAAACTCCAGGCAAGAAGATCTTCACTTCTAACTACATTGAAGCGAAGAAGGCGGATGACAACTGCGAACCAGCAGCGACTCTGCCTACCAGCGGCAAGTCCCTCAAAAGGTACTTTGCCTAGCGCAAGGTTACCCCCCTTGCCAAAAAAAAAAAAAAAAGGAACTACGTGTGACTTGATCCCTCTCAGTAGGGTACGTAGGCAGCCTGTAAAGGTTCAGTCCAAAAAAAAAAAAAAGTAAACCACCATTCCAGAAAAACAAGCCCAGAAAAGACGCAAGTCCAACTCCGTGGGACGAGAAGCCGTCAGCCTCTGTCAAACCACCAGCTCCCAGCGCTGCCACAGCTCATCTCTCGAGGCACCCACGCGGTGCAACTCCGAAAGGCGAGAAACCACCAGCTCTCAGCGATTCGTAAGCTCCTCCCGCTGCTTTGCAAGCTCCATTGCAAAAGTCTTCTCGGTTGCTCGAGCTTTCTCCAAACGAGACTCCAGCTTCTGAAGCAACGCATGAGTAGCAAGTTGAAGTCCTAGAGGCGCCGAAGCGGCTCGCCTCCCGCAGCTTACACGTGCTGCAACTCCAGGGGTAGAGAAGCCGTCAGCTTCCGACGCGTCGCCAGCTCTGCACGCTGCTTCTCAAGGTTCGCTCTGGAAGCCTTCTCGATCGCCCTACCAGCTCAACGCGTCGCTAACTTTGCACGCTGCTTTGCAAGGAGGGACTCCAGCTTCTGAAGCGACGCGCGAGTAATCTCCACCTTCTTCTGCACCCGAACCAAGTCTGCAGTAGCAACGTGTGAAGCCCCTCCAGTCGACGTTTCTCTTCCTCAACCTTTGCCAATGCCAAGGAAGCGTTCTCCACTAGTGAAGCTCGTTGCAAGCAATAAGCCTAGCTATCCGTCAAAAGGGTGCACATATGCTCCTCAAACAAGGAGCCATCCACCGGGAAACCGACCAGCTACTCAAAACGTCAAGACCCTCCTCCTGGAAGGGTGCGAGCGTCACCTGGATAAACTTACAGCACAACTCTCCAAAAGAAGCTTAGAAAGAAGGCCCTGCGATCTACACTTTCGCTGGCAAGCATCTAAGTGCAGAGACAAGGCGCGATCCTGTCCTGAAGACCCAAGCACGGGAACCGCCTCCTGAACCATCGCGTGACAGCTGTCAAAGACGCCACAAGAACTGACAAAAGAAGCTGCGGCCAAAACATCCGTTGGAACTGACTTCTGAATGGCAACTCCGGACTCGGTCGAACGATCTACCGTGAAGATCCCTCATCGGTGAGAATGAGCTCGTCCAACTTCGACACACGCTTCCTGCTTCGAAGTACGGCGGTAGAAGACTTGCGCAAAAGGGGAACGAAGATGCATACTCCCGGGGGAGACCGCATCGACGATCCATCCAGAAGTCGGAAAGCTCTCGTAACGGCGGCAGAAGACTTGCGCAAAAGGGAAACGAAGATGCGTACTCCCGTGGGAGACCGCATCGACGATCCATCCAGAAGTCGGAAAGCTCTCGTAACGGCGGCAGAAGACTTGCGCAAAAGGGAAACGAAGATGCGTACTCCCGTGGGAGACCGCATCGACGATCCATCCAGAAGTCGGAAAGCTCTCATAACGGCGGACCTTGAAGAAAGAAAGGGAGAAAAGCACAAATCAGTCACGTATACGGGCACAAACAAATCAAGTCAAGGCAAAAAAAAAAAGAAAAAAAAAAAGAAGAAGAAGAAAGAAGAAGAAAAGGGCCCCGAGCCAAGGACTGCATCCTTCACGACCTCCACGAAGCCAAAAAGATTGTTGGAGCTGTCACCGAGGTCAAGATTAGCAAGCAAAAGACGACCAAGACAGGCTGCTCCTTATCAATGCTAGTGGCTTCATCTTCCTCCTCGTTGAACTCCAGAACGCCCATCTCGATGTTCTTCAAGCCGACATCACCATCAAGAAAGCTCTCTCCATAGGCCTCCAGCAACCCATGGTCGTCCAGAGGAACATCCACTCCGCCTCGCCCAGCTTGCCCGGGTGCAACTTCGCCAGTTGCTTTGCTCCCACGGTAGACCTCCTCAACGATCCAGTCGACTTTCAGAAAGCATTCAGAGGGACGAGACCTGCAAGGAGATGAAAGGTGCAAGTCAAATCAAGATGCAAGGTCAATTCCAGAAGAAAAGGCAGTTCACGTCCAGAAGTCAGAAAAAAAAGGACTGCAGCCCCCTTTTGCAATAAAGGAAACCGAGAGGGGGCCACAGCAAAAAAAAAAGCCGCAGCCACCTTCTCCAAAAAAAAAAAAAAGTAGAACCGGAGGGGAGCCACCACCTCTCCCCTCTCTCTCCATTGAAGGCCCGAAACGGGGCCAGTGCACGCCGGCCTCCGCGCCCCGCGCGCCGCTTGGCCTCCGCACCGCCTGGCCGTCGCTGTTGCATCCCACGCCTGCACCCAGGCCCGTGCCCGCTTGGCCTCCGCGCCCCGCATGCTACCTGGCCTCCGCACCGCCCGCGCGCCGCCTGGCCTTTGCGCCTAGGCGCCCGAAGCCGCAGGCCGCCGCTGCGCCTCCTGCGCTCGCTCGCCTTGTGCCCGGCCCGATTGCCTGACACCACCGGCCGCCTCTGCGCCGACGTGCCACCCCGACTGCCACCTGGGCCCCGCCTGCCGTGCGCGCTGGCCATCGCCGCTGCAGCCGCCGCCGTGCCACCCACCACCCGAAGTGCCTGAGCCGCCCCGCTGCGCCTCTTGCGCTCGCTGGGCTCGTGCCCGGCCCGATCACCCGACGCCGCCGGTCGCCTCCGCGTTCGCCTCGAGCCCGGCCCGATCACCCGACACCACCGGCCACCTCCGCGCTCGCCTCATGCCCGGCCCGATCGCCTAGCACCGCCGGCCGCCTCCGCACCCTGGCCGCCGCCACCGCTCCCCGCGCCGGCCACCGCCGACGTTCTCGCGCCCCGCACCGGCCCACTACTCCGTGCCCTGCGCCGTTCTCGCGCCCCGCACCGGCCCGCCGTTCTACGCCTCGTGCCCGCCGCTCCGCGCACCGGCCCACTACTCCGCGCCCTGCGCTGCTTCACGCCCCGCGCCGACCCACTGCAACCCGAGCCTATGCAACCAGTGGAGAAGAAAGGAACAAAAAAATAAATAAAAAAAGGGGGGGGGGCCCACTGCATGCGACGCGACCCCATCGCACACAGGGGGTCGCGACGTCCCCCACCTCTGCACGTCAACACAAAAAGAAAAAAAAAAAAGGGAAGAGAAAAGACAAAACAGGAAACGGACGAAAAAAAAAAAACACAAACTGAAACAGAGAAACAGAAGGAAAGAAGGGAACCAGGGAAAAGAAAAAAAAAAGAGAAAATAAAGAAAAAAAAAAGAGAGAAAGAAAGAAAGAAAGAAAGAAGAAAAAGAAGGAGAAGAAAGAGAAAGAAGAAGGAAGGAGAGGAAGGCGCGCCTCGTCTGCGGCACCCCATCTTCTGCAACCCGGTGGTCTCCTCGCCTTCGCGAACTCCATGGGGTGATCATCTTCATCCCTCGCGTCATCGTCGGGAAGAAAGAAACCCTAGACGAAGAAACCCTAGTTAGGATTTTGCGTCTCCAAGCTGTCGGAAGCCCTCAACGATGAGGGCAAAAAGAACGGGTCCTTATAAAGACCCAAAACCCACGCAAATACGCGATCAAGGCCAAATGCTACGCGTTTCCCGCGGGCGCACTCGACCTTGAGGGGGCATTTGTGGGCATTGAAATTAGCCCACGGGTCGAACCGATTTGCACACGTAAAATAGGCCCGCACCCAACGGCCTTCGGGTCGAACCCGACTCGCATACGTAAACTTGGCCCACACACAACGGCCCGCATGCAACCCGGCCCACACACAACGGCCCACATGCGCAACTCGGCCCATACACAACGGCCCTCATATGCGAAACTTGGCCCACACACAACGGCCCGCATGCAACTCGGCCCACACATAACGGCCCACATGCGCAACTCGGCCCATACACAACGGCCCTCATATGCGAAACTTGGCCCGCACACAACGGCTCGCATGCGAAACTTGGCCCACACACAACGGCTCGCATGCGAACTCAGCCCACGTGCGAACTCAATTCGCGCGCCATGGCCCGACCCAAAGCAAACGGGTCCCACCGGACCCGCAACTCGAACACAAAGAGGGGGGGCCCACCGGCCCCCCCTTTTTTGAAAACCGTGCCCCCCTCCCCATGGGGAGGTGGGGCCGGCCATAAAGGAAAAGAAAAGAAAGGGAAAAAGAAAAAGAAAAGAAAAAGAGAAGAAAAGAAAAAAAATCAAAACCGCCTCGATGAGGGGAAGGTGGCGTGGACGTCTACGCAGCCGTAGATCTGCGACGATCCCTCGATCCAACGGACAAGATGACGTTGTGTCGCCATCCGATCCAAAAGTGCAAAAAAATAACAAATCAATCTTCAAAGATCGAGTCACATCTAGCCCGTAATCACCCCAACTAAAAAGGAGGGGATCGAGTTTGTTTCCCCAAATAAAGGAACAATATCTTGATAGTTATGGGGGGAGATTTTGGATGAAACAAAAAGATTTCAGCCATATCTCCCCCAACCGCCCCCTTTGCCTATAAATAGAAGGGATGGGGGAAGGCACAAGGGGTCGAAAAAGCTGAAGACGAAAGAGCTCTGCAGAAGAAGCTCCAACGCTTGAAGATCGAAGGCTTCACGAGGCATGGCAAGCACGTCCTACGGGAATCCTTGGCCCTTCAAGTCCTCATCAACGTGAAGACCTTGCACTCGAAGATCAAAGCTTCAACTCCTTGCACGAAGAAGAAAGCTTGGAGAAGAAGACCCGGAGTCGTCGTCATCCCGACTTCTCCAACGATCTTCATCAACTCCGAAGAAGCCATAAGCAAAGGCCGGAGAAGAAGATCGAAGCCGACAACACCCGTCGTCTTCAACAAAGGCGTCGACTCCTCGCACGAAGAAGAAAGCTTGGAGAAGAAGGCCTGAAGCCTGTGCTACCCCTGCCGTCTTCGTCAACAAAAGCCGACGCTACAACCGTCGTGCGGAGATCGATGCTACCCCCGCCGTCTTCACCAACAAAGCCGACGCTACAACCGTCGTGCGAAGATCGGAGCTACCCCGCCATCTTCATCAACAAAAGCCGACGCTACAACCGTCGCATAGAGATCGGTGCTACACCCACCATCTCCACAAGAAGCCTTCAACCCCGATCAAGCCAAATACGCCCGGAGAAGAAGCCAGCCGACGCCACAACCGTCGAGGAAGCCGGAAGAATAAAGAAGCCCTGAAGAAGTAACAATCGCCGTTCGAGAAAAAGATCGAGTCAAAGCTAAAGCCAAAGCCAACGCAAGAAGCCAAAGCAAACGCACCGGTAAAGCCCGCGCCAAAGCAACGCACGTGTCAAAGCCAAGCAACTACGACGGTCACGAGCAAAGCACCGCACGTTCTAGCCGATACGACGCGAAGTCCGGAAGAACTAAAGCATCGCAAGTCTCTACCCGCCTACGTTCAAGCGCAAGCGCCAAAGCAAAGCAAACGCCAGAGCCACGCCAAAGCCACGCCAAAGCCGAAAGCCAAAGCCGAAAGTCAAAGCCAAAGCCAAAGCCGACACCAAAAACACGATCGACGCTGCGAACCGACGATCAAGGACGCCGAGATCTAGCAAGGATCGAGGAAGACACGAAGACCGAGGAACGAAGCCCAAAACCTCCCTAGCCGAGAAAGCGCGAAGCACGGACGGGACAAAAATCAACGGCGGATACTCCTTAGCCTCTCAAGAAACCCTCACCCTGTAAAGACCTTTGTCTTGGGCAACCCCTTCAGAGCTCTCGCACGAATACCACGTGGAGACGCGGATCAAAGGGACCCTCCAGAGGATCTCTCCCACAATCTCCTGATCAAACACTCGCCGCACCCGGGCTCGCCACACCCGAGCCCCCCGGGTCCCGGCGCACTCTGTAATCTTCGTGTGCTCGCAATAAAGACGACCCGTATCTTTTTCTGCGCACACAATAACAAATAGCATTGTGCATCTTTTTCAATGTTATATTATCATGTGACTCTGTCACTGTTTTTGTTGGCTAATGACATGTATGATCTGGACAGATAACTCTATTTATGTTGCTGTTGTTGCATTTTGAGCATATATGATGGTGGCATAAGTCTTTGTTTCAGTAATAATTTTAATTGCAAAATGTTTTCTTCCAATGCAGCTGCAGAATCTATCCGGTATGGAGTATTTAGAGATCCTTGCACTCCTAAAGGATATGCCCATCGTGGGGAATCACTGAAGCCCTCTGCTGGCATTCTGGATTCAAAGGCAGAATATCATCCCGTGGCTTATGCATTTGGTAACTTTTCAGAATGTAGGTCTGCTGCATTGATGCTGTTACAGAAGGGAAAAGGTAGCAAGTATGCTCGCAACTCCTTGAGAACCATCTCCAAATCTTTACTTACTTGAAGTGCTGTTTTCTTCATCATCTTCTTCATCCCTTTCTCTTCTGTGTTAGTAACCTTTGTCTTCTAGCTTCTAAGACAGCAATCTCCTTTTCTTTTTAGTTCCTTAAAGCTCAACTATTCCATCATAAGAAAGGCATGACATTTTTCCAAATTTCCAATCTCTTTATGCTTATGGATGAGTTTGTAGGTGGCGTTTAATGATATGCCTTGAATTGCTAAGTAGTCTCATGAAATAAACCAATTTTGTTAACATATGCTAGACTTTCTAGCATAATGTTTTTATTTTGTATCTATGACTTGATTTTGGTTAGGTGGGTGCTTAGAAAAGGAAAGGTCGGGTATTTTAATGGGGAAAAAAAGTGAAAATGAATACATTTTCTGGTTTTTGGTTTGATGGAGAAAAAAATGGAAAAGCAATAGAATTGCCTAAAGGGTGAGCCTACCCTGAAGGTGAAAAGTAGGTGGGCTCCAGCATGGTCGTACTGGTTCATCATAGCTGGGTGGGTGATATTGACAAGAGGCATGATGGCTATGTTGGAGGGCGGTGGTTTCCATGTAAGGTGGCAGTAAAGGGTTGAGCATATGAGGATGGAGGGAAGGTGTCTAAAACCATGATAAACTTTCAGTATCTTTTTATGGAAGCTTATTGGTGGAAAGCAAAAGGTGACACTGTTCTCTTTCTTTTGGATATCTTTGTAGGTTTATTGGATGTTTTCAAACAAAGAAACATAACCAAATTTCTTTGTTTTTGGCATTTTCTACCTTTTTCCTTCAAACAAGCATACAATTGAGTTTTCTAGCAGATTTTGTTTAAACTGGTTAACACCTCCTACATCATTGTGTGATTTTTCTACTTCATCTGGTGATGTATTTTAAACTAGTAAGATCTGCCTCATGGGTTCTCCTTTGCGTGAATCTTGCACACACTCATCCCTAAGTAAACTTTGTACATTTTAGAAAACTTTCTCTCATAGAAACCACTTAGAATCCGTCACTGTGGCAACTAAATCTATAAAGTTTCAACTGTGATAAAGTTGGTAGTTGGCACAATATGCATAATGTGGGTGGTAAATCCTGCACCTATCCAAGTCAGACATGTGGACATACATCAAATCGACACGTAACATCAACAAAACTCCTTCAAAAGACCTGCTAGGGGACCAAGCAACATCAAGAGGACCGGGTAGGATGATCCCAAGTAGTGCGGACACCTCAGAGCGCACACCCGATCTGCGGGTGTATCAACACCTCCACCGCCGACAAATTGCACTTCCACTTTTGTCGTGGCTCGGCAGTTAGCCGTTTCTCTAGATTGGACCATGTGGACTCGAGTTACTTTATTTCCTCTTATTTGTCTTATTTCATCATTTTTCTTAGGACCATGTTAGTCCCATATTGCTTGGGGAATTAGTGTTGATATCATTTGGGGTCTATATAAAAGACCAAAAACTCTTGTTATCTATATGCTTGGATTAAATGTAATCCAAAGGTGAGAGACTACTTAACTCGGTGAGACTTCGAGTCTTCCCCTCCTTTCTCTGCCCCCTCCCCTCCTCCCTATCTCTCTCTTTCTTTGTATGTGATGCCTTAGCCGTTGCTGCCTCCTCTCTTTGGTTAAAGCTTGCGGCCATCCCCCTCCCCTCTCTCGGTTCCCGTACTCGCTGATCACCTAGCTTGGGTCCCCATCGTAGCCGGTTGTCCCTCACTGCTCCCCTGTTTGCACTCGGCCGCCCACCCCGAGCCCCGCCTAAACGTTACCGCCCCTCCCGAGTCGAGCCTGCATGTCGTTGCCCCTCCCGGGCCCCCTACCACATTGGGTTGCCCCCTCTGGGCCGCTGCCATGTCCGTTACCAGAAACTCTGTTTTTTTGAACAACCCGTGATTAAAACATAGTTTTTTCAGTAAACGTTCGCTACACGATCGTTTTTTGATTTTTTGAAAAAATCACAATTTTCATGTTATAATTCCGGTTTACGTGTTTTAATTCTGATTAATCGCGTTTTAATGCCATCATGTACTGCTAAAAAAACTGCTGAAACATTTATATATGAATATATTTTAAGATTCTAATGTTTGTTTACCAACTCTTCTTCCGTTTTTTCTTCTATTATCTGATTTCTCCCCTAGCAAATTTTTCTCGACTTCTGATTTGGTAACTATGCCTGTCGCAAGCCGTCCTCCTCTCCCGGACCCCTACTGCACCTAGTTTCCCCCTAGGGGTCCCTGTTCTCACCTCTAGTCCCTCCTAGGTCCCGCGCAATCCTCTGGTATGCCTCCCTAAGTGCCCGGTGACTGTCTCTATACATGGAAGGTTGCTTGACGTCTTGACTCATCACTTATTCCACGATTGCAAATCGGTGCAATCCTTCAATGACCCCATTGTCTTCAATCTTGTCTTATCATATTTAAACCTCCACTTTCCTATTGCATGTTGATATTAGATCTCATTATTACATGAACCTGCGACCGTTGAAATAACCCTTGAGTCTGACAATTTATTTCAATCCTTTAGTCGACTGATAAGATCTCACATTGCTAAACAAAAAATCATAATCTATTCGGAAGTTCTACCCTTTTGTTCAGTGACCCTTTTATAGATCGGTGACCCTTTTATAGATCCTTCTTAGGGTGTCTATGACTCTCTGTGAAGTTGTAGGGTCTGGGTTGATTATTATTGAAGACATTCTTGAATATTGATATGTGTCAACATTATTAGTAGGAATAAATTCACAGATCTATTTTGCATGTGCACACACCCCACGCAACCCCTGCATCATCTAGTCGGAGCAGAGATCAGAGACTGACTTGTTGGACAATCGGCTATCAAAGGGGAGTCCAGGTCTATTTACCTCAAACCGATGCCACTTATCCGGCTTGAGAATCCATTCTAGCAACATCCTAGCAGACATTCCATTTAAGGCAAAATCTCACCCCTCACCGTGGAGTAGAACGAGACGCAATGGATAGCCCATGACCACAAAGACAACTGTGGGTGACTGTTATCGATATGGGGAATCTCTAACCTATATAAGTGATGTGATCCGACTTGGGCCCAAGCCCGTTGGCCCACCCGAAGGCCCATCCTAGCCTGTCATGGATGAATAAGGCAGGATATCTCTTATGATATCTTTTAATATCTTTTTTTATTTGAGATCTTTAATTTAGGCAAGTTGTTAGGATACTTATTGGTTTTTAAATTTGTTGCAATTTTTATCTTTTCTTTTAGCCTATTTAAAGGCCCCCATTGTAACCATTGAAGATAGATTATTATGAATGAAAATTGATGGCGGATGCCTTCGTTGGCTCATGGATTTGAGTCCCCACCTTGTATCCTGATGGATTTCAGGCCCTCTCTCATCTAAGCTTCTAGTCTTTTCTTCTCTGTCATGGTTCTTACCCCCTCCGCCACTTCCTCTCGGTGATTCCGTATCACTAGTTATCCCGTTACAAAGAAAATACCAAAAAGATTACATCGCCTTCATCAACCACTCTTGGACGACGCGCGCCTGCATCAAGTTGGTATCAGAGCTTCGACTTCGTGGCGTTTCCGCACCACGAACGATCTTCGCTTCGATCGCCGTCGTCCATCGTCATCGACGCCGTTCCATCGTCACCATCCTCGCCGAGTCATCTTCTTCTGGTACGTCACCTACAATAAAAAAAAAAAAAAAATCAGATCTGTTGAGAGAAAAAAGAAAGAAAGAGAGATCAGATTTGTTGAGAGAAAAGAAAAGAGAAGAGAAAGGAAACCTCCTTCAACCGAACCCCTCTCCTTTGCCACCCGCCTGTCCACCGCAAGCCGGCCCTTCCTCTCGCTCCACCCGCTGAACCACCACCCTCTGTCCCGTGCTCCCGCGCACCCCGCAGCCAAAAAAAAAAAACCAGATCTGCCATCAGATCTGTGATAGCAGCAGAAAAAGGCAAAAAAAAAAAAAAGGAAAGAAAGAGAAGAAAAGGGAAGAAAGAGAATAGAAGGAAAGAAAGAAGAAAAGGGGAAGAAAAAAAAGAAAAAGTAAAGAAGAGAGAAAGGAGGAGGAAACATACCTGTGCTCCCTTGTGCTACAGCTACAGCCGCCCCTTTGTTGCTCCCAGCTGCAGCCGCCGGCCCCTTTGCTCCTTCCCTACATGCCAACAAAACAAATAAAGCAAAAAAAACCCTAATCCGAACCCCCCTTTGGCCCCTTTCTTTTTCCCCAATTCACTCCTCCACCACAACCCTTAGATCCCCATCCAACAGCCCTCAAATCCCCAACCTTTCTAGTTGCTATTTTGCACTTAAGTGCTGAACCCGAGTTGAATTCGGATCCAATCCGTTTACAAAAACAGACCCTTTAAGACCCTACGACTTCAAAATCCCATATCTTTCTCATTTTTCATCCGATTTGGACGTTCTTGGTATCGAATCGAAGCCCTTTCCGAGCTCTACGCATCTATACCATCCATAGAAATTTTCAGTGAACCAGTAATTACAGATTTCCAGATTTACCCCTGGACCACACTTCCACCATTGTGCTAAATGGATGCCAAGATGCAAGGATTGATTCGTTGTCATCAAGGGAACAACTCCGTCTATGAGTATACTTCAGCATTCTATCGGCGCATGATTCGCTGTGGTTTTTCAGAGAAAGATTTCTTAGCAGTGGTAGTGTACGTTAGAGGACTCCGCTCCGACATAAAGGGCAAGTTTTCATCTAGATCTTGGAGGGATCTGGACGAAGCCTATGAGATAGCTTGTGAGATTGAATGGGAGTTACAGCAAATGGACTCACCTCTAGCGGCCTTCACAGATGAGTCTTCACCTCCAGCATTTCCAGCAGAGCCTCCCCCACCGACAGAGCTTCTTCCAGTTGTATCTTTGGTGGATCCCTCACCTCCAGTACCACCACCAGTAGACGAGCTCCCCCCTCTAGAGGATCTTCTGCAGCCTGCCATGCTACCACCTACTGCGGATTCTTTCGAGATGGTCTCCTTAGCCGAGCCTCAGCAGATTGATTTTCTTGGGCTAGACCGACTATTGGTGCCTACAGTGTTTGTTCAGCTCTACCTCCGTTCAGACGAGCCGATGTTCGAGCTACTGCAGCGGTCTGATATTACTATCCGTCTCGGTCGTCTACCCCAGCATCGCTTTGGTGTGTGTTTCCCGATCGACGACAGTGATACCATCTCATGGGACCCCGGTGGTAACTTCAGTGTAGTGAGACATCATTTGTTGGGCCTCCACCATTAGCTCCTGATGACAGATACCACATCGGCGAAAACCTCGAGGATGATTGCGCTTTACCGTATGAACTCGAGGGCGAGTTCTTCGCAGCGGAAGCGAATGATGTGATCCGACTTGGGCCCAAGCCCGTTGGCCCACCCGAAGGCCCATCCTAGCCTGTCATGGATGAATAAGGCAGGATATCTCTTATGATATCTTTTAATATCTTTTTTTATTTGAGATCTTTAATTTAGGCAAGTTGTTAGGATACTTTTTGGTTTTTAAATTTGTTGCCATTTTTATAATTTCTTTTAGCCTATTTAAAGGCCCCCATTGTAACCATTGAAGACAGATTATTATGAATGAAAATTGATGGCGGATGCCTTCGTTGGCTCATAGATTTGAGTCCACACCTTGTATCCTGATGGATTTCAGGCCCTCTCTCATCTAAGCTTCTAGTCTTTTCTTCTCTGTCATGGTTCTTACCCCCTCCGCCACTTCCTCTCGGTGATTCCGTATCACTAGTTATCCCGTTACAAAGAAAATACCAAAAAGATTACATCGCCTTCATCAACCGCTCTTGGACGACGCGCGCCTGCATCAATAAGTCACCTACGAGCCATAGGTAAAAGATATTCTTTGGATTCGAGCTCTGAAAACTCCTTTCGATACTGTATTTTGTCTCTAAGAAACCAGTAGTGAATCTAGTGATTTTCACGTCGTTTAGGGTCCGTGGTCATTGCACCAAGGACCACTTTACTGGAGGTGTTAGTATTTGGATGCAAGCAGGATCGAGGACAGAGAAACCCTTGCTGAAAACTTGGGAGAGGTGCCCCACCACACACACACACACACACACACACACACACACACACACACACACACACGCACGCGCTCACACACATACACACACAACACACAACACACAACAAACCCACACACACAAAATAGAGAAAGCCCATCTCATCTATTTATTCAATCCTCAATTCAATGACATTTCCACCTCTAACTTGTATCAGACCTCAAAATAGGGATAGGAAGCAAATTTGAGAGGGATATGTCCACTTTCCTGAATCAAGTACAAGCATCTAGGAAAGCCAAGTAAATCAGAGGCACTTGTGAATCTATGTAACATCGTGTACCGCAACGTTTCACTTAATAAGCTATTATATTGGCTATTTTGGGATATGTTCACTTTCCTGAATCAAGTACAAGCATCTAGGAAAGCCAAGTATATCAGAGGCGTTTGTGAATCTATGTAACATCGTGTACCGCAACGTTTCACTTAATAAGCTATTATATTGGCTATTTTTCTGTATAATTTAGTTGGGTTTTAGTTGGATGCACTCCTGTATCTTCTTGCTTGATAAGAGTGTAATCCTCACACAGTGGCAAGAGAATATGGGGCATGAGATGCTTTTTGGAAGGTTTAGTGGGGAGGTTCAGTGGAAAAGTTCTTTGAGAGGACTTGAATCAAATTCAGATGCTATATCATTCTAGGAGTCATAGTTTAGGCCATTTAGGTATCTGGGACGCTAATGGAGTAATATACCGTGCCTTCGGAAATACAACTTGGTTTGATGAAAAACTATTTTAGCAATGTCTCAATTTAGATATTTCAATTTCATGAAACTATTTCCACCTTGGAGAATCTTACATATGCTCACACTGCTATCTTGCCCCACGATATATCGTATCCTTTTTAGTCTTGTCCACTATAGTGCTAAAGATGCGGTGGATCTTCTAACGACATGGTTGGAAGGATTAGCTAGTATTGATAAGTTCCTTATATGATTTGATCTTCTCTTATTTCCTTGCGAAAAATATCCCTTTTGTATCCCCTCTCAAATAGGATTCAGTTGACTTCAGTAAGGAAAAAAATGTGAATTGTGTTAAAATCTTGCATCATTGTTCTTCTCTTTTATTCCTTGTGAAAGATAATCCCTTTGTATCCCCTCTCTAATAGGATTTAGTTGACTTTAGTATGGAAAAAAATGTGAATTATGTTATAATCTTGTATCATCTTTTTATTATACGATACTTTACTATTGACATCCATTTTGAATTTATTATATTTCTTAAGAAATTCTCTGTTTATCCAGGCCCATATTGTATTTTGTTTAGTTCAAAAAGTGTTTAGGTCCGTGTGTTTTTTTTTTTTTTTTTTGTGCTTCATTATTTAGTCAACAGAATGCTTACCTGTTCCATATGCAGATGAATGTTTGTATGCACAATGCCACCTGGGATCGGCTTTCATACCCAAGTTCCAAGGCAGATTCTTAGCAACTGAGAACTTCTTTTATACTACAAAGGTCATATTCTTTAATTTATCATCACTTGACTTTTGTGTGTGTGTGTGTGTGTGAGAGAGAGAGAGAGAGAGAGAGAGAGAGAGAGAGAGAGAGAGGTCATATTCTTTAATTTATCATCACTTGACTTGTGTGTGTGTGTGTGTGTGTGAGAGAGAGAGAGAGAGAGAGAGAGAGATTCTACATGGCTTGAAATGTTTTTCCCTACTGTTTGATAGTTTTTTGGGCTGGGGTCGACATCATTGCTCTCTGATTTGATGATGGCTGGGGAGCGATTTTGTGTGGAAGACTGGTCAAAGCTAAAGAAGGAGTATCATGCACTGGATGAGGAAGATCTGGCTCGGTATTGTTTCTCGTCTGCATACATTGTGGCCTTGCTCCACGACAGTCTTGGAGTTGCTGTTGATGATAAAAGGTATGCCCTGGATGCTGTTTTCCCAATATTTCTGTGTGGGAGAATATTCAAGCTGTTGAATCCATTTTATTTCTAAGACATACCTGTGTTAGAATCCTTTCCCATTTTAAGTTGCCTGGTTATTAGTTAATAAGCTTTTAGCACTCAGATGATCCACAACACCCGAAAATGCTCCTGCCCCCAACCGCTGCTCGCTGCCGCCAAACTCCCCATTCCTCCAGCTCCACCCTCGCCTTCCCCGCAGTTGCCCCGCCAAAGACCCCTCATCATTCCTCCTTCTCTTACTCCCTTCTCTTACTCCTCACCGATGCCACTGCCGCTGCGTGTGCAAACAACCGACGACCCGTTCTTGCCGTCCTGTCGGCGGAGGTCTGCACGGGTACAGATGGCGGTAGCGTGAGGAGGAGGTGGTGGAGGGAGGGGTCGTCGGGTGACGAGGGATCACCAGCTGGGCTGCGGGAGGTTGGGGGTGGAGGGGGCTGCGATGGGTGACTGGATGGCAGCGTATGAACGTAAAGGAGAGCATTTTTGCTACCAGATTGATTTGTTGCATTTGCTTACGGCCCAACTGTGGTCTGCCACATCGTCCATTAGAAAGGGCATAATGGGGCAGCAAAGTGCAGCATACATCTGGTAGCAAGCGTAGTCCCCATTGTGCCTTTTCTAATTGACGATGTGGCAGACCACGATTGGGCCGCAAGCAAGTGCAACAAATCAATCGGGTGCCAAAAATGCTCTCGTGAAGGAGGGGGCGAGGCTGTTTTGAGAAAAAGAATAAGTTGGGGGCATGCGAATAAAGGAACGGGGGCTCTACAATTGGTAACCCTACTGGTTAAAAGAAGAAAGTGATGATTTCATTAGTCAGGTCTTGGCATCCTTAACCGTCACTACCTGACGCTGAACTGTCGGCACTACAGAAACATAGGCATTAGAAAAAAAGCAAGAGAAGTAGTTCAATGTAGTGTAGGGTTCATAAGTAGTTCAACATAGGTTGCTCATTGACAGGTGGACTTAAACTTTAAAGTCCATCTCCCAAGCTACAGCAGTTACCTAACATGTTGATTTTTTTTCTCAATTTTCTTCTTGTGCAGAATCGAGTTCTCGAATCAGGTGAGTGGCATCCCACTCGACTGGGCTCTAGGAGCTTTCATCATGGAGAAGGCATCAAACCAGAGACTTGAGCAGTCAGATTGGATCAGTGCCATTGTCGGCAGCGACTCTTCGGGGTTGCTCCCTCTCTCCATCGTATCCGCCGTGCTGATTTGTACGGCATTGTTTGCGTTGAGATGGAGGAAAGCCCCGTTGAAGATCATTTACGACCTGGAGAAAGGGCGGTACATCACGACTCGCATCAATCGATGATCTTGCTTCTGGATGGACGGCGGCCACTGCACGAGGTACAGATCATCGATACCTAGTTATCAGTGTGATGATTACATATTCATTATTTGACTGGCTATTGATGTGCCTCATTCAAGTGTTGTATTTGCATCATGTCCCACATTGTGTATTTATAGAATAATCATGTTACCTGGTGCCTTATTACATTCCAAACATTCCAATGGAACTGCCTCCCTTTGAAACAGTAATGAGAACATCTTGTATATTTTGATCAAATTCCTCTAGTTTTACCAGACAACAATAAGACCCGTAATCTTGGTTAAGAACGGTGGCCCTTAAAGAGAACTCAAGCTCATAAGATGGGCGTGACAAAGATGATGATATTGAGGTGGATGTCCGGAAAAAACTAGAAGGGACAGTGAGGAATGGGTATATTAGTTTGACCATGTGTAGCGAGTGTAGAGGCGGCCCTGATAAGGAGAGGGTCTCAGATTAGTGTAGGTTCAAGGATGAGGGGATGATCTAGAATACAATTGATGGAAGTTGTTACAAAAGATAAGAAAAAACTTTCGCTGACGACGGATGGAGACCTAAATAGAAATGAATGGCGAAGGATTCATAAAAGATGGGACATGGCTTGATTATTATGGCCAAATTCCTCTAGTTCTTTTATGGCATTCAGAACTAAGCCATCTTATGTGGCGGTAGGAGCAGGAAACGGCTCGGATCTGCTGAGAGGCAAAAAGGGGTTCCTATGTGGGGTCTGTCCATGTGAAAAATAAAATATGTTGGAGATGCTCCTGTAAAGGATCATGTTGACCCCACTTGGGAGTGACTCGGTTTGAAGAGGCTTTTTTTTCCTCACCAACTCCTATCCTATGTGGCAGATGGGAGAAGGATGGGAGCTCAAGTTGACCCCATTTGGGAAGGAGTTGGTTGGAGATAGGGGTGGCAATGGGTTGGGTCGTGTCAGTTTCATGTCGTGTCCAAAACCCCCGGACCCGACCCGTTTAACTAATCATGTCTAGATCCTAAACCCGTACCTGACCCGCTAATAAACGGGTAGACCCGGTAAGACCCGTTTACCAACCGGGACTTTTCAGTTGACCCAATCTGACTCGACCCGACCTGACCCGAAAGACCGGCTGGTATTATATATTATAGTATCAGATTGCGGGTAGACCCGACCCGATCCGACACGACCGGTTGAATACTAAACGGGTCTTCCCGGGTCTACCATGTCCAGACCCTAAACCCGGACCCGACCTGTTTATTAAACGGGCCTATAGTGTCGACCCGTTTACGACCCAAACCCGTTTAGCTTTTTGACCCAGACCCGCTAACTTCGTGTCGGGTCTGCCTTGTCGGGTCCGAAATTGCCAGCCCTAGTTGGAGATGCTCTATGCGGTAACCCTTCTATGGGTTGCCTTTGTAGAAAACATTAATGGAGTGGAGTGTCTTCATAAAACTGGGGCTGTGGTAATTTTGTGGGTGCAAATAGCAACACCTCTTCCCGTTTGAAAGTCCAGGTCAAACCATTTGAATGAAGAGATCATAAAAACGAGGCCCTTTTCATCAAAAATAAAAAATAAAAAAAAGAGAAAAAAGTCCAATACCTGGGAGTCGTTGCACCTTCCGACGGGGGGTCAAACTCCAACAAAAGTGGGCCCCGCCAGAACCTGCCCACACGGGTTAACCCGAAGGTTCCATATACGACGCAGTCCACCGACCACCCACTAGTAGGGGTGGCAATGGGTCGGTCGGGTTGAGACATATGTATCAGGGCAAAACACCTAACCCGAACCCGACCCGTTTAATAAACGGGTCAGAAACTTAAACCCAAACCCGACCCGCCTAATAAACGGGTTGATCCGACCCGACCCGTTTACTAAACAGGTCAGGTTGGCTCAGGTTGGGTCAACAGAACCCATATAAACCTGTCGGGTTAGATCAAGACAAGTCGGATCGGGCCGGGTGTTATCGGGCTGGGTCAGATTGGCTCGAGTTGGTTCGGGTTGGCTCGGGTCAGGTGACACGACCCATTTGTTAAACGGGTCAAGTCGGGTCAATCGGGTTAAAGTACAAACCCGAACCCGACCCATTAAATAAATGGGTCAATCGGGTCGACCCGTTTATGACCCGAACCCGTTTAGGCCAAACCCAAATCCGCTAACTTCGGATCGGGTTCGGGTCAGGTTGGCGGGTCGGGTCACGAATTGCCACCCCTACCCACTAGCGAGCTCGCGTCACCGAATTCCGGATGGTTAATGGGCTGTATTATTCGGGTAAAAAAAAACTAGTTTGCCAACTTTATATGGCATCCCCCTAGAGATTGGAAAAACACTTCCTCCTCGTTGGCCCATTCCAAGAGTTTTTGGTCGTTTCATCATAATGAATAAAACAAAATGACATAAATGCCTTTGAAATGGGCTAATGAGGAGGAAGGTGTTGCTCCAACCCCTTTAAAAGAGATTGGAGCAAAATCGTTCTCTCGTGGGGTTCATCCTATGGCCCCTAAAAAAATGTTCCCAGCAATGAGGAGTTATTGGAGTTGGCAAAAAAGTTGGCTATATAACATTACTTTGTTCTTCGGACAACTCAAGATGCATTCAAGGAATTAGTCGTTAAAGTTTGTTTTTATAATCCCGACCGATCCGATTATTTACGACATAGATATTACTAGTCTAACACAGTTGTCAGGACAATTGCAGGCTAACAAGGGCAGCACTTGCAATTGTTCCCCCCTGCCCCCGATAATGTGTGGTGCTCGTCGCTATGGTTTGTCACCAGAGCCTATGCAGGTCGCCGCTTGACCACCGACCTGACTTGTGCATATCATCGTTGGTCCGTCACTGCCCATCATTTCCAGTTGGTTCCATCTAATCCACCGCCACTGCTGCATCCGCCTCCTGCACCTTTCTTACTTCTTCCTCCTCCTTCTATCTTACTCTTCTTCCCTCTCATTCCTCCTACTGCACTCGACGATTACAGGTCAAGTGCCTATGCTATGCACTCAGCCATGCAATGACAAGTGCAATTGCAACCCATTCGGTCGAAGGAAAAAGGAAGAAATGATAAGAAAGGAGGAGATGGTGGATTTGATGGTGCTAGACGGATGTGAGCGACGAAGATGGGCGGTGTCCTACACGGCATGGTCGGCGGCAACGGTGGGATGCGTTGAGCTCATCTATGGCGCAAGAGTAGGATATACTAATTTTTTTTTGGATTATTTTGACTTTGCCCCCCAAGTTTTGCCTTGAATTAGACTTTACCCCCCAAATTTCATTAATTAGACTTTACCCCCCCAAACTAACGGTTCCGTTAGCTCACCCCCCAAAACTTTATTTCTTTTCCGTCAGCTCAGCCTTTCTCTTAGATGGTGAGCTGACGAAACAGTTAGTTTTGGGAGTAAAGTCTAATTAATGAAAAGATGGGGGGTAAAGTCTAATTCAAGGCAAAACTCGGGGCAGTCAAAATAACCCCTTTTTTTTTTTCGCAAATGTGTGCCCTTACTAAAGTAACTAAACTCGGTGCTACAAAAAGCCGGACCCAGTCCCGACCGGGGACCATATAATCCAACAGACGGTATTAGACACCCAACCTCCGAATGACGTCACCTTATACGTGGAGAAATTATCCAGTGAGCCCCTCTGTGATAGGAGGTTTCATTTATCTGTCCCATTTCAGCGTATCGATAGCCCGGGACTGAATCTAAATTTAATCAAGGAGCGCGTGACCGGCGACACGGCAGAACCAAACGGGCAACATCGGTGTGCTGGTCAGACGACCGTTAAGTCTTCGCTCTATCACAGCCGTCCGATGGCAGGCTCGCCCAAACGGTGAACCGCACTCGACACCAGCAGCTCTACGCCAGACGGCTCTGATGCCATCTGCTGCCCCAGCCTGAATACTCGACGAGATTGTGAATACGCCCCCTCGGAGTTAGACTCGGATCCTCTAGAGTCGGTGCTTTCTCCGGTCTTTGGAGTCGGGGCTTAGATGCGTGCGATCAGCTGTCGTGTTCCATCGGAAGGTTCTGCTGTTCGACCGTGGGAAACTGGACGAAAATGGAATGGAGAAGATTGGAGTAGGGCGTTCCGGTAAAGGTTTGAGCGGGTGGGAGGCTGTTAAACGGACGTTAACGGGACTACAGGCTCGGTTACCCCGAGCCTAAGACAGCGTGACCCAGAGTTACAAATAGGGATCACTTTCCAGGTTTCTCCATTGATCTCCGACAAAGAGAGCGAGAGAGAGAGACAGAGGCGACGCGCTCGAGGTTTTTTCTTCGGGTAAGGCGATTCCTATTTTTAGCTAATTTCCATTGTTTAAATCATTTTATTTCCAAATGCGATCTTCTTGATTGCTGGATTCTGCGGAGGAAACGATTTGATTCGGTGTAATTTTCGCATCAAATGGCCAATTTTAGTCCCTTGGTCTTGTTTTCTAGGGTTTCTGCTAGGTTTTCCTTCGATTATGATTTCTAGGTTTTGCCGTGGGAAATTTCATGTTTACTCTCAAATCAATCGGTTTTTATGTCTCGCAGAGAGAGAAATCTGGTTATCAAGTTGCCTGATTGTTAAAAGCTCAGACTTTCGATCGAGGGATCCCCAAAAGAAGATCTTTTTGCCGTGATTCTGTTAAAATCTGTAAATTTGGGGGAGATTTGGCGATGGGGGACCATCTGGTTCTGTATGTCGACCACCTCGTGACGCCGCAGATCGCCGAAACGTCTCAGGCGACCAAGGGCGCGGCTTCTTCCGGTCCAGCTGTGCATGATCCCATTAACACTGTTGCTCCTTCGGCACAGGAGGAGGCCATGGTTGCTGAGGAGGAGGAGCCTCTTATTCAGTCGGTTGAGTGTCGTATTTGCCAGGAAGAGGACCAAATTAAGAACCTGGAGACCCCCTGTGCATGTAGCGGCAGCCTTAAGGTATTTTCTTAATCCATTCGATCGTACTAGTATAGATTCTTGGGAAAATTATGATATTGTGACAGGCATTTCATGGCAATTCAGCGTACCAATTGACATGTTGATAATCTAATGAAAGGGTCCATAGCTAAGTTTTGTTACGAGGTCAATGATTTTTAGAGCTAAATTTTGTGTTTTGCTACACAAAGAATCAAATAAATTGGTACCTTCCGGTTAATAGAAGAATCTGCTCTTTATATGTCTTCTTGTGGTGGTGGTACCGTACGAGTACCTCAATCTGTTAGGCATTTGTGTGTCATGATCAAGGTTTGAATTGTCGATTTCAGTCGGTCAAGAACAAGGAAAAAAAAATCGGTATATTTCGCGAAATATCGCGAAATATATCGGAAAAATGAAAACCCGATACGAAATACCATCTGCAATCTCGAGCAGAAATGGAAATGTCAAAATATCGAGCGGTTTCGCGAAATATCGCGATATTTCCATGAAATATTTCCATCTCCACGAAATATCGCGAGAATTTGTCGAAATTTCGCAAAAATTTTGAAAAATTTTGCGAAATTTATCCGAAATTCTGTGTCTGACTTGTTATAAAAGGGGACTGGGGGCCTGGTTCTCAGTAGCTTATTTACATATAATAACATTTAAGTAAATGTTGTCTTACTTAATTTTTATTTTCTCCATTTACTTTAAGTTATTATATGTAAATAAGCAAATACCCCCCCTTTTGATTTCAATAAAAATATCAAAAAAATCAAAAAACAAAGAAATCAAAAAGTAAACTTTCAGTTTTAGTAGGAGAAAACAGTTTTTATGGATTTTTATAAAATCTACATGGTGAGAAAAGTGATTAAATCAACTCCTTTTTAGCTCAAAAAATTCCACAAGATGTAGAAGTACGAGTGCACCTAGAAAATCATGGTCCGTCTTAGAAAATTTTGAATGTATAAAAACTCTTTTTTTCAGACTTAGTAAAAAAACAGTGTTTCACATTTCAACATAATTTTTGCACAATTTCAAATTTGCATAACTTTTTTGTTTTAAGTTCGCTTTCAAAATCATTTGAAACATTATTTTAACAATCAACTAATCTTTATTTCAAAAATATTTTTGTATCAAAAAAAAAGATTAAAAAACATTTGAAAAATATATATCAAAACCGAACCAAAGAAGATTGCACAAGACTCACAGACTCAATACATTGAATACATGTTATGTGAAGCTCTACACCCCTAGATAGGGTACACATATTATTTGAGTATTCCAAAGTGTGTATCTATACTTGGTTTATGACTATCCAGAGTTTCACTAAAAAATTCCATCAAAAAATCAATATTTTCACAATTTCTACAAAATTGCAATATTTCCACACTGTCGAAATATTTCCACGAAATATTTCCATATCCAGAAGGTTGAGATTTCCACCGAAATGGAGATTTTGAACATTGGTCAAGAATAGGATGTTTGTCGGATTTTGATCAAATGTAGGTGGGATTTTTGTAAATTTTTAATGGAAGATTTCGGTGGAAATTGTTTGGATGTTGGCTAAATGTCGGTCTATTATGAAAATAAAATTGAATGGGCAAAAAAGATGGAATTTTCACTGAAAAGGAATTTTTACTGAAAGAAATGAAATTTCTAGTTAAATTGTCCGAGAACAAGGAGAAATGCCGGATTTCGGTCAAATGTCGGCTATTTCGGCCGATATTTCATGTTGTTGAACAGAAAGTTGGTACTATCGGACAATTTCTATGTCGGATTCTAAAAAAAAAAAACATATTTCAGTCGTTTTTTAGGAAATTTGTTGACATTTGATACCGTTATCATGGTATTATATTCCGTGTTGGCTTTTGCAACAACTACTCGCACAGTATGTAGTGTGTTTTGAGGAATAACTCATTTTCATGGTTCTCGAAAGCTCACTTCTGTTGATTCCATCTTATCATATGCTCATCTTCTCACGTTAACATATTTGTGTTAGATGTTCAATCAAAAGCTATTGCTTCATCACTTCTTGCCATGCTATCATATTTCTGATTTTTGGGTAGACAGTTTTTGATTTGTTAATGGAAATACACCGTGGCCATATAAGTGCAACCACAAACTGGCTGTAGTACGAATCATTCAGATTATAGGGTGGAATAGAATAGACGTAGGATTGATGTTGTCATTCATTAGGGACTGGATGTTCAAAAATGAATGATGCTTCCACACATGATTCACTATAAAGAATACCTACTCTTGAGTCTTGACTTTTCCTTGTTCTTATTTCTTACATGCTGGATGTCTGGCTATTGAGGTAGAAATTAATATATTAAAGGTTGGTAGTAGCACTAGCAAGTTGACGGATAAGCACTTAAGATGGTTTCCACATCTACGACGGGGCACAAGTGGCCTTGATAGGGAGGAGACAGTTGGTTTTGAATATAGGAGGGGTGACCAAAGAAGACATAGATTGAATTAAGGGGAAATGATATGACGATACTTCCATTTCGGATGTCTTGGCCTTGTTTAGAAATCAATGACAAAGTATTTTTCATAAAGGGATCCCAAATTGAGGCATGTTTGATGTTTTGCTTATATTTATGCCTTCATTTAAATTTAAAGTTAAATATTCTTTTTGTCAGGGGCTTGTTCTTTTTTTTTTTTTTTTGTGTGTGTGTGTTTATGCTTATATTTATGATTGAAGTCCTTCGAGGTGACTGCATTACAACCTGTTTAGTGTTCACTTAGAAGCATTCATCTTGGAAAGTAATCATTCTTTAAGTTGACTAAGAGATGCCATGAGGGTTCTGCCTTTTACCTTATTTTCCTTAACTTCAATACTTTCTTTTTACCCTTTGCAGTTTCTATACTAAGGTTTTATTGGGCCTTTTTAAATTCTCTGTATAATAATTATATGTTTCCTTGTCGTAGGCATCATTTGGGTCTAGATTCTAGAAGGATTATTTCTCTATAATTCTCGGGACGAACTTAATCTGCTACTTGCTGCAATTTGAATGTCTGTATATAGGAGTCACTTCTCTAAATATGCAAAAATGCTGTTATGTTGTCCTGCAAAATGTTTTTACTTAGATCCATCTTCTATTTATTTCTGTATAGCTGTCTTTATTATAGTGTTTTTGTTGTGAATTTGAACCTTCATAATTGTTATTATGTACAGTATGCTCATAGGGCATGTGTGCAACGCTGGTGCAATGAGAAGGGTGATATAACCTGCGAGATCTGTCATGAGGTGAGTCCAAATTCTGGCCTGTAGTTTATTGACATGTCCACTCTAATCTATATTTGCCTTTATCTATGATCTCGAAAGAATGTAACCTTCTTAGTTGGCTGTATGCTTTCAAGAATAATGTTCATTACTGCCAACAAAAAAAATTCTCATTTATGCTTGCAATACACCTTACATCTGTTTTAATGTCTGTTGCTCCCCCCCTCCCCCCCCCCCCCCCCCCCCCCCCCCTCTCTCTCTCACACACACACACACACACACCCATAAAGTTTTAAGAAAATTTGCGATGTATCTCCAAACAGAAATTTCAAGCTGCAACTCAACTTGTCAGCTCATTCTAGAGGGAAAACACATTTTCTGCCTTCTTGGAATGGTATGCGGCGTATGCTTGAAAAATTACATGCTACGACACTTAAATTAACTGAAAAACAAGGGTTGCACCATGGAGTTACTGTTTGGAGATCCACGATTATCATTTCCCAAGTTTTATTCTATGGGGAATAATATTTGTAATATTTTCTGTTTTGAATTTCACTATCTTTTTATTGAAAACATAGATGGTAAATTATTATTTCTTGTCCATGATGTTAAAAAAAGTTCAAGCTTCTTTTATGTTGTGTTGTTTCAAAATACTCACAAACTGCCTTATTGGATTATAATTAAGATCTTTAGTTGATATTTGTGTTTAATGTCTCCATTGTGTGTTTTTTTTTGTTTCTGTCTCTTTGAGCCTAATTTGAATATATGAGGAACTCTAGTTGTAATTTTCTTTAATTTAGACAGATTGCACTAGACAACAGACTGTAAATACTTTAGGCATTTTTGCGTATGACATTATGCACATATCTATTGTCATCATATGTTTTTGAACGGCATGTTTTAATCTTATCCATTTAACTGGCCTTGTATACTGATATATTTGACAGGAAATTGTTTTCATTATTAGTACTTAAACTGAAGATTAACTGTGAAATGCTATTTATGATTTACAGCCATACAAGCCCGGGTATACTGCTCCTCTTCGGACTCACTCAGATGAGACTACCATTGACATCAGGCAAGCTTTCTCTACATTTTTCATTTTGGCTGATCTACTAGAGTGCTCATAGTGAATTGTATGTTTTTAAGAACTGAACTTGTTTGCTTTTGTGGTGTATTGTTGATCATTCATTGGAGTCCTTAATCATAGGAATCTCATAAGTGGCTCTAAAATCCTTTATTCTTTGTTTTCTTTTGTTTTTGCATGAGGTACAGTGGGGGTTGGACCATCACCGGTACTCCTTTAGACTTGCGGGACCCCCGTGTTCTTGCGATGGCAGCAGCACAACGACACTTTCTTGAGGCTGAGTATGATGAATATGCTTCTACAAATGCCAGCAGTGCTGCATTTTGTCGCTCTGCTGCTCTAATTGTAAGCTCTCACAAAACAATATAAAAAAAAACCAAATAATGCTTTATTTCATTAGGAGTATGTGTGCGCGGGCACACACGTGTGTACTGTCAAATTTTGGGTTATACTATATAAGTGTTTCCTTGCTGGCGTCTTGTCACTTCGAGCACTTAATTCGATGATTGTAAGCTAGGTTGACTAGCAATAACACGATGACAAAATGGGTTTGACGCTTTTAAATCATCTTTGGACCTTTTCCCGTTTGAAAACAACCCATTCTTTCACGGCGAATGTTTTAAATTTCGGTTTCATTTCAGATTTCAGTCCAAGCCTAAACCAAAATTTCGACTGAAGTTGCCAAATTTATAGCTCCAGCTTCGTAACCAAATTTGACCAAAATTTCGGCCATGTCCGGTCCGCTTGGTTTTGATCCTCTTTTTGTTTCGGTCCCGACCGAAACCAAAATTTTTCGCCGAAATTTGAAACCATGTTCACGGCCATATTAATCTACTCAGTTCCAATCGAAATCCAACACTGGAGCCGCTTTTGTAAGGTTTTTTGAAATCATGTATTGCAGACTCAATACTAGGGCAATAACTAGTTCACAGTTTAAGAGATACGTTTTGCGCACAAGTCAATTGATTAATATGCTCTGTTAGATTCACCTGTGCTAACAAATCCATCTTTAGCTTTTAATAATAAGTGTTGCATCTTGAAGCTAGATACCTGATTTTATTATTTGATTTGCGTGAATCAATACCTCCTCTATTTTATTATTCTTGGATGATTATATTATATGGTTCGTCTTTTATGTAATTTTTCGTGTAGTCTTTCCTCTGCACGTTCTTGTCGTGAAATGACGTTTTGTTGTGAAGTCATATGAAGAGTCTTGATGACACCTTATGCATCTTTTGGATTAATATGAAACGCTTATTAGAAAATTAAATCATTTTTTCTTCTTTGCAGTTGATGGCTCTTCTGCTTTTGAGGCATGCATTGACCTTAACCGGTGGTGATGGAGATGATGATGATGATGCTTCCACTTATTTTTCTGTGAGTGAAATTTTACAATGCACGTTTTATATTCTTGTTTTTGTTTTTTTCTTTTCCTTTCCATTCTTCTGGTTATTTGCTTATTTAAAATATTAATGTGATGTTTAACAGCTGTTTTTGCTGCGGGCTGCTGGGTTTCTATTACCATGTTACATCATGGCTTGGGCCATAAGTATCTTGCAGCGCCGGAGGCAAAGACAGGTCAGTACACCTCTTTGAAAAATCTGGAACGCTGAAACATTGGGTGTATTTTGCCACAGTCAAATTCATGAGTTATCTAATATTTCTCCCATGCAGTTGTTGTATATAAAAATTGGTTCTTTTTGTGTTTGGAATGCTGTAAAACATAGCCCGAAAAATGTTTTTGATGTGTTAGGTTACTACAAGTATATCTCAAATTTCTACAATAGGTGACATGGGTTATGGATGGAACATAAAAGAGGCTGGCAAGGTTAAGAAGGGGACTGATGCTGGGGAAGGATCAAATTTTTTTCCTCCGTTTTTTTTCCTCTTGTGAGTGGACTAGGCCGAATCTAGGTACAACATTGTTTTTATTTTGACAAAATCAGTTTCACGTCCATAATTTTGCTCAAATCATAACCCCGGTCACTAGATGAATTGGATCGAATTTTCTGCTGGGGTTATTTCTCTTGACCTTGTAACTTTTTTTCGTACCATGTCTGAATGTGTCGGTTCGGAAACTATAAATCGCACAACTTTTACTTCATAGGCCGGAAATCAGGTCTAGGTACTGTGGCACGCCGAGTTCATGGATTAAGACATTGTGTTCCTTCAGGATTCTCCAGTGTGTCGCCAATTTCGGGTCTATTTGACTCATTGTGATCCCTACCTGGGTTGTTAGATATTCACATGTTCTGGATCGAACATATTATCCTACTTTTTCAGAGTTTCAACATATGTAGTTCTAAGCATGCTTTGGATTCAAGGTTTAGAAAGCTGAAAGCCTAATGATATCTACTTCCATTGAATTTTACTGAAATTCATACTATCGAACTAGTGTGCAAACAAAATCTTCAACAATCAGGACTCGTTTTTCATTTGTTTCGTATCTGACTCGTTTTTCCTCGTCAACAATCAGGAAGCAGCCGCTTTGGCGGCGAGCGAAGTGGCATTCATACTGCAGTCGCAGCAAGGGAGGGGCCTGCAGTTCACCATAGCACCGGAATCACCTGCTACTCCCCAGCAAGAACCGCACGAATAACTTTTATTTATTTATCGTGGAACATTACGGACTGAGGAAATGTTGAGGAGGACAGGTTGCAAACCGTCGGGAGCCCATTTTTTTTAAAATAGGGGAGAGTCTGGAGGCTTCCCCCTCCTATATTTTTCGGCTCGTGTTTTCCAGAAATTCGAAAAAAAACCTTATGTATAGTTGTGGAGGTTGTTATGTAAGTTATATAGGGAATAAAATACTTTTGCAAAGTATCTTCCATTTTTTTTTATTGAAATATTGTGCTGTTGTATTTCTAGAGGGATTGTTGCTGACTTGATTGAGAGAACTAGCTTGTGATTTGGCTGTCAAAACTGTTGGAATGCTGAATGATTCTCCAGGTCATTCTCATGTGTTCAAATCTTTTGAGTCATTAATCCAGAGTTTTTTTTTTGGGGGGATCGGTGTGTTGCAAAGGACCCACTTCGAGCTCGGATTAATCCCTTCAGAAATGCACACACTGATCCACTCGAATGTTTCCCTGCGTGCGCGCCGCGAGGGGGGGGGGGGGGGGGGGGGGGGCATGAATCCACGATCTCTTTAGAAATGTACACTGATCCAGAATCCACAATCTCTTCACACCCAAGCATCAGTTGTTTTACACCGTGCTTGTCGGCACTGTAGCGGGTCATCTTTGGCGTCAACATATCTGTCGGCATTGTAGCGGGCCGTCTTCGGCGGCAACACGTTTGAATGTCTTCGGCAACATAACACTTTCGACGACAACACCAGTGTTTATAGGGACATCCATTTCATCGCCCGTGCTGATTGGCACGAAGCGGGCGCCTTTGGCTCGACCAACTTCCCCTCCCCTATAATCGATAAATCACAGCTGTCTCTGTTCGAACAGATTCCTCGAGATCGACCCGATGTTTGGGACGGTCGAAATTTCAGCAAGCGAGTTTATAGCCGTTGATGTGAACAACGATCACGGGATGAACGGTCATGTTTAGTGCAGTTTCAATGGACCGGGATTTTAGGAGTTTAATGCAGTTTAAATGGGTTGGGATTTAAAATCAAGGAGAGATCGTGCGTTGATTTTTGAACGAATGATTAGATCTATTCGGTTCATTTTTTGTTGGGAAAAACTCATAATATTATTAACACAAGCCCCCTATATATAGGCATAATTGGAGGTTGGGATAGAGACGGGAAAATCTCCTATCCCATGAATCTAGGGGTATTTATCCGGTGGACATCCATATCCGATGCAACCACCGTTTCATAACACTCCCCCTTGGATGACCACCATTTATCAATGATTGCCTCATTAAAACCTTTGATGGAAAAACCTAGTGGGAAAAATCCTATCAAAGAAAAAAGAGTACAACCTTAGCTCTTCAGGAACTATGGTGGGTGCGCATAATGCTGCCTCGTTAAAACCTTTGATGGGAAAACCTTGTGGGAAAAACCCTACCAAAGGAAAAAGAGTACAGCGCGCATAAATTTGCATCTTCAGGATGCCCTCCGCCTAACAATTACATTACCATTATTACATCTCTCCCCCTGATTATATCTCCTCCTTATTACATCAATTTGTTTGGTGATTGAGCCGTCGCAGTCCGATGTCGTACACCATCTTCTGGAAAGTAGACTTGGGCAAAGCTTTGGTGAAGAGATCCGCAAGATTGTCGTTTGACCGTACTTGCTTGACTTCAATCTCCCTTTTCTTCTGAAGTTCGTGGGTGTAGAAAAACTTTGGTGAGATGTGCTTTGTTCGATCTCCCTTGATGTAGCCAGCTTGAATTTGAGCAATATATGAGGCATTATCTTCGTGGATAACTGTCGGCTCTTTGGTAACGGATGACAACTGGCAACTGCTTCTGATATGCTGCACAAGTGACCTCAACCATACGCATTCTCTACTTGCTTCATGCAGGGCTAATATTTCAGCATGGTTCGATGATGTAGCCACAAGTGTTTGTTTGGTCGATCTCCAAGAAATAGCTGCATTGTTATTCAAAAATACATACCCTGTTTGGGATCGACCCTTATGGGGGTCAGAGAGAAAACCTGAATCTGCATAACCAATCAAGTGAGGAGTACCACAAGAATAAAACAATCCCATATCAGTGGTTCCTCGTAAATATCTAAATATTTGCTTTATTCCATTCCAATGCCTAAGAGTTGGTTCTGAACTGTATCTAGCCAATAGATTAACAGAAAAACATATATCTGGTCTAGTACATTGAGCTAAATACAATAAATCACCAATAGCACTTAAATACGGTTTTTCAGAACCAAGAATAGTTTCATGTTTCTCTTTAGGTCTAAATGGATCTTTATGAATATCAAGAGGTCTAACTATCATGGGAGTGCTTAGTGGGTGACATTTATCCATATTAAATTTTTTTAACAAATTTTCAGTATATAAGGATTGATGTACTAAAATCCCACTAGAGCTACGCTCGATCTGCAGGCCGAGACAAAACTTAGTATCACCAAGTTCTTTCATTTCAAACTCCCTTTTTAGATAATCAGAAGTTTTCTTGAGCTCTTCAGGAGTCCCAATCAAGTTTATGTCATCCATATAAACTGCAATTATAGTAAATCCATTTTCTGATTTCTTTATGAAAACGTATGGGCATATGGGATCATTCTTATAACCTTCCCTAGACAAGTATTCACTAAGGTGATTGTACCACATCCTTCCGGATTGCTTCAGGCCGTACAATGCTCGTTTTAGTTTTATCGAGTGCGCACTCTTTGATGTTGCTTTAGGCAACTTGAATCCTTCTGGGACTTTTGATGTTGCTTCAGGCAACTTAAATCCTTCTGGGACTTTTGATGTTGCTTCGGACAACTTGAATCCTTCTGGGACTTTTGATGTTGCTTCGGGCAACTTGAATCCTTCTGGGATTTTCATATAAATATCTGTGTCTAGGTTCCCGTATAGGTATGCCGTTACGACATCCATTAGCCTCATCTCTAGTTTTTCAGAAACTGTGAGACTAATGAGATATCTAAATGTAACTATATCCATAACAGGGGAATAGGTCTCTTCATAATCAATCCCGGGTTTCTGCAGGAATCCCTGGGCTACAAGCCTTGCCTTATATCTAGCGATTTCATTATTTTCATTTCTTTTCCTTACAAACACCCATTTGAAACCTACAGGGTTCACGTTATTTGGTGTTTGTACTATAGGTCCAAATACTCCACGTTTCTTGAGAGATTCAAGTTCAGCTTGAATAGTATCTCTCCATTTTGGCCAATCAGTTCTATGTCGACATTCATATATACTACGTGGTTCATTATCTTCATCATCGCCCTTTGTTATTTCAGTAGCTACTTTGTATGCAAATATGTCATCGATGAGTATTTCCTTTCGGTCCCAAATTTCACCCCTCATATGGAATATTGAGCTCTCATTATTTGGTACCGGTACCTTATCCATAATCACTGCAGGGATCTCTTCAGGAGTTTGAGGAAAATTTGGCCGTTGGAAAATATTTTCTTCTGGAAAAATATGGTCCATAATCTCTTCTGGAGCATTATGACCAGGTTCTTCTGGAACCTTAACTTCTTCTGGAGTTTTAGGGCATGATTTCATTCAACTTCCTCTTCCGGGGAACTGAATCTTTGGAACCTATAGGTCTGCCACGTTTCTGACGTGCAACAGTTTCATTAGTGGGAGTTGGAATATTAATTCTTGCAGGTACATTCTTGGCTGGAACAAATGACTTAGTTATATTAGTTGCATCATTGAAGGCATCAGATAATTGATTTGCAATATCTTGCAAATGCAAAATCCTTTTTACTTCTACTTCGCATTGGGGAGATCTAGGATCTAGATGAGACATAGTGGAAGTATTCCACGATAATTCACGCTGTTCTTCGGGAACAAGTCGTTGCCTAGAAACTTCTTTATCTCCCCCTAACGGCGGGAAGACTGTCTCATCGAAATGACAATCTGCAAATCTAGCAGTAAATAGATCACCTGTTAAGGGTTCTAAGAATCTTATGATTGAAGGTGAGTCAAAACTGATATAAATCCCCAATCTACGTTGTGGACCCATCTTAGTTCTATTTGGAGGGGGAATAGGAACATGTACAACACATCCAAACTTTCTGAGATGAGATATATTGGGCTGAATACCTGACACAAGTTGTGCAGGAGAAAAATTATGGTATGAAGTAGGTCTGAGTCTAACAAGATTAGCAGCATGCAAGATCGCATGCCCCTATGCAGAAATTGGAAGTCTGGATTGTAAGAGTAATGGTCTAGTTATTAATTGCAAGCTCTTAATAAAAACTTCAGCAAGGCCATTCTGGGTATGGACATGGGGGACATAATGTTCGACTTCTATTCCGATGGATGTACAGAAGTCATTGAAGATTTTAGAAGAGAATTCAGCTGTATTATCCAATCGGATAGATTTGATAGGGTTATCAGGAAAACTAGCTCTAAGTTTGATAATCTGGGATAATAATCTAGCAAAAACTAAATTTCTAGTGGAGAGTAGGCTCACATATGACCATCTAGTAGATGCATCTATTAGGACCATAAAATATCTAAATGGACCAGTAGGAGGGTGTATAGGACCACAGATATCACCTTGAACCCTCTGCAGGAAGGTAGGTGATTCTGTCTCTATTTTCTTAAAAGAAGGTCTAGTGATTAACTTCCCTTGGGAACAAGGGTCACAAAAATGGTCATTTGGAAAAGTCAAACTTCGATTGTTAAGAGGATGACCATAGGAATTGTAAATGATCTTTCTAAGCATACCTGACCCTGGGTGACCTAATCTATCATGCCAAAGGACCAAATCTTCAGGATTTGGGAACTTCTGGTTCAAGTGAGTGGCATAGGACTCCATAACCCCAATGTGGGTAAAGTATAACCCTAAAGATAGGGTTGATCATTTTTCTAGTATTGAAATATGCTCTCCGTTTTTAGATGTGATGCAGAGGTACACTACAAAAAAAACAGTTATTACCAACGGACAATATCCGTCGGTAATATTAAAATTCCGTCGGTAATGTTCTATAGCGACGGAAGATATTTCCGTCGCTGGCTGTCGGGAAAGAAGGCGTCGGGGAAAACAATACGACGGACTAATTATTACCGTCGGTAATAATAATTAATACCGACGGTAATATTAAAGCCGTCGGTAATATTTAATCAATTAAAAACTAATATAATATAGTATTACCGACGAAACATAATAATACGTCGGTAATATATAACCATTTTACCGACGGGTATAGTCTATCCTGTCGGTAATACTATATATATTACCGACACATATATATTACCCGTCGGTAATAATATATATATTACCGACAAAATTTATATAACCGTTGGTAATACTATATCTATTACCGACGCATATATATATTACCCGTCGGTAATAATATATATATTACCGACGGATATTATATGCCGTCGGCACATTATTAATAATTTAAAAAAAATAAAAATATTATTACCGACGGAATAATTAATTTCCGTCGGTAATAAGTATGTTTTTTTTTAAAATAAATTTACCTAAATAATGTTAATTAATTCCTGTGATTCAATACCACAATATATTACCACAATTTATCAAATATTTCCACAATTTATAAAATATTACCGCAAATTATCAAATATTACCACAGTTCCCGGCCGACAATTATAGACAAGAACAAAAAATAACCATATATTATAAAATAATATTTACACAATCCAGAACTGAGAGATGATACATGTCCTATCTCAACCACCCCCGCCCGCCACCAACGCCGGTGCTCTCATCGATCCCCTGACGCCGCCCTATCTCAACCACGCCCGCCCACCACCAACGCTGGTGCTCTCATCGATCCCCTGACGCCGCCCTGCTCCTGCAATTAACATGTATTTGTTAAAAAAATGGTTTATATCTATAACTGAGTCTAAGCGTTAAAAAATGGTAAGTTAGCGTGTTTCGGTTTTGAAATAGGTTTGGATTCGATCCGATCGTAGAATTATCGGCATCCGATAATTCGAACTTGGAATTATCTAGTATTTCGGACTTGCGAGCGGGTTCTAATTGGATATTTGACCAATTTACGCTCCGATTCACCGATTTAGAGTCTAAGTGTTGAAAACTCATAACTTAGCGTGTTTCGGATATGAAATAGCTAGGTTTGGATTCGATCGGATCATCATCGGATCGGCATTCGATAATTCGAACTTGGAATTATTCCGTATTTCGGACTTGCGAGCGGGTTCTAATTGGATATTTGACCAATTTACGCTCCGATTCACCGATTTAGAGTCTAAGTGTTGGAAAATCATAAGTTAGCGTGTTTCGGATATTAAATAGGTTTGGATTCGATCCGATCATCATCGGATCGGCATCCGATAATTTGAAGTTGGATTTATTCCGTATTTCGGACTTGCGAGCGGGTTCTAATTGGATATTTGACCAATTTACGCTCCGATTCACCGATTTAGAGTCTAAGTGTTGGAAAATCATAAGTTAGCGTGTTTCGGATATGAAATAGGTTTGGATTCGATCTGATCGTCATCGGATCGGCATCCGATAATTCAAACTTGGAATTATTCCGTATTTCGGACTTGCGAGCGGGTTCTAATTGGATATTTGACCAATTTACGTTCCGATTCACCGATTTAGAGTCTAAGTGTTGGAAAATCATAAGTTAGCGTGTTTCGGATATGAAATAGGTTTGGATTCGATCGGATCATCATCGGATCGGAATCCGATAATTCGAACTTGGAATTATTCCGTATTTCGGACTTGCGAGCGGGTTCTAATTTGATATTTGACCAATTTACGCTCCGATTCACCGATTTAGAGTCTAAGTGTTGGAAAATCATAAGTTAGCGTGTTTCAGATATGAAATAGGTTTGGATTCGATCGGATCATCATCGGATCGGCATCCGATAATTCAAACTTGGAATTATTCCGTATTTCGGACTTGCGAGCGGGTTCTAATTTGATATTTGACCAATTTACGCTCCGATTCACCGATTTAGAGTCTAAGTGTTGGAAAATCATAAGTTAGCGTGTTTCAGATATGAAATAGGTTTGGATTCGATCCGATCGTCATCGGATCGGCATCCGATAATTCGAACTTGGAATTATTCCGTATTTCGGACTTGCGAGCGGGTTCTAATTGGATATTTGACCAATTTACGCTCCGATTCACCGATTTAGAGTCTAAGTGTTGGAAAATCATAAGTTAGCGTGTTTCGGATATGAAATAGGTTTGGATTCGATCCGATCGTCATCGGATCGGCATCCGGTAATTCGAATTTGGAATTATTCCGTATTTCGGACTTGCGAGCGGGTTCTAATTGGATATTTGACCAATTTACGTTCCGATTCACCGATTTAGAGTCTAAGTGTTGGAAAATCATAAGTTAGCGTGTTTCGGATATGAAATAGGTTTGGATTCGATCGGATTATCATCGGATCGGTATCCGATAATTTGAACTTGGAATTATTCCGTATTTCGGACTTGCTAGCGGGTTCTAATTTGATATTTGACCAATTTACGCTCCGATTCACCGATTTAGAGTCTAAGTGTTGGAAAATCATAAGTTAGCATGTTTCGGATATGAAATAGGTTTGGATTCGATCGGATCATCATCGGATCGGCATCCGATAATTCGAACTTGGAATTATTCCGTATTTCGGACTTGCGAGCGGGTTCTAATTTGATATTTGACCAATTTACGCTCCGATTCACCGATTTAGAGTCTAAGTGTTGGAAAATCATAAGTTAGCGTGTTTCGGATATGAAATAGGTTTGGATTCGATCCGATCGTCATCGGATCGGCATCCGATAATTCGAAGTTGAAATTATTCCGTATTTCGGACTTGCGAGCGGGTTCTAATTGGATATTTGACCAATTTACGCTCCGATTCACCGATTTAGAGTCTAAGTGTTGGAAAATCATAAGTTAGCGTGTTTCGGATATGAAATAGGTTTGGATTCGATCCGATCGTCATCGGATCGGCATCCGATAATTCGAACTTGGAATTATTCCGTATTTCGGACTTACGAGCGGGTTCTAATTGGATATTTGACCAATTTACGTTCCGATTCACCGATTTAGAGTCTAAGTGTTGGAAAATCATAAGTTAGCGTGTTTCGGATATGAAATAGGTTTGGATTCGATCGGATCATCATCGGATCGGCATTCGATAATTCGAACTTGGAATTATTCCGTATTTCGGACTTGCGAGCGGGTTCTAATTTGATATTTGATCAATTTACGCTCCGATTCATCGATTTAGAGTCTAAGTGTTGGAAAATCATAAGTTAACGTGTTTCGGATATGAAATAGGTTTGGATTCGATCGGATCACCATCGGATCGGCATCCGATAATTCGAACTTGGAATTATTCCGTATTTCGGACTTGCGAGCGGGTTCTAATTTGATATTTGACCAATTTACGCTCCGATTCACCGATTTAGAGTCTAAGTGTTGGAAAATCATAAGTTAGCGTGTTTCGGATATGAAATAGGTTTGGATTCGATCCGATCGTCATCGGATCGGCAATCCGATAATTCGAACTTGGAATTATTCCGTATTTCGGACTTGCGAGCGGGTTCTAATTGGATATTTGACCAATTTACGCTCCGATTCACCGATTTAGAGTCTAAGTGTTGGAAAATCATAAGTTAGCGTGTTTCGGATATGAAATAGGTTTGGATTCGATCGGATCATCATGGGATCGGCATCCGATAATTCGAACTTGGAATTATTCCGTATTTCGGACTTGCGAGCGGGTTCTAATTTGATATTTGACCAATTTACGCTCCGATTCACCGATTTAGAGTCTAAGTGTTGGAAAATCATAAGTTAGCGTGTTTCGGATATAAAATAGGTTTGGATTCGATCTGATCGTCATCGGATCGGCATCCGGTAATTCGAAGTTGGAATTATTCCGTATTTCGGACTTGCGAGCGGGTTCTAATTGGATATTTGACCAATTTACGCTCCGATTCACCGATTTAGAGTCTAAGTGTTGGAAAATTATAAGTTAGCGTGCTTCGGATATGAAATAGGTTTGGATTCGATCGGATCGTCATCGGATCGGCATCCGATAATTCAAACTTGGAATTATTTCGTATTTCGGACTTGCGAGCGGGTTCTAATTGGATATTTGACCAATTTACGCTCCGATTCACCGATTTAGAGTCTAAGTGTTGGAAAATCATAACTTAGCGTGTTTCGGATATGAAATAGGTTTGGATTCGATCCGATCGTCATCGGATCCGCATCCGATAATTCAAAGTTGGAATTATTCCGTATTTCGGACTTGCGAGCGGGTTCTAATTTGATATTTGACCAATTTACGCTCTGATTCACCGATTTAGAGTCTAAGTGTTGGAAAATCATAAGTTAGCGTGTTTCGGATATAAAATAGGTTTGGATTCGATCCGATCGTCATCGGATCGGCATCCGGTAATTGGAACTTGGAATTATTCCGTATTTCGGACTTGCGAGCGGGTTCTAATTGGATATTTGACCAATTTACGCTCCGATTCACCGATTTAGAGTCTAAGTGTAGGAAAATCATAACTTAGCGTGTTTCGGATATGAAATAGGTTTGGATTCGATCCGATCGTCATCGGATCGGCATCCGATAATTCGAAGTTGGAATTATTCTGTATTTCGGACTTGCGAGCGGGTTCTAATTGGATATTTGACCAATTTACGCTCCGATTCACCGATTTAGAGTCGAAGTGTTGGAAAATCATAAGTTAGCGTGTTTCAGATATGAAATAGGTTTGGATTCGATCCGATCGTCATCGGATCGGCATCCGATAATTCGAACTTGGAATTATTTTGTATTTCGGACTTGCGAGCGGGTTCTAATTGGATATTTGACCAATTTACGCTCCGCTTCACCGATTTAGAGTCTAAGTGTTGGAAAATCATAACTTAGCGTGTTTCGGATATGAAATAGGTTTGGATTCGATCGGATCGTCATCGGATCGGCATCCGATAATTCGAACTTGGAATTATTCCGTATTTCGGACTTGCGAGCGGGTTCTAATTGGATATTTGACCAATTTACGCTCCGCTTCACCAATTTAGAGTCTAAGTGTTGGAAAATCATAAGTTAGCGTGTTTCGGACATGAAATAGGTTTGGATTCGATCCGATCGTCATCGGATCGGCATCCGATAATTCAAACTTGGAATTATTTCGTATTTCGGACTTGCGAGCGGGTTCTAATTGGATATTTGACCAATTTACGCTCCGCTTCACCGATTTAGAGTCTAAGTGTTGGAAAATCATAACTTACCGTGTTTCGGATATGAAATAGGTTTGGATTCGATCGGATCGTCATCGGATCGGCATCCGATAATTCGAACTTGGAATTATTCCGTATTTCGGACTTGCGAGCGGGTTCTAATTGGATATTTGACCAATTTACGCTCCGCTTCACCAATTTAGAGTCTAAGTGTTGGAAAATCATAACTTAGCGTGTTTCGGATATGAAATATGTTTGGATTCGATCCGATCATCATCGGATCGGCATCCGATAATTCGAACTTGGAATTATTCCGTATTTCGGACTTGCGAGCGGGTTCTAATTGGATATTTGACCAAATTTACGCTCCGCTTCACCAATTTAGAGTCTAAGTGTTGGAAAATCATAACTTAGCGTGTTTCGGATATGAAATAGGTTTGGATCGATCGGATCGTCATCGGATCGGCATCCGATAATTCGTTCTTGGAATTATTCCGTATTTCGGACTTGCGAGCGAGTTCTAATTGGATATTTGACCAATTTACGCTCCGATTCACCGATTTAGAGTCTAAGTGTTGGAAAATCATAAGTTAGCGTGTTTCAGATATGAAATAGGTTTGGATTCGAGCCGATCGTCATCGGATCGGCATCCAATAATTCGAACTTGGAATTATTCCATATTTCGGACTTGCGAGCGGGTTCTAATTGGATATTTGACCAATTTACGCTCCGATTCACCGATATAGAGTCTAAGTGTTGGAAAATCATAACTTAGCGTGTTTCGGATATGAAATAGGTTTGGATTCGATCGGATCGTCAACGGATCGACATCCGATAATTCCAACTTGAAATTATTTCGTATTTCAGACTTGTGAGCGGTTTCTAATTGGATATTTGACCAATTTACGCTCCGATTCACCGATTTAGAGTCTAAGTGTTGGAAAATCATAAGTTAGCGTGTTTCGGATATGAAATAGGTTTGGATTCGATCGGATCGTCATCGGATCGGCATTCGATAATTCGAAGTTGGAATTATTCCGTATTTCGGACTTGTGAGCGAGTTCTAATGGGATATTTGACCAATGTACGCTCCGATTCACCGATTTAGAGTCTAAGTGTTGGAAAATCATAAGTTAGCGTGTTTCGGATATGAAATAGGTTTGGATTCGATCGGATCGTCATCGGATCCGCATCCGATAATTCGAAGTTGGAATTATTCCGTATTTCGGACTTGCGAGCGGGTTCTAATTGGATATTTTACCAATTTACGATTCGATTCACCGATTTAGAGTCTAAGTGTTGGAAAATCATAAGTTAGCGTGTTTCGGATATGAAATAGCTAGGTTTGGATTCGATCCGATCATCATCGGATCGGCATCCGATAATTCGAACTTGGAATTATTCCGTATTTTGGACTTGCGAGCAAATTCTAATTGGATATTTGACCAATTTACGCTCCGATTCACCGATTTAGAGTCTAAGTGTTGGAAAATCATAAGTTAGCGTGTTTCGGATATGAAATAGGTTTGGATCGATCGGATCGTCATCGGATCGGCATCCGATAATTCGAACTTGGATTTATTCCGTATTTCGGACTTGCGAGCGAGTTCTAATTGGATATTTGACCAATTTACGCTCCGATTCACCGATTTAGAGTCTAAGTGTTGGAAAATCATAAGTTAGCGTGTTTCGGATATGAAATAGGTTTGGATTCGATCCGATCGTCATCGGATCGGCATCTGATAATTCGAACTTAGAATTATTCCGTATTTCGGACTTGCGAGCGGGTTCTAATTGGATATTTGACCAATTTACGCTCCGCTTCACCGATTTAGAGTCTAAGTGTTGGAAAATCATAACTTAGCGTGTTTCGGATATGAAATAGGTTTGGATTCGATCCGATCGTCATCGGATTGACATCCGATAATTCGAACTTGGAATTATTCTGTATTTCGGACTTGCAAGCGAGTTCTAATTGGATATTTGAAGAATTTACGCTCCGATTCACCGATTTAGAATCTAAGTGTTGGAAAATCATAACTTAGCGTGTTTCGGATATGAAATAGGTTTGGATTCGATCCGATCCGTATCGGATCGGCATCCGATAATTCGAACTTGGAATTATTCCGTATTTCGGACTTGCGAGCGGGTTCTAATTGGATATTTGAAGAATTTACGCTTCGATTCACCGATTTAGAATCTAAGTGTTGGAAAATCATAAGTGTGATAATATGATCTAAACTCAAATTAGTACGATTCATATTTTTTACTAATATTATAAAGATTAGTAAGTACCTTATCATGAGCCACCGCTAGACCGGCTTATGAAGTCATTAAGCCGACGCTCTAGTTCCCTGCGAGCTTCTCTTTCCTCATCGAGGGCCTTCTTCTCCGCCTCAACCCTCTGCTCGAGGGCCTGCCTCTGCTCTCGCTCCGCCTCAATCCTCTGCTCGAGGGCCTGCCTCTGCTCTCGCTCCGCGTCTAGCGCAGACTGCAGCTGAGTGATAGCACCGGTCTGGGTGTCCCGTGCCCTCGAGCGCATACCCTCTCGTCCAAAGTAGGAGGAGGGCGTGACTCCAAGGCCCGTACAGAGGACACGGCCGTGCGTGGCAGGTCTCAGCACAGTATCCATCGCTGAGTCGACAGATACTGAGCTGGTGGAGGAGCCGGCCTCGCCCGACGGGGTCACCAGAAGTCGCATCCTCTCCTATATAAAAATAACCAATGATATTCAATGATATTTTATGGCATATGTATAAGAATATATTAACAGTAATTTAATTACTTACCACTTGCGAGGCAACCCTGTCGTCCAGAAATGCCCCATCGATACACCGCCTCCTAGAGGTCTCAAAAAGGTCAATCCTATTAGGCTCGTGGCCCAAGGACTGTGTCTGTTGGACATATAAAATAAATAGATGAGTTAATATAACATGTATAGAGTTTTAAATAATAACAATATTTGTATCATTTACCAGCTGCTGGGCAAGCTGGGGCATGGAGGTCCTCCCCTTCACTGGAGCAGGTGTCGTCGAGGCACTTCTATTCTGCTTGCCTATAGCAGATTTATTCTGTGCAATCGATTAAATTTTGAAACATCAATACAAATTTTTAGTATAACATTAAAACAAGTACGAATCAACAAAATTATAATTATACCTGAAAGCTAGGGGTGGCCCAGTGAGCGACCAAAAACTGTAGAATGTGTAGCGGTGGCGCGTCTCTCATCCCGGCCGCAGCCTGTACCTCCTCAGCCGGCTGGCCGACCAAGTAACCGTAGAGCTTGTAGAGCTCGTGACGGTAATCCCTGTACCGCTCACCCATCGTCTTCCACAAGTCCTCCCGATGGGTGTCGGTTTCCATGTTCTCCCATTTAAATTTCTCCTGTAAAATCAATTTAGAAACAAGTCATTTTATCAAATCAAATTATCAAGAAGTACGATATTATTCTAAAATGCTTTAATGAAACTAACGTACCAAAAACTGCTGATACATCCTCTCCTTATAGGATGCATCAATGTTCTTCCACCCCCTTAACCCCACAATCGGGGCATTCCTCTCCTCTCGTACTATCATGCCGACCCACGTGGCGGCGTCAGAAGCGTGCTCGCCCACAAAGGTCCCGCCGCTCCACTGTAGGGACAACGGCTCGCGTAAGGCCGACAAGCGCCGTGCCGTCGTCACGCCCCGGTCGCCTACGTGCCTGGTCGACCCTGCAAATAAAATATACATCAGTACTGAAGAAGTATTTACAACATGTATAAAACTTTAGATCTAAACATTACCTGTGGGCGTAGACGCTGTAGCCGAGTGCTGAGCACTGCTCGAAGCTCCGGAGGCTGCGACCACAGCAGGAGCTGGTGTGGAGAGAGGAACAGCACTACCAGATCCGGACGGCTCAGCCTCGGACCCTGGGGTGGCAGCCGGAGCGCTCCGAGCTACCCCACCCCTGCCTCTGCCTCTACGAACATATGACCGTGATGCCATCTGAAACAATTTAATTTACATATGAAACAGTAAGATTTACATATGAAACAATATGAAACAGTTTGATTTACATATGAAACAATATGATTTACATATGAAACAATATGAAACAATATGAACCCGCTCGCAATATGAAACAATATGAAACAATATGAAACAGTTAGACTCTAAATCGGTTATTCGGATCGTAAATTGGTCAAATATCCAATTAGAACCCGCTCGCAAGTCCGAAATACGGAATATAATTCCAAGTTCGAATTATCGGATGCCGATCCGATGACGATCGGATCGAATCCAAACCTATTTCATATCCGAAACACGCTAAGTTATGATTATCCAACACTTAGACTCTAAATCGGTGAACCGGAGCGTAAATTGGTCAAATATCCAATTAGAACCCGCTCGCAAGTCCGAAATACAGAATAATTCTAACTTCGAATTATCGGATGCCGATCCGATGACGATCGGATCGAATCCAAACCTATTTCATATCCGAAACACGCTAAGTTATGATTTTCCAACACTTAGACTCTAAATCGGTGAAGCGGAGCGTAAATTGGTCAAATATCCAATTAGAACCCGCTCGCAAGTCCGAAATACGGAATAATTCCAAGTTCGAATTATCGGATGCCGATCCGATGACGATCGGATCGAATCCAAACCTATTTCATATCCGAAACACGCTAACTTATGATTTTTCAACTCTTAGACTCTAAATCGGTGAATCGATCGGATCGTAAATCGGTGAAACGGTATGATTTACATATGAAACGGTATGATTTATATATGAATCGGTGAAACGGTATGATTTACATATGAAATAATATGATATACATATGAAACAATATGATTTAATTATATATGAAACAATTTGATTTAAATATGAAACAATTTGATTTACATACGGTTTAGTCATTTTCTGTCTCATCTCTGTCACTCTCATCGCTTCCCTCTTCTATTATTTGATCTGCATTCGCTGTCCAGTTTATATTGTCGACATCTTCATTTTCGTCGTGCACTGCGTCGACAATGATTATCTCATCATTCTGGTATGCATCTAAATCATCATCGACGACCCCCGCATCCTTGTCTTCCATGTCATAAAAATCTCTGGGTGGTGACCTAACTACAATTTGCCAACCTGAAGAGGTATTATCCGGTGCATAAAATATCTGTTGCGCTTGAGAGGCAAGAATGAATGGATCTTCATATTGGGTATTCAATCTCTTGGCAGTGTTGATGCTGATAAAACCGTATTTGTCGACATTATAACCAGTCCCGCGATTATTAACATCATACCAATCGCATTTGAATAATACGATCCGATTTTGGCCAAGGAATTTAATCTCGAGAATCTCATTGAGGACGCCGTAGAAGTCGATATTTTCTAATTCTTCTTGCTCACCGTTGACGACAACCCCACTATTTTGGATTCTTCGTGATTTTTCACTATCTTTTGTCCGAAATCTATAACCGTTCACGATATAACCATCGTACGATATTGCGTCTTGCAAAGGACTACAAGATAAGCGCCAAAGATCCTTATTCATCAGCGGATCGTGGTTGTCATGCAGCTCCTGTGCCTATAATAACCACACGACATTCATGATATGAACACATAATTATTGTTCGGTAATGGATGTCAATGAAATTCAGTAATGATGTGAATACTTACGTGTTTCTCGAACCACGATGGGAATTCACGATCATGAATTTGGGGAGCATTTCGAGTACCTCGATTATTAATGATGGCTTTATGCTTCCTGTTTTACCGGTTATGAATTAGATTATAATTAGCACATATACTTAATGAATAGACTGAAAGAATGAGTAAATGATCGTAAAATGCTTACTCAATGAATGGCCACACTTCATCACATTGGCGCAACACATACATATGTGCCTATTGAATCTCATCTATAGACAATCGACGGGTTTTGCCTCCTCCTACAGGTCTACCCATTTCGGCAAATATAGACAGACCCCCATCGAAGTCTATTGGACCACCGTCATAGTTCCGCTCAAGTTGATTGAATCGCGTGTCTATACCATGTAGGTATCTTAAGCAGAATGTTAGACATTCTTCTGCTAGGTATCCTTCAGCAATTGATCCCTCCGGACGACTTTTATTACGAACATATGATTTCAATGTTCGCAAGTACCTAATTTGAGAAAAAAATATTTGGATGAATATATCAAGAACGATCAAATACATTGTGCGAATGAGACGAGACGATTACCTCTCGATAAAATACATCCACCGGTAATGAACTGGGCCGCCGAGTTTGGCCTCATTTGCCAAGTGAACGGTCAAATGCACCATGACATCAAAGAAGGAAGGTAGAAATATCATCTCTAACTTGCACAATGTGAGCGCAATATCCCTTTCCATCTGTTCAAGTTGGTCCACTCTAAGTACCTTCGAGCACAACTGTCTAAAAAAAGTACTGAGCTCAATTAACGGACCGGACACCTCTTCGGTTAAATTTCCACGTATAGCAAGAGATAACAATCGCTGCATAAGAACATGACAATCGTGGCTCTTTAATCCAGACAACTTCCGGCCGTTCTCTTGCACGCATCGTGCGATATTCGAAGAATAACCGTCTGGCGTTTTCACAGACCGTAGGAATGCACATAAGGCTGCCTTTTGCTGTGAGCTCATGGTGTAGCATGCAACTGGCAACACATACTTATCCCCAATCTCTTGGGGATGAAGTGATTTTCGGATGCCCAACTCCTTAAGATCGAGACGAGATTTAAGATTATCCTTCGTCTTACCATCGAGATTCAGCAGTGTTCCTATAATGTTGTCACACATATTTTTCTCGATATGCATGACATCCAAGTTATGCCGCAAGAGTAGGCTGCTCCAGTACGGTAGTTTAAAGAAAATACTCTTCTTCTTCCAGTTATGCTCACGCGTAGAATCTTCATGCGTTATCTTCTTTTTACCTTTTCCAAGTGCCACGGCATCAAGCTGATCCAATTCGCACAAGACTTCTACCCCCGAAAGCTGCTCCGGGGCCTTTGCAAGTTCCTTCTTGCCGTTGAAAGCTCTTTTGTTCTGCCTCCACTTATGGCCGTCAACAAGGAATCTTCGATGGCCCATATAACAGAACTTACCTTCGTTCTTCAACCGTAATGAATCTGTTTCCTTATTGCATGTAGGGCACGCCAATTTTCCTTTAGTACTCCACCCGGATAAGTTGGCATATGCAGGAAAATCGTTGATGGTCCATAGAAGTGCCGCATGCATCCGAAAATTCTGGCGCAACGAGGCATCATACGTATCGGCCCCAACTTCCCATAACTCGTTCAACTCCTCAATCAACAGCTGCAAGTAAACGTCAATATCATTACCAGGCGACCTGGGTCCGGGAATGAGCAAGGAGAGCATTGTGTATGGCTTTTTTAAGCACATCCAGGGAGGCAAATTGTATGGAACTAGGACAACTGGCCAAATGCTGTACGATACACTCATATTCCCAAAGGGATTGAAGCCATCGCTAGCAAGCCCTAACCTGACGTTGCGAACTTCATATGCGAATTCAGGATATGTATGATCAAAATCTTTCCACGTCAGAGAGTCGGCCGGATGTCTCATAATCCCGTCATCTGTACGTTCTCGTGCATGCCACCTCATGTGCTCAACAGTCTTCGATGACATAAACAACCTCTGAAGCCTGTCCCTGAGCGGGAAGTATAGGAGAACCTTTGCAGATACATTTTTCTTCCTTCGACTGGTACTAGACTCGGCATCCGTCTCTTTATATCTCGTTGCTCCGCATATGTGGCATGACCGCGCATGTTCGTACTCTTTCCGGTACAAGATACGATCGTTCACGCATGCATCAATTTTCTCATAACCCAGACCGAGATCTTTAATTGTCTTCTTCGTCTCGTAGAATGATTTCGGTACTGTCTCACCCATAGGAAAAGCCTCTTTCAGCAACTCTACCAACATATTAAATGACTTATTACTCCAACCATTGAGGCACTTCAAATGAAGAAGCTTTACAGTGAAAGAGAGTTTTGAAAACTTCTCACACCCCGGGTATAGAGGTTGTTCGGCATCTTTAAGCAATCTGTAGAACTTGTCCGCTTCGATATTGGCCTGATCACCTGACGGTGTTTCCGTGCCTATTCCACCTTGCAAATCATGTATCATACCCTGCATGTCATCGTCATCGTCTGTATTAATATTATCATCAGCGATCACTGTGTTTGAAGTTTCACCGTGAGCTGCCATGGGGACTGCATCTAGCTCCTCACCGTGCGAGAACCAACGGGTATAGGTAATGTCAATGCCACGCATTACCAGATCAACCTCACATTCCTCTCGAACCTTCCTAATCACCCTTCCGCAGTCTATACAGGGACACACAATTTTTCCATCAAGCGGTGCAAGACGCTCAAATGCAAAATCCACAAATTTCCTGACTCCTTCTCTGTACTCTTGGCTCATGCGATTCGAATTACGCATCCAACTCTTATCTATCGAAGACATCTTCGTCTATCTGGCTATACAACACCTGACATATAATTTCAAACAATGTTATAAGACTCCGCACAATTTCAGTTTCGGTTCCCGAGTATGGAACACCGAACCAAAACTTCTACAGACCATCCACATCCCTAATGGATGGGTGTATTATGATGAGTAGACTAGTCACATAGTAAACCTAGGGTTGGTGGCCAGCATTTGAACTGCTGATAGTTCGAATGCTAGGCATAGCACCAAAGTTATGCGATAGTAAGTCAACAAGTCAGGAAGCCTCATCAAGTAAACACTTGGGGTCTGACGGTTCTCTCTGTCACTCGAGTAGATTTATGGCTTTAGCATACCTCATATCACACCGAACCGACAAAAACCGACCATTTCGGTTTCGGTTTCGGTTTCGGTTTTGATTTTTTGTAAACCGAAAAAAATATAACCGACAAAACCGACACCGAAACCGACCGACAAAACCGACGCTCACCCTAGTCTAAAAACTACATTTTGCCCCCCATTCCCCCATTCAATTCAGTTTTGATAGGATATAAAAAATCAATGTTTTAATTAAAACACAAAAACTCGACTCGACTCGAAACCTTAATGAGTCGAGTAGACACGACAACTCGGCTAAAACCCGACAAAACTCGAGTCGAATCGAAACTCAGCCGAGTCGGATCGAAACTCGAGTTTTGGACCGAGTCGAATCGAAACTCAGCCGAGTCGAGTCGACTCGGCCGAGTTTCGAGTGGACTCGGAGGGTGGATCAGCGAACGAAGAACACCGAATATCACATTCGAAGAACATACCATCACCCAATACATTAAATTCAACTCCAAACATAATCTATTCATGGTAGCAATAACATAATTATACAAACTGACACGACAACTCGGCTAAAACTCGACAAAACTCGAGTCGAATCGAAACTCAATTAGCCGAGTCGGATCGAAACTCGAGTTTTGGACCGAGTCGAATCGAAACTCAGCCGAGTCGAGTCGACTCGGCCGAGTTTCGAGTGGACTCGGAGGGTGGATCAGCGAACGAAGAACACCGAATATCACATTCGAAGAACATACCATCACCCAATACATTAAATTCAACTCCAAACATAATCTATTCATGGTAGCAATAACATAATTATACAAACTGACACGACAACTCGGCTAAAACCCGATAAAACTCGAGTCGAATCGAAACTCAATCAGCCGAGTCGGATCGAAACTCGAGTTTTGGACCGAGTCGAATCGAAACTCAGCCGAGTCGAGTCGACTCGGCCGAGTTTCGAGTGGACTCGGAGGGTGGATCAGCGAACGAAGAACACCGAATATCACATTCGAAGAACATACCATCACCCAATACATTAAATTCAACTCCAAACATAATCTATTCATGGTACCAATAACATAATTATACAAACTGCAACGACTCCGATAGAATCCGGCTCACCAACATTAAAATAAAAAAAAAATTATAGAAAACCCTAAAGGGCAAAAACCATTGTCAAACAAGTAAACCCTACAATACATTTTAAGAGAGCATTTACCAATAAATATCGATCGGGTGAAAAGAAAATCCATCCATATATGCAAAGTAGCAAACCCTACATTATATGTCTGATCATCATCTAAGCAAGCACTGCATATCCCATTACCAACCATTATAGAGAGAGAGAGAGAGAGAGCGAGAGAGAGAGAAATGGGTCGTCTCCCATACCTCGTCAGCGGCCAAGACCAGAAAGGAAGAGGCACCCAGAAGCTTTTTGATTTCTCCCTCGACCCAGCAGGAACCCCTCCTCTTTCCCTCGATTCGAGTAATACCGGGGTGGGGGACGGATTTAGAGAGAGAGCGAGAGAGAGGGGCGGGGCAGGATCGAGTAATACCGGGGTGGGGGACGGATTTAGAGAGAGCGAGAGAGAGGGGTGGGGCGCGCAGGAAAGATCAAAACAGATCGAACAGAGAAGGGGATCGCGCTGAGTTTAAATAGGTTAGGGTTTTTACCAACGGAATGTTTAAGTCCGTCGGTATAAATAATATTTATCCCGACGGACACATAATAGCCGTCGGTACAAATAATCTTTATACCGACGAAAACATCATATCCGTCGGTAAACCTCTACGACGAAACTCAGGGTTCCATTTTTTCCAGAGGCTCGATTTTTACCCTGAGTTTCGTCGGGACAATTTTCCCGACGGAAATTTTATTACCGTCGGTATGGTACCGACGGTCATATAATTTCCGTCGGTATAATTATTTATACCGACGGATATATAACTTCCGTCGGTAAAAACCACCGACGAAACTCAGGGTTCCATTTTTTCCAGAGGCTCGGTTTTTACCCTGAGTTTCGTCGGGACAATTTTCCCGACGGACATTTTATTACCGTCGGTATCGTACCGACGGCCATATAATTGCCGTCGGTATAAATATTTATACCGACGGACATATAACCTCCGTCGGTAAAAACCGCCGACGAAACTCAGGGTTCCATTTTTTTTTCCAGAGGCTTGGTTTTTACCCTGAGTTTCGTCGTGACATTGTACCGACGGACTTTATGTAGCCGTCGGCATAAAGTATTTTACCGACGGTACATATATGTACTGTCGGGATAAATAATTTTACCGACGAATAATATTTGACCGTCGGTAATAAATATGCAAAAAAAATTTAAAAATTTGAAGTTATAATACCGACGAATATTATAGTCACCGTCGGTAAAAAGTGTATTATTACCGACGGTGATAATAATGTCCGTCGGTAAAGACCCTCTTTCTTGTAGTGGTATTCTAGATTGCCTTCATTTGTAGTTTCTAAATGATATCCATTTGCTCGGATGTCTTTGAAACTCAGTAAATTTCTTCTGGAATTTTCTGAGTATAGAGCATCCTTAATTAGCAAATGAGTACCATTAGGTAAAAGTATATGGGCTCTTCCGGACCCTGTAACTATGTCAGTAGGGCCAGCCACTGTAGTAACCATACGTGAATTATATTCAAGATTTGTAAAGAATTTTCTGTGTTTCAGTATGGTATGTGTTGTTTCACTATCTATCAGACAAATCTCTTTACAGTTGGTCATCGTTTCTAAATGATAAGTTATGAGTCAATAAATACCATAAGAGAAGTATCAATGATAAAACTTACTAACACAATTTCTAAGTAAAATCACCAGAACGACAATATAAATTGATAATATCCAACAGAATATAAAAATTACTCAACAATGTCTGACAGAATAAAAACTACTAAGTAATGTCTGACTGGAAATAAAAACTACTTAGCAATGTTTGACAGAAAATAAAGACTACTTAGCAATGTCTGACGGAATAAATAAAAGAAAAACTAAAGTCTTCAGAGATCCCAAGATTCAGGGATTCAGTCTGCTTCTGGTAATATTCAGGCCACTCATTATTATCTTCATTCATATTTGTCTCTGCAGGTACCCCTGTACTTTTGTACTTATTCTTCTTATGTTTACTAGCACGGTAGTTTCTGGACCAGTGTCCTTCCTTTCCACATTCAAAACATATATCCCTCTTATCTTCAGGTTTAGAGGGATTATTCTTTTCTGGATTCTAAGGAGCAATCCACTTGTTTTTAAAGTGAGTGTCCTTCCTAGGACCATAATAATCATCCCTTCGAGGATGATTCTGACGTCCACCTCTTCCAGGGTGATTTCTACCTCTTCCAGGGTAGTTATTGCGCCATCCTCTGCCGTGTCTTCCACCTCTCCTTCCTCTGCCTCTACCTCTACCTCTACCTTGGTAGAAATCATTGGCGTTTGCTTCTGGCAATGCCAATGATCCAGTGGGTCTAGAATTATGATTCTTTACCAGTAGGGTATTATGTTTTTCAACGATCAGGTGGACTTTTATAAGTTCTGAGTACTTCTGGTACTTCATCCCTTGTATTGCTATTGTAGAATGATTATTTGAGTAGAAGGTAGATAGCGTTTTATCGTTCGCTCTTTGCTGTAGGCAAAGTGATCATCTTCTGGTGATCATAGCATTTCTTGAGTGCCTTCCAGAGATCTACAGGATCTACTATGCTCATATATTCATTCTTTAAATCTTCGTGTATGTGGTGCCTAAGGAAGATGAGGGCTTTAGCTTTTTCATCCGGTTTCAATCCATACTTCTCTTCTAGAGCTTTCTCTAAGTTCTTCGCTTGTAGATGTAACAAACTATCTACTCGCCAATTCAGAAAATTGCTTCCATTGACATTTAATGCATGTAAGTCTAATTTTGTAATGTTCGACATCTGAAGATTTAATGAATATTAACATTAATTACTATGATTACCATATTCAACATGTGAGTATGTAGAGACATATTATAGAAAACAATTTGACATATCAAGTACAAAGCCTATTAATACTGGGTATTAATAGGGTCCTTTTAGAAACCACTTGCCAAGGTAGAGTGGGTTCTGTGGAACCGTCATGCGCCTTGCCAAGCTTTTCTAAAAGGTTCTAATTACCTAAAGTACATTTAAAAAAGAAAATAACAACTTATGCACATGGAATATGTAAGAAAACACAGGATATATATACAGTATAGAGTCTGTTACAATTAAGGATAATTCTGTCCTTATTTGTAAAACAGATATTGCATATTGGTTCTTAGGGGCTAAACAGTTAAAGATATAAACAATATATATGAAATAACAAAATCTGACCGTACCGATGCGTCCGGAATAGTTCGGATATCCAAGATCCATATATGGATCGTAACAGATAGGCTATGGATCGGTCTTACAATAACAAAATTAAAATGAACGGTTCACACTAAATCAGGCAGTCAACTATATGTGAATGCGTACAAAGATGGACGGGTCGGATCTGCAATATGCAGTCGGATCGGGCATATACATGCAGTCGGGTCTGTACTGTATGTAGTCGGGTCTGTATAAATCCAGTCGGGTCGGGTGTGTACTAATAAATATCGGATCTGAGGTTATGGCTCGGGTCGGGTTCAGTTTTAATCGGGTTTTAAAAAACCCAATAAGGTGAACACTGTTTATCGTCTCCGATTAAACCAGAGAGATAAAAAAAAAAAAACGAATTATGGAACTCGACACCGCCACCCCGTGCGCCACCGGCGCTCGAGCATGGCTCCGGCAGTCGCTCGCGCGCAGCTTCCGCAGCACTGCTCCCTCACAGACCGCGGCCGTCAGTCGCGCAGCCCGCCGGTTGTGCTGGGGTTCGCAGTCCGCCGGTCCCTGCCCGCCAATCGTGCTGGGGTTCGCAGCCCGCCAGTCGTGCTGGGGTTCGCAGCCCGCCAATCGTCGCTCGCCGGTCGTGCTGGGGTTTGCAGCCGTCGCCGGTTGGTCGATCGAGCAGTTTACAATCGCTGCCGCCGGTCGCACCGTCCAAATCTGGATACCTTGCCTCCGGCTGAGTTGCCGGACGACCTGGGCACGGTCGGAGAGGTCTCCGACCGGCTACGACAACATACGAGAGAGGGCTCTCCGGGCGTACCTGGTTTGCTGTTCGGTCGCTGTTGCAATGGGTCGGAGCAGAAACTCCTCTCTGTGATCTCTCTTCTACGATGGGTTCGGTCGGCCGGGATGTGCAACTCCGCTCGTGCTGATAACGTGTTGGGAAAAACTCATAATATTATTAACACAAGCCCCCTATATATAGGCATAATTGGAGGTTGGGATAGAGACGGGGAAATCTCATATCCCATGAATCTAGGGGTATTTATCCGGTGGGCATCCATATCCGATGCAACCACCGTTTCATAACAATCTAGTCAGATTGTTCTAATCAGTTTTTTTGTTCCGTTTTGTTTAGTCAGTACAAAACCGACGTCCCTTGTTGGTTGGGCATGACTGGTGGTGGCTCCTTTCGCATGAACTAATATCTAAATAGAATCTTTGTCACAATTAATATAATCAAAAATAATTCTGAATAATTTCAAATTATTTGGGTTTTTTTTTTTTTGTGATTTAGAGGAGGGGGTCACAACGACTCCCAAGGAGGCGCCACATGCCGGAGCAGACATTGAAAATCGAGGTTTTTACCGAAATGGCCACCAACTCTCAACTATTGTTGAGAATGGACCCCGTCAAGAAATCTGAACGAAAATGGCCACCGGCACGTGGGAAACAGGTCGCACGGTGACACTAACCAGGTAAAAAGACATATTGACCCTTACCACTGTAAAAACCTATCGTGGCTGGGTAACTTGGTTTCTTACCCACTGTAAATGGACGAAAAATGGACGAAAAATGGACGAAAAAATGGACGAAAAATGGACGAAAAAATGGACGAAAAAATGGACGAAAAATGGACGAAAAATGGAACGAAATTGATAAAATTAACAGTACATTTTAGGACGAAAAATGGACGAAAAAAGGACAAAAAAAGGAACAAAAAATGGACGAAAAATGGACGAAAAAAGGAACGAAATTGATAAAATTGGCTATTCATCATTATGGTTAGGACGAAAAAAGAACGAAAAATGGACGAAAAAATGGGCGAAAAATGGACGAAAAATGGACGAAAAAATGGGCGAAAAATGGACAAAAAAGGATGAAAAATGGAACGAAATTGATAAAATTAACAGCACATTTTAGGACGAAAAATGGACAAAAAATGGACGAAAAAATGACAAAAAAAGGAACGAAAAATGGACGAAAAATGGACGAAAAAAGGAACGAAATTGATAAAATTGGCTATTCATCATTATGGTTAGGACGAAAAAGGAACGAAAAATGGACGAAAAAATGGACGAAAAATGGACGAAAAAATGGACGAAAAATGGACGAAAAAATGGACGAAAAATGGACGAAAAATGGACAAAAAATGGAACGAAATTGATAAAATTAACAGCACGTTTTAGGACGAAAAATGGACGAAAAAGGACAAAAAAAGGAACAAAAAATGGATAAAAAATGGACGAAAAAAGGAACGAAATTGATAAAATTGGCTATTCATCATTATGGTTAGGACGAAAAAGGAACGAAATCAACAAAAAGTGGTTGATAGATTAACAACACATTTTAGGACGAAAAATGGACGAAATTGATAAAATCGGCGACGAAAACTAGATGAAATTTGTTATTTCGTCCGATTTTCATCACACAGGCCATAGCCAGTCTCGGCCAGAACTGACTGTGATTTTTCGGCGACGAAAACTAGATGAAATTTGTTATTTCGTTCGATTTTCGTCAAACAGACCATAGCCAGTCTCTGCCAGAACTGACTGTGATTTTTCGGCGACGAAAACTAGACGAAATTTGTTATTTCGTTCGATTTTCGTCAAACAGACCATAGCCAGTCTCTGCCAGAACTGATTGTGATTTTTCGGCAACGAAAACTAGAGACGAAATTTGTTATTTCGTCTGATTTTCGTTCATTTTTCGTCCATTTTTCGTTCCTTTTTTTGTCCTTTTTTTCGTCCTAAAATGTGCTGTTAATTTTATCAATTTCGTTCCATTTTTCGTCCTTTTTTCGTCCATTTTTCGTCCATTTTTCGTTCCTTTTTTCGTTCCTTTTTTTGTCCTTTTTTCGTCCATTTTTCGTCCATTTTTCGTTCCTTTTTTTGTCCTTTTTTCGTCCATTTTTTGTCCATTTTTTGTCCTAAAATGTGCTGTTAATTTTATCAATTTCGTTCCATTTTTTGTCCATTTTTCGTCCTTTTTTTGTCCATTTTTTGTCCATTTTTTCGTCCATTTTTCGTCCATTTTTTCGTCCATTTTTCGTCCATTTTTTCGTCCATTTTTCGTCCATTTTTCGTTCCATTTTTCGTCCTTTTTTTGTCCATTTTTCGTCCTAAAATGTGCTGTTAATTTTATCAATTTCGTTCCATTTTTCGTCCATTTTTTCGTCCATTTTTTCGACCTAAAGTTGCAGTCGAAAGAGGTGGAGGAAGCTGCCGTCCAAATGAGGGTAGTTTGGTCCCAAAGAGTTTCAGTGGTCATTTTGGTAAAGCCAAAAGCAACCTGGCCCATTCTCAACAATAGTTGAGAGTTGGTGGCCATTTCGGTAAAAACCTCTTGAAAATCCGCACCCGGTGGGAACTACTATGATGGCCACCCGGCTGGAGCGAACACCAATCACCTTCCGGTCAGATCAAAACACAGTCCGCCACCTGACGGTACAAAACACCCTGGCCCCTCCGGCGACAAACCCCTGCACGCCGTGGAAACCACCGCACACCGGCGGACTGTAGCCTACTGAGTGCTCCGTATGACTCCTGGACGACATCTTAGATTCTTGTGTTAGTTTTAAGTGGGAGGCAGGGGGGAAATTTTCAGCACAACCGTTGTACAACCACGGGCCCACTGCCCAGGGGGAGGGCATGGGCGGCACTACCCCCATGTGCTGGGGACTGCTACCCATGTCTCTTGAATCACAGTGGGTCCCGTTGTATGATAGGATGGATGTACTGAAAATTTCTGCAAATTAGGGTTAGGTCCTTAACTATTTTGCAATTTAGATGTAGGACACCATAGTTTGCTATATTAGCTGAGATCCCTACAAGCATACATTCGTCTTAAAAAATATATATATATTAGCCTTCAGGAAGAGTACATTTGTTTCAGAAAGAGTATACATTCTTATGGAGAGACTTGAGCTATATTATAAAATTAACATGTCCTGCAGTTAAAAGTCATCTCTCAAAAAGGACTTATGTCAAACTTCCCCTGAAAATTTTCCCCACTGCTTTGTGTTGACGAGAGGCCTAGCTTGGGCCGGAATTTAGAAAGCCGAGGCCCAAGCCTATATAATTTTTGGGAAATTTTATTCACACCCTAAAATTGCTACATCTTTGCATCCTCCACTTTCCCGAGGGGGGGGATGTGACAATGACTCGGAGGGGGAGTAGGCGACAATGGCTCGGACGAGGAGGAAGGTTGGGGATGCCGTGGTGGCTCCGACGATAAGGAAGGTGGGATGTGAAGGGGAGGAAGGAGGGCGGAAGCAGGTCAGGGAGGAAAGTGGGGAATCAGGTGGTGATGAGGGATGGCAAACTTGTCATTAAGGGTCTTTTTTGCATAATCTCACTTTGTGTCATGTTCTTTTGTCCAACGTCACAAGTAAATAAATTTTTTAAATTCATTTTTTTTATAGTTTGGTGGCATATTAGAGTTTAAGTAAAATTGGTCGATCATTTATTGCCCACCAAGGGTGAGAAGGCTGGGATGGCGCCCGGTGGCGAAGCAGAGAAATTATTTTTTAAAAGATTCGGGTCCCATCACTGTATGGGTGCGAATAGAAGGAACCCCGCCCCCGAGCTCCCAGGGCCTCACACGACGATATGTTTTTTATCAGCCACGAAGATATCACTGTAGCTGCTACAATGTGAGTACTTTTACTATAAAATTGAGTACTGTTGCCACAGTGATTTTACTATAGCAACGTGTTTTTTAGCAGCCACGATGGAATCACTATAGCTGTGACAGTGATTTTACTATAGTTGCTATAGTAAAATCACTGTAGTAGCTATATTGTTCACACACTAAGTCTTGAAACTATACGTTTTGTAGGGATCGAGTGAAGTTATATATAGATAATGATAGTTTGATAAATTCGGTAACTTAACCATGGCTATTTTAGTCTTTTATTAACCAAAAGAACCGTTGCAATTAATATGCTGAAATATGGACCTAGGCTTAGAGGAAAAGATTGTCGGAACCTATCCTAAAATGAAACCCTTAAAAAGGACTGTTTGCAATCCGCCCCTATGAGAGAGAGAGAGAGAGAGAGAGAGAGAGAGAGAGAGAGAGAGAGAGAGAGAGAGAGAGAGAGAGAGAGGCTAAAATAAATCAGGCCCCACTATAAATTTTGAACCCCTAGTCTATTTGATCTCTTGCTGCACTCTTTTTTATTTTATATTAGATTTTTATATACTAGTTATTATCACTTAAAAGGATGGATACAGACATCCACATTGTTGCGGCAAAACTTGCCTCTCTTTTGCAATTATAAATTAAAATGGAAAAAAATAAAATAGAAGTAGGATCAAATATAATTTAGTTGAAGCTAATGCTATGGCTAAAATTGAAATAATTATTACGAAGAACCCAGACCCATGGATACCCGGCTCCTCACAAAATCGGCTTGTAAGGAAAGGTCCAAGACGGGTATATAAATCGCCCATCACCCGCTCCCATTACCGATGTGGGACTAACCTATGTGAGGCATAACCATCTCAACACCCACTCTCACATGGGACACTCGTGGCAAGCGCACTATCAGGAGGATCGGAGCTTCCGGAGCGGGTTTGGCTCTGCTAACATGTGAAGAAGCCAGACCCTTAGATACCCACCTCCTCACAAAACCGACTTATAATGGGAGGTCAAGGCGGGTATATAAACGACCGATCACCAGCTTCCATTATCGATGTGGGACTAACCAGTGTGAGGCATGACCATCTCAACAAATACAAGTAGGGAATCTAATCCATTTGTCAACATATATTACATACATGTATTGCCAATTCTGTCACCGTAGATTACATCACAAAATAGCTACGCGCTTGAAACGGTAGACGACTATATGCCATAAATCCAATAAAATGAAAATACTTTATGTATAGCAATCTCAATAAATTATTTGCAGTCTGAAATTTTATGAGTCTCTCTGGACCAATCATTTTAGTTTCTTAGGGTTGAAGGAACCAATTTATTTTAATTACATTTTTTTTTTTATATTTGTTAATATGGCATGCGATATCGTCAACAGGCGAGCCGAACATGTATGCAGGTTGGGAAGAGGCCTCGCGCTTATTTCGGCTCATCAGCTTGTTGCTCCTCGTTCGATGAAAAGAACCCCGCTCAAAAGACTAAGATGCCAATTCTGAACAAATGCTTGCAGTGATTGGGTCAGTGTCGAAACCGGTGCGCTAATGATCTCGTGATTAGAATTTCATTAAGTGACTCAACTTCTAACCTGGTGCCACGATTAGTATGATCGAGAGGTGCCGATCAACTGTTTCGGTCGCTGTAACGATCTTCTCATCTGATGGAGTGCATCGAGTATGACCTGCCTGTAAAATATTCTTCGCAAATGGGGAAGATGATTTGATTATTCTTGGATGTTATCATTAAATTATACTTAGAAAAATTGACAATGGTGGTCTTGATGGCTCGAAGAATCCAATTGACGTCTGTTCTTTCATTTTCATCCCTTATGTTTCAGTATGAACGACCTGAAGCTGCTCTCTAGGAGATGAGAGGTCTATCTTCTGTGTGTTTTTTGTAGATTGGCTAGCTACAGAGATAAAAACCGTTATTTCCGGTCCCAAGCCCGGATGATCGAGAAAGGTTGAGGGTTGATGTTAGGTTGAAAGCCGGTCGTAAAAAGCCAACTCAAACTATGAAATGGATCTTAATTCGATAAACATTAATGTTACGTCTTCGCCCGGACGTAGCACGGAGAAGCTAGGAGCTAGTGGGTTGATGGTTAAAAGGAAGGGTATTTATGTGGGTGATCGGGGTTCAAGTCTTATCTTCGGTAGTTTTTTCTTTCTTGTGGCGAGAAGGGATTCATAAAGCCGACCTCAAGTAGATAGGACATGGCTTGATAGTTATGGTTATGGCTTGCTAGAGAGAGAATATAAGAAGAATCAGATAAGCATTACAAAAACAAATGTCTTTGTCTCTCTAAATTTTGGAATCATTGGTTTCATATGGATTGCGATAACGATCGAAGTCCAAAATCTAGGCTCCAATCAAGGACTTGCATGCCATACATACGATAAAACGGCCGTTACATGTACCAATTGTAATTTCAGTCCTATAATCATACTTAACCTGCCGTACGTACCATAACTTCAATCAATACTAAATTTTTTTCGCACTTGCAGCCAATAATCGAGGTCCCCGTCTCTTTCGTAGATTGCAGCCACATCTTGTTTGATCGAATGATTAGATACCCTTTTGGGGCCAGTTTCAAGGAAGTGATTAGGATAAATCTTGCATATTATTTTGTTTTCGGAGTCGATGGTTTTGCAGAGAGAACGATTTTGTTCACCGTCCTGATATGTGGTGAAGCATTACCTTCCGATACGAACCACCGAATGCATATGATGATACGAGACTGGTGACGTATGGATGTCACCGATGGTGTATGATGTTTATCCAATGATGCGCATCCGATGGTTCACATTGGAAGGTAATGCTTCACCACCTATCAGGACAGGGAACAAAATCACTCTCTTCCGTCAGCCCGATTGATGTGGCAGAGTGCAACTAGTGGTGTAAAAGACTTAAATGTCGCTAGTGGGTTTCAGCAACCAGTTGCACGCTGCCATGTCAATCGGGCCCCCCCCCCCCCCCCCCCCCCCCCTCTCTCTCTCTCTCACACACACACACACACACATATGGATGGATATGCTATAGTTACATTAGAGCCATTCAGAATTTGAAATATCTCATCAAAGAGCATAGTCCTTTTTTTTTTTTCTTTAATGCAATTAAGAGCACAAAATTGCATTAAAGAAAAATAATACATTCTCAAAAAAAGAATACTTACAGTTTGTAGAAAGGGAAAATTTTCTAAGTACCAAATGTATTAGTCGTTACTAATACATATGCATTACTAGTTACTAATGTATAGAGAGATAAAATATAATGTATAGATAAAGGAAATATGTTACTCCGAACTTTCATTTAACTGCTCTCAACTATTGTATTAGCCGTTACTAATATATGCATTTAAAAAAAAATCGGCAGGTGTCCCAAAGCCTTTCGGGCAACGTCCCATTTCAGGCTTGGACTAATCCCTCCGCAAGTGAAGCCCGATCCACTCGGGAAATCCCATTTCAATCCTGCGTAAATCAAGGGAAAGGAGGGAGAAAGAATAAAGGGGGACTTAGTAAGAGGTCCATGACCAAGAGATCATTTTAACGGGAAGGACATCAACAAGATGGTGTTGCATCAGGTCCCTCCAAACCTGGTGCAACCCCCCCGCTGCCCTTCCCTGCCGCCACTGCCGGACCTAATCGAACCCCCCGCCCCCCCCCCCCGCCGCCGCCGTCGGCGGCGGATCTAACCGAACCCCCTCCCCCTGGCCGGCCGGACCTAATCTACAGGCCATGGGATGAACCCTAGACCTAGGGAGTTCAACTGAACCACCTCGCCGCCGCCGCCGGAGCTGCTCCGGGGGTTGTCGAGGTCGGGGGGGGGTCAAGGTCGGGGTCGTCTAGGTCCGAGTCGAGGTCACCCTCATCGGTGTCGAGGTCGGGGCCGCCGGAGCTGTGGGAAAAAAAGGTCGAGGTCGAGATCGGGTTTACCGCAGGGATCTTAGGCAAAATGAAAGTGATGGGAGGTCTTGTAGGCGGAATAGATCTGTTTCTAGGGACTTTAGGCACATTAACCAAGAATAAATCTCTTAGCGCACCACTTACGTCATGTATTTCGTGTGGGCTCTACAAAGGCCTGATAGTTGACACTTTATACTTTATCTCTCGATGAGGCACCCGCTACATGCTATGGTGGTATGTGAGCCCATCTGGCCACCCAAGTGTAAGAATTTTCAATAGGTCGGCCTATATAGATCATTCATCAGGCGTTGTAGACCGTCGGATTAAGATTGAGCAGTGTCACTCTGGCCAAATAAGATTTGATTGTGTCATGTGCATAACCAGGCCTGAGCACATCTCATAGTGCACTTGGGATCGTGTTGGTGTATATATTTAAGTTTAGGTCAGACCTAAGTATATAGAAGCGATTTATGGGACTCAGTAGGTCTCCTAGTCACGATGGCTGACTAGAGATCAGGGTTTACCTATAAGTATGATTGTAGTTCCCTCTCGACCCAAACGACGTCCCACGTACTCCACTTATGCATCCCATCATGTGGGAGATTCGACATGGATCTTATACGGCTTGGAGCAAAAGGCAACAGTTGTAGGCCTCTCCACATTAAGGATCTCTCTTGTTCATTATTAGTGCATGCTAGTGCCTGTTGGCACTGCAGCGGGCCGTCTTCGGTGACAACACACCTGTCGGCACTGCAATGGGCCGCCTTCGGCGTCAACATATTTGAACGTCTTCGGTAACAAAACACTTTTGATGACAACGCTGACATTCATAGGGACACCCATTTCCTCGCCCGTGCCGATTGGCACGAAGTGGGCACCTTCGATGCGACCAACTCTCCCTCCCCCTATAATCGATCAATCACAGTTGTCTCTGTTCGAACGGATTCCTTGAGATCGACCCAATGGTTTGGGGTGGCTGAAATTTTAGTATGCGGGTTGATAGCCGTTGATGCGAACAACGATTACGGGATGAACAGTCAGGTTTAGTGCAATTTCAATGGGCCAGTATTTTAGGGGTTTAGTGCAATTTAAATGGGTTGAGATTTGAAACCAATGAGAGATCGTGCGTTGATTTTTGAACGAATGATTAAATCTATTCGATTCATTTTTGTCCAGTCAACTTTTTTGTTCCATTTTGTCTAGTCAGCACAAAACCGACATCCCTTGTTATATAAACTAGTGCATGCCTGTGCCTGTCGGCACTACAGCGGGCAGCCTTCGGCAACAACACAACTGTCAGCAATGCAGCGGACAGCCTTTGGCGGCAAGACACCCCCCGGGCATCACCACCCCCACCCCCACCGTTGTATGCGACGACAACACACCTGACCGCATTCGGCATGCCCATGCCGATTGGCATGATGCGGGAGCCTTCGGTACGACCAACCAACCCCACCTCCCCTACCCTCGGGGGGAGAAAGGGAGAGAGAGAGACCACGGGGAAAAGAGAGAGAGTGGGTAAGAGAGTAGGGCTGTCTCGATAGAAACTGAGGCCTAAGGCGAAAATTCTAAATGGGGCCTTTTTATATTTATTTTTTCATAATGGGTCGGACCTAAGACACACACAGAGAGAGAGAGAGAGAGAGAGAGAGAGAGAGAGAGAGAGAGAGAGAGAGAGAGAGAGAGAGAGAGAGACCCGTTTAACTAATCGTGTCGTGTCTAGACCCTAAACCCGTACCCGACCCGCTTATAAATAGGCAGACTCGATAAGACCCGTTTACTACACGGGTCTATTCAGTTGACCCGATCCGACCCAATCCGACACAACCTAACCTGACCCGATAAGACCCGTTGGTACTATATACTATAGTATCGGATTGCGGGTAGACCCAACCCGACACGACCCATTGAATTTTAAATGGGCCTTCCCGGGTCTACTGTGTCCAGACCCTAAACTCGGACCCGGCCTGTTTATTAAACTGTCTACCGTGATGACCCGAACCCGTTTAACCCAGACCTGCTAACTTCGTGTCAGGTCGTGACGGGTCCAGAATTGCCAGCCCTAGCCTTAGGCGGCTGCCTACAACTGCCTCACTATTAGGCCAGGCTTGGAAGAGAGAGAGAGAGAGTGAGATCGTGTGGAAGAGAGAGATTGTAGGGAAGAGAGAGAGGGAGAGTTAGAGAGAGGGTGCGAGAGACAGATGAGAGAGAGAAGGGCAGCGAGAGCGAGAGACGGGGAGAGAGATCGAAGAGAGAGATACAGAGAGAGAGAAAGAGATTGTGGGGAAGAGAGATCGGATAGTGAGAAAGAAATCGCGGATAGATAAAGAGAGAAAATCAGGGGGGGTGAGAGAGAGATCGAGAGAGAGAGAACTGGGAAGAAGGAGAGAGAGAGATTGGGGGGAGAGAGAGATACAGGGGGGAGAGAGAAATAGATCGTGGAGAGAGAAAGATACTGAGAGAGAGAGTGAAAAAGAGATCGTGGAGAGAGAGAAAGAGAGAGAGAGAGAAAATCGAGGAGAGAGAAAGAGAGAGGGAGAGCCGGGGGGAGAGAGAGACCGAGAGAGAACGGGAGAGTGAAAAAATCGAGGAGAGAGAAAGAAGAGAGAGAGAGAGGGCCGGGGGAGAGAAAAAGACCGAGAGAGAACAAAGAGAGCGAGGGAGGGAGAGAGAGAACCAGGGAGAGAGAGGAGAGAGAGAGCTGGGGAGAGAGAGAAAGATACGGAGAGAAAGAAATACGGGGAGAGGGAGAGATCCCGGAAGAGAGAGAGAGTGCAGGGGGGGAGTGAGAGACCAAGAGAATGGAAAGAGTGAGAGAGGGAGAGAGAGAGAATCGAGGAGAGATAGGAGAGAGAGAGAGCCGGGGAGAGAGAGATACGGAAAGAGAGAGAGAGAGAGAAATACTGGGAGAGAAAAATCTGGGGAAGAAGAGAGGGAACGACTGGAGAGCGAGAGAGATAGCCGGGGGGGAGAGAGATACGAAGAGAGAGAAATACAAGAAAAGAGAGAGAGAGAGATCCAGGAAGAGAGAGAGAGAGAGCCAGGGGGAGAGAGAGAGACTAAGAGAGAATGGAGAGAGCGAGAGAGGGAGAGAGAACGGGGGGGGGGGGGAGAGAGCCGGGGAGAGAGAGATACGGAGAGAGAGAGAGAGAGAAATACGGGGAGAGAGAGAGATCCGGAAAGAGAGAGAGAGAGAGAGAGGGAAAAATAGGGGGAAGAAGAGAGGGAACGACTGTGATCACGAGAGAATTTTGTCTGGTCAGCATTTGGTTCCTTTTTGTCTAGTCAACACAAAACCGCCGTCCTATCGGCACTGCAGCGGGCCTCCTTCGACGGTAAGACACTCCCTGAGCATCACCACCCCCACCTTCACCATCGTATGCGGCGACAACACACCTGATCACCTTCGGCATGCCCGTGCCGATTGGCATGAAACGGGACCAACCAACCCCCCACCCCCTAACCCCGAGGGGCAAAGAGAGAGGGAGAGAGAGAGAGAGAATGATTGTGGGAGAGAGAGAGAGAGAGAGAGAGAGAGAGAGAGAGAGAGAAAAGAGCAGGGCCGTCTCGATACAAATTGAGGCCTAAGGCAAAAATTCTAAATGGGGCCTTTATATATATATATATATATATATATATATATATATATATATATATATATATATATATATATATATATATATATATATATATATATATATATATATATTTTCATAATAGGTGGGGCCTAAATGGTGGGTGTGGGCTGAGAGGCTGCCGGGCGTGAGCAATGCCACCAACTTGCCAGGCCGTTTTGGTAGCCATTTAGCATGGGCACCAACACAGACACGGGGAGAGAGAGAGAGAGAGAGAGAGAGAGAGAGAGAGAGAGAGAGAGAGAGAGAGAGGGTCTAGATAGGGGCTATGTGCTGAGAGTTGCCGGTCGTCGGATCGTGAGCACAAACTCATCGGGGCAGTCTGGTCGCCGGTTTGCATGAGCACTTTACAGAGAGAGAGAGAGAGAGAGAGAGAGAGAGAGAGAGAGAGAGAGAGAGAGAGAGAGAGAGAGAGAAGGTCTGTATGGGGGGCTGTGGGCTAAGAGACTGTCATTTGTGAGTGCTGAGTGCTCACCAACTTGCCGGGCCGATTTGGTCGCTGGTTAGCACCATCACACACACACACACACACACACACTGCGTGAGAGAGAGAGAGAGAGAGAGAGAGAGAGAGAGAGAGAGAGGAGCCTCGGAGCTGTGGGCGGTCCGCTGAGAGAGAGAGAGAGGAGCCTCGGAGCTGTGGGCGGTCCGCTGTAGGGTGGGTCGTCGCTGCAATGAGGTCGAGTCGATTCATCTAACAATCAGAGAGAGGAGGACGCGACATATACGATATTTTTTTTCCTTTTTTAGTAACCCATCAAAATTTAGGGCTGATCGCTCTGACAGCTAAAGTTACAAAAATCGCACGAAATATTTTGGTAGGTGTAACAACGTTTTTACACGCAGGCCTGTGCAAGAGTTGCACAGTTGTTGGTGTTTTGGGCCTAAATCAATCAAGAAGGCCCATATTTTGGGGGCCTTCTTCCCAAGTGGAGCCTTAGGTTGGGGTGGCAATGGGTCGGTCAAGTTCGTGTCGTGTCTAGTTTTGGGTCATGTCCAAAACCCCTAGACCCGGGCCCGACCCGTTTTACTAATCGTGTCTAGACCCTAAACCCGTACTCGACACACTTATAAACGGGTAGGCCCGATAAGACCCATTTACCACAAGGGTCTATTCAGTTGACCCGATCCGACCCAATCGACTCGACCCAACCTAACTCGATAAGACCCGCTGATACTACATACTATAGTATCGGATTGCGGGTAGACCCGACCAAACCCAACACGACCCGTTGAATTTTAAACGGGTCTTCCTAGGTCTACCATGTCCAAACCCTAAACTTTGACCCGACCCATTTAGTAAACGGGTCTACCGTGTCGAACCGAACCCATTTAACCCAGACCCGCTAACTTCGTGTCGGGTCTGCCGTGTTGGGTTAATAATTGCCAGCCCTAGCCTTAAGCGACTGCCTTTAGCTGCCTCACTATTTGGCTGGGCCTGGAAGAGAGACAGAGAGAGATCATGTGGAAGAGAGATATAAAGAGGGATTGTAGGGAAGAGAGAGAGAGGGAGAGTTAGAGAGAGATGAGAGAAAATTGGGGAGAGAGAGATCGGAGAGAGAGATTGTGGGGAAGAGAGAAAGAGATCAGAGAGCGAGAAAGAGATCGTGGAGAGATAGATAGAGAGAGAGAAAACTGAGAGAGAGAGAGAGAGAGAAAACCGGGAGGGGGAGAGAGAGAAAACCGGGAAGAGAGAGAGTCGGGTGGAGAGAGAGAGATCGAGAGAGAACGGGAGAGAGAGAGAGAATCGGGGAGAAAGAGAGGGAGAGAGACAAAGAGAGATATCTACGAGAGAGAGAGAGAGATACGGGTAGAGAAAGAGAGATATGGGGGAGAGAGAGAAAACTGGGGAGGGAGAGAGATTGGGGCAAGAGAGAGAGGGAGAGCCGGGGAGAGAGAGAGAGACCGAGAGAGAACAGGAGAGAGAGAGAGAGAGAGAGAGAGAGAACCGGGGAGAGAGCTGGGGGGAGAGAGAGAGACTGAGAGAGAACGGGAGAAAGAGAGAGAACCGGGGAGAGAGAGAGAAATACGGGGGGAGAGAGAAAGATCCGGGAAGAGAGAGAGAGAGACGGAGAGAGAGAGAGAAAATAGGGGAGAGAGCCGGGGGGAGAGAGAGAGACTGAGAGAGAACGAGAGAAAGAGAGAGAACCGGGGTGAGAGAGAGAAATACGGGGGGAGAGAGAAAGATCCGGGAAGAGAGAGAGAGACGGAGAGAGAGAGATCGGGGGAAGAGAGAGAGAGAGGGAACACTGTGATAGCGAGAGAGTTTTATCTATTCAGCTTTTGATTTCTTTTTGTCTAGTCAGCACAAAACCGACGTCTCTTGCTATATAGATGTCAAGTAAATTCAATCTTTTTAGTCATCGGTCTACATGAGATCTTTTGGGTGGGTTTAAACAATGATCGAGTAGTATTCTATAAGGTGTCCCGTATCATAAGGTGTCAGGAATGGTGCATGTACAGCCACCGGTCTTGGGTTGAGTGCCATTTATCTATCATTGGATGGCTATGATGAATCAGACTCGCCACCTTGCCGTATTGATCATTTCTCTTAAACTATTACCTGACTGGAATAGGGGTGGCAATGGGTCGGGTCGGGTCGGTCGGTTCAAGTCATAGGCACAAGGGCAAAACAACCCAATCTGAATCCGACCCGTTTAATAAACTTGTCAAAAACTTAAACCCAAACCCGACTTGCCTAATAAATGGGTTGACCCGACCCGACTCGTTTAACTTGTTTAATAAATGGGTCGGGTTGGGTTAGGTTAGCTTGGGTTGGGTCAACAGAACCCATGTAAACCAATAGAGTTGGGTGAAGTCAGGTTGAATTGGGTCGGGTTGGCTTGGGTTGACACGATCCATTTGGTAAGTGGGTTAGGTTGGGGTAATCGGCCAGGTTATAAGTACAAATCTAAGCCCGATCCATTAAAAAAACAGGTCAGTCAGCTCAACCCTTTTATGATCCTAACCCGTTTAGGCAAAACCCAAACCCACTAAATTCAGATCAGGTCAAGAATTGCCACCCCGAGACTGGATACGGTTACAATTATGGGCAAGTGGTAAATTACACTTCACCCCTCTAAAGTTTACTCTAAAATCACTTAATCACCCTGGCGTTTTATCTCTTCCACATCAGTCCCTATAGTTTTAAATGTTAGCACATATACCCTTTTGTGAACTACTAAAATTTTCTTTTAGTACCACCAGGGGATTAAAGAGTTGGCAAAGCAACATATTAGGACTGGCAATGGGTCGGGTAGGGTCGTGTCCAGAACCCCTAAACCCAATCTCAACCCGTTTAACTAATAATGTTTAAACCCTAGACTCATACCCGACCCGTTTATAAGCGAGTAGCCCTGTTAAGATCTGTTTACATATCCATTATTTGATTTTTTTCTTCTTCTTTATTTTGCTGCAACTCTTCATGTGTGGGTGTCCACATCACAATCATCCGTTGCACCCAACGCAAACCAGTGAATCGTATAGAACCCGGACAGTAGGCTCATTGGCTAAGTGACACTATGATCAGATGCCTAGTAGACATGATCAGACATAACCCATTGAATTTTAAACAGGTCGGAGGCAAAACCTAGACCCGAACCATTTACTAAACGGGTTAGTCATTTACGACCCAAACCTGTTTAACCCAGACGCACTAATTTTGTGTCAAGTCTGTCGTGTCGGGTCCAAAATTACCAGCCCTACAACAGATGCTTTGGTGAGGAGGTTGTGGGTTCGACTCCTCCCCTCGATTTACCCAGGAGTGAAGTTAAAATTACCGAGTGGATCGGGCTTCACTCCTAGAGGGATTAGTCCGAGCCTGAAGTGAGTCATTGTCAGAAAGGTTTCGGAACACCCGCCAATCTCAAAGAAAAAAAGAAAAAGAAAAGTCTCTTTGTAATTTCTAGAGGGGGGGGGGGGAATGTAGTTTATTAACTATAGGGGGGTAAAGTAATTTTGGGCTAAACGATGGATTGAATGTGAAGTTGGTATACATCGGGAACATGGCATCTTTGAGAGAGGGCAATGTTCACTTATCAATGGAGAAGAAGCTTGGGTTTGAAGGGTTTGACCCATTTTCTAAACTTGGGTTTCACGCATGGAAGGCGGGTTTGGGGGTGCAAGCCCAAAGTCAAGGAACAGACAAGAAGAGCTCCGAACGAGGGGCTAGGACTTGGGGAATTCCGCTGTGGTTTGGGGACCTCAACGTGCACTCCCTCTTTAAATTGAAGCTTCTTTCTCTTGTTAGATGTTGGGCAGACATGGCTAGAAAATCTTGGTCATAGCATTACTTATAAAGTATGGGGACCCACTCACTCTCTCTCTCTAGATTGGTTATAAAGAATGGGGACCCATTCTTCTTTTTTTTTCTTTTCTTTTCTTTTCTTTTTCTCTCTCTCTATAATGTATGGGGACTCTCTCTCTCTCTCAAGATTAGTTATAAAGTATGGGGACCCATTCTTCTTTTCTTTTCTCTTTCTCTCAATTTTGCTCACACGGCTGAAATGGTTAAAAATGTCATTTTCTTTTTAAAGAGGACATGTATGTCATCGCTAGAACGGTTTCCGTAAGTGCTATTGCACCAGGGACCACAGTTCGAAACCTGACAACCATATGAGTGCAAAGACTTTTTTTCTCGCCAAAGGCCGAGCCTTGATTTCGCTCGTAAGAGCACCACATGGTTTATAAACCACATGGCGTTGGACAAACCCAAGATTCGATTCTTCGACCCCCCCCCAACAGTTGAGATGCAATCGTGGTGGTTCGATTTGTTCGAATAACTCTAATAGAGTTCCTAGAGCTCCTTGTAAGACTTGTTGAAAAACTCATTGTCGGACCTGATTAATTACTCTTTGTTGTTCAAAATAAATGGTTGAGGCCTAGTGGAGGGGGGGCTAACTCGCCGTAGCCCCAGGCTAGCTAACCGAGGATCTGAAACGATTGAGGCCAGGGCTTCGCTCCGGGCCAAATCTCGAGCCCTTGAATCTAATGTGCATTGTCGTCCACCACGGCCTAAGATCCCTCTCTTGCAGGATCTTAAGAATCAGCTGTCTAATCTTGATGGAGCGGATCTGAGTCTACCCATCAACCTGCTGGAGGACAGAACCATCCTTGATTTAGCTTCGGCTGTCGGCTTCTCCATCAAGGAGAAAGAATCAGGATCACTCCTAGCTCTTTTCCGTGACATGGAAAGATCGAGGGCTTCTGAGCCTTAGGACTTTCGGCTTGCTGTTTTTTCTCTTGCTTGTTGTGTAGGGCAATTTTGTTAGCCCGTGTTGGAAGGGGGTACGCTTGGGTGTTGATGCCTTTTGTTGCGGTATCCTATCTTAGTTCGTAATGACTTCTGGTTGGGGTCCGCCAAACCCTCCCTCCAAAGAGGAGGGGTTCTCAAAAAAAAAATAAATGGTTGAGGCCGAAAAAAAGAAGAAGAGAATACAATTATTCTTTGTATGTTTTTTTTTTATTATTCTCAATATTTTTGACTAATCAAAAGGCGCCACAAAGGAATTGCACCTCTTCCATCATGTGTGGGCCCAAAGTTGGAGAGCTTTCATTATTACCGGGTCACAATTAAGACTTGGGAGATTCTAAAACTTACAACCTGTTTTGTTGGGGGGAATAAGTATTTTTTTGCAACCCATAGGCTTTGGCTAAATCCTAATCAAGCAAAAACTATGTAGTTGAAACTCATTGTAAAGTTTAAACTATAAGATTTCTCAAGATTTTAGGAGACAAATTACTCGAAAAAGTTGTGTATGCGAACTACATCGGTTATTGACCCTTGTCGAGCCCACCACCCCTCACCACCAACATTACCGCCACAACCCGTCATCATCGGTTGCCCTCGCCACCGCCCACAGCATGCCATCGTCGATGGCTGTTAGTCACCAACACAACCTTTGCTCCTCACCAACGCCGCCTCCGCTATCACCCCCATCTCCCATAACTACTAATTAAACACAAGCAACCAATAGCTTTGCCATTGCATGATAGTTTTAACTCATGCGTTAGAAATGTGGGCTAACTGTACCCTTTCAACTCTGTTATTCACAATCCTCTTTTTTTTTCTTCCAAAACACCCCGATCGTCAACCTCTGCCCCGATCGTCATCCTCTGCTTACTGTCGCCCGATTGCCCACAACTGCCCACCCTGAGCAACATCCCATCCTTCGCTCACAGCAACCTGCTAGCTGCGCTCCAAACTGGTGGTCTCTCGTCTCCAGATGACCCCACCTCCTTCCTCCTCCTCCTCTTACTCCCTTCTCTGGCACAAGCAGTGGTGATGGTAAGGAGTAAGAGTATGAGGGAAGAATAGGAGTAGTAGGAGGGAGGGGTTGTAAGGCAACAAGGGTCCATCGACTAGTCCATCATAGGGGCAGGGATGGGGTTGAAGATGCGGTGTAGTTGGGGTGACAGAAAGCAGAGGATAACGTATAGCTGGGTCTGGCCGGGTGGTAGTGGGCTGAGGATGGTGTTAGGTATGTGGTTCATATACGTAGATTGTTATGATTTGTTTTTCCCATCGGCTCTAGTGATGTCGAAGAGGGTTCAATGAGCTTTCCAACGCACATGGAATTGTCAAAGTTCGTCAAGAATTGGCCAAGCTATCGTGTTTTGAAGCAAGGTATATATGTGCTGATGCTGAAGGCCACTCAAACAAAATTCAAGGCGATCGATGTAGGCACCAAGTGTTGGGCGCTCGGGGGAACTGTTTTGGTGCTTGGACAAACCGACAATCTGCATGCGTTTTGACCTGGTTGGGTCATAGTTCGGGCTATTTTCTAGCCGAATTTGGGAATACTAAAGCCATACTTTTTCCCTTATAAAAGGGGGACATGGTGGTTCTGGGGTTTGTGGTAGAAAACAAAGATGTAGAACTATATCTTGTGACGACTTGAGATTGTCTATGGAGAAGAGAAAGTCACAGATGGGAAGGAAAGATCTAGGGGGAAGCCGACACGACTGTCCCCTCGGTGCTCTTATCGGTCGGTTCGTTTGAAATATAGAGTATGAAGTTGAAAATGAAGCCGAAGATCGAAGATTTCGAGTTGTGGGAGTCTCTTGATAGACTTTGTGCCGACATTTATGTGCCTGTGGAGATTGATTTGGGATTGAAGATTACTTGATCGTATGAGGATTGAAGGGATTGAAGAACGACAGATCCAGTGGAGGTGGAGCATGCCTTGGCTCTTCTGACCGTGTTCTTGGTGAATTGCCTTAACGTTTGAGTTCTCCGTGATGCTTTGTATTTCCTGTAAGTATGTTCATATTAGTGTTGCTATAAGAGATCCTCTGCTCCCCCATTTGTAGATTTGTACTGATTTGGGTGAACCACGTTACATATGTGTATAATCTATCTTTGTGCTGGTTTATTTCATGTATTGAATAATTCATAATTGTTCTGCATGATGTGGTAGATTTTCTGCACTAACCCTCTAATCGAAGACCTGCCTCCGCTTTGGGGATCTCAAAATCCCAACAGATGGGAGCGGAGTTGTTTTGTATATAAAACAAACCCTGAGAGGCGTGAATAATATTAAAACCAGGGGCTCTACATTTAGGACCATTTTGCAATTGCATCGTTTTTTAACTTTTGCTTTTCCAAATGCACGAATTGTAGTTCTACCAACTCCTCCCAGCCAAATAAACCGTTATAGCAGTAAGATTCATGCAAAGAGAAGGGGGGAGATGATACAAGTGAACATCTCCTTCCCCCACCCTCACCAACCCTTTGTAGTCACTATTTTGTAACATTGGCAGTGTACTAAGGGCCTGTTTGGTTGGGAGGAATTGCAACTACTTGGTAAAGTTGCAATTCATGCAATTATAAATGCATGATTTATAACTAATGTACTAGGAAAAGCAAGAGTTGCAACTACCATATAGTTGCAGCCCCAATGTTTGGTTGTTTAATTTTATTGTAGTGGAAAGTGGTGGCCAGCGTAGGCGGTGGCCAAGGGTGGTGATTGTGGCGGTGGCTGGCAGTGGTGGATGGTGGTGGCCGACAATGTGGCGGGTGGTGGTGATTGGATCTGGGCGGCGGCCGATGATGGCCGCCAGGGTGACGGGTGGAGGTGCCTTCACACCTTCACCCCAAAAGGAGCAAGTAAATTTTTTTTTTTAAATTGGCAAGTTTGTTATCAAGTCATTGTGTTCCCTTAACACCATTCACCCAAAAAGGGGTGCTAATGAAACAGTCACCCTATGTATGCCCAGTTGGTTTGCTTTTAGCTCAGCATATTTACCAAACAGAATAGCCTGTAATTAATGGACCCACCAGTCTTGAGTATCTAATGTATCATTTCTCTTTCTTAATTGTTATGGGGGAATCTCCATGAGATCCCAAGGTTGACAATGACAGGAAGAGGGTATGCATCTGAAAGGGAATAAGGCTTGTAAGCCCACCATGAGAGAGAGAGAGAGAGAGAGAGAGAGAGAGAGAGAGAGTATATGGGATGGTATTTTTGGATCAGGAGAGACAAAGGAATGTAGAGATCTCAATGTAAGAAAAGGGATATCAGAGGAATTTGAATGTATAAGATATTTCACTTATTCCATTGTGTTGGGAGGAGTTCATTTCTCATGTAATATAAAAATCTAGGAAGAGTATAAAATGGATTAGCCTGGAAGCTAAGCTTGCCTTGGTTTACATTAATATATGTCTTAGCTTCATTAGGTATGAATATTCTAAGTGTGAAAACAGAAGGATTTGGAAATCCCCATATGCTGCTAAATTTGGAGTCTTCCATCCTTCACCATGGATTTTTGATCTGTTCAAGAAGGGATTAAAGGGTCTTTTAATTTATTCCATCTTTTTTTTTTCTCCCCTCCCCCCCTAACGGGCTCCTCGGTAGTCGTTTTGAGCAGCTGGATTGTGCTTATAAGAGCACTGCTTCATCTTCTTCCTCGACCAGAGCGATAATCGAAGAAGGCCCGAGAGCTAAGCCGGACTTCCGGTGGGGAGAACCCTTATGGGCATTGAGCTGAATCAACTCTGGTCCTGTGGGAATTGGTTTTCCTTGAGTTCATGGCAGAGGGTTCATGCAGTAGATCAATTTTCTTTTGAGACCATAAGCTTTCCTCTCTCTTTTCTTGGGTAGTTCTTGAGGATTCCTTTAGTGGGTCTTGCTTAGATTTACAGAAATTTCTAGCAATCATGGGGTTTGAGTCATGCCATTGTTAGCATCTACAGTGAATTTTTCTTGAGATTTTGAAAGCCTGGGATTCCTTTAGAGTCAGAAACTCCTGGAAATCTACTGGGTGAACATCTGTCCATCTCTCTACAGGTCCTAGTATCTCTCTTGAGTTTGGAAGTAAGAGAGGAGGGAGAGAGTCATGGATGAGAGGAGTGACATGGATAAGGCTGATGAAGTGATGCTCCCAGGTTTCAGGTTCCACCCGACGGACGAAGAACTAGTAGGGTTCTATCTGAAGAGGAAGGTCCTGCAGAAGCCTCTCTCCATTGAGCTCATCAGGCAACTGGACATCTACAAGTATGATCCATGGGATCTTCCAAGTAAGCTACTTTCCTTCTTTTCTTTTTTTTCAGCACTGCATCTTTTAAGCAGTATTTCATGATCAATAACATTGTATTCCATGGTTTTCCTTTCGAGAAGAGCTGGCGACAACCGGGGAGAAGGAATGGTACTTCTACTGCCCGAGGGATCGGAAGTACCGGAACAGCGCGAGGCCCAACAGAGTCACCGGAGCTGGATTCTGGAAAGCCACCGGTACCGACAGGCCCATCTACTCCTCTGAAGGAACCAAGTGCATAGGCCTGAAGAAGTCCCTTGTCTTCTACAAGGGCAGGGCTGCCAAAGGGACCAAAACCGACTGGATGATGCATGAGTTCAGGCTGCCGTCGCTCACCGATCCGTCGCTGCCCAAAAGGCCGTCGGACCGAAGCATCCCCGCCAATGTAAGCGATCGGTTCCATCCGTCGCCGGATATCGTGCTACTTCTTCAATCAGAGGGATACTAATTGAGTCACTAACCCTTTGTGTTCATCAAACAGGACTCTTGGGCGATCTGTAGGATCTTCAAGAAAACCAATTCCATGGCGCAGAGAGCGCTTTCTCACTCCTGGGTGCCTCCATCGTCATCGAACACCGGGTCGGACTTGTTCTCCGTATCGCAGGCCGCAAACGGAGCACAGTTCGGTTCGGAGAACGTCTCTTGCGCATCGGCCGAAGCTGGAACTGGAATCCAGTTCAGCTGCAGCAATGGATTGCGGACTGTCAGCTACTCCCCTCTCGATGTTGCTTCATACAAGCACACCAACCTGATCAACTACAGACCATCTCTGCTCCCCATCATCTCAACCTCAGAAGTACTTCCCACCAACTTCATATTCTCCCCAGCTGAAATCCCAGCACCATCCATGCGCGGAGATGCCGAGAGAGCTTCTGCGCCTTTCGAATATGGACATCCGGAGAACTTCAATGGGTCGGCCATCGATTTACCAACGGAGATGAGTAGGTACTGGGGAAGTGGAGAGGAGGAGTTGCCGAAGAGCGACGATACATGCTTTGTTGACAACAATCAGTGGGGCGCTGCGAGGGCGGTCGGGTTCCCGTTCAATCTGCCCCCCAATCTTTCGGGCGAGTGGAAGCCCATCTTGCCATGGGATTCTCCCTCGCGCCCGAGCGAGATGTCGACGGATTACTCCACAAGCAAATGCTATACTTGACTGGATAGATAAGTAGTTTAGAGAAAGTTTCCTTCTCTCTGTTGGCATTTCTGTTAGCATGAAATGAACCAGAGGCTGTTGAGAAACCCCCTTGTCTGTGGAATCAATGTACATCTTAGCACCAATGCTTGTTGTTAACAGCAAAGCTAACAGGGTGTGAAGGGGCATTTGGCTAGATGTTTAGGTGTCTGGATGTATAGGGCTGCAGGGTATGATCCCTTTCTGTGACATCAGTTATCATATTTTTAATTAGTATTGATCGGTTGGATGATCACCGAAATGTCAACAAATTTTCTACGAAATCACTGGAATGTTTTTTTTAGGAGCTTGACAAAGAAATTGATCGAATTTTTAATAGTACTAAAATAATTTTATCTTTTTAGTAAAAAAATCTGATCTTTGTCTGTGAGAATTTATATTTTTTTTCTTAATTTTGATTTTTTTAATAACAGGCAGCAATTTACTGATATTTGACTTGGAATTGATCAAAATTTGACTCGAATCTATTCTTGAAAAAGACAATTACCACCCACATTTAAACAAAAACCGATAATTTTTTTTTTTTAACTAACCAAAATCGACATATAGATTGACATTTAAAATATTTTTTTGGGTAAGGCAAAGGTGGTCATTACATTATGACCTGCATGTCCTCCAGAAAGAGGGCAGATAGGCCGACGGGAAGATCAGATACCCAATACCCTTCCATGCCATAAACCCGTGCCGCCGTTGCCAGCCAGTGCGCTGCACGTACGGCTTTTCGTCCTCGGTAACCACCACACCGTCACCCCGTGTAATTGTTGCCATGCCTGTTGACAAGCTATTATGAGGGGGTAGGGCTCCCCACTGCATCCCCTCCCCAACACTAGAGCATCCCGAGCCTTGGAGGCATTCGTCAATACCACAACATTATTACATCCCCGACTTACCAGGTCGTCAAAGGCCTCCTTTATGGCCCACAACTTTGCCTGAAGGGCAGATTGCACCTGACACCGAAAGGGAGCTCCGCGCATATATGGCCTCCCTTCGTAGCCAAAACCCAAGCTCCACTAGAAAAAAACTCCGGGGATAGGAAGGAACGATACATCCAAACGACGTATTCCAAGTTCGGATCCCATTGCACACCCATCCTGCTCCCCACTAAGCACTTGACAAACTGCAAATAGAGATCAAGCCCCTTGTGGACCAACTCCCTTATAAAAGTATCTTTGTGATCGAATAGCTTTGTGCATCAAGCTTTCCACAACTGCCACATTGCGACAACTATAATTTCCCCAGGCACCGGGACCTCTCTTTTCCTCTCCTCCGTGGATCCCAAACGCAACGAGTCGAGATAGTAAAAATCCAACCCAGTCCACTGTCGAACCCCGAGCCAAAACTCCATAGCAAATGGGCATTGCCAAAAGATATGCTCAATATCTTCCTCTAGCTCCCCAAACCACGGACAACTCCCAAAATCGAGGCTTAATCTGTGTCGCAACAAGGACGCTGTTGGTAAGGCACCATGAAATAATTTCAATAGAAATAAATGAGCTCTTGGTGGGATTCTCAACTGCCATATCGCTATCCCTCCCCAACTCAGTAGATTGGCCTCCCCACCCGATAAGTCTGCACGAAGCACCTTGAGCAACCGAGCATAGCCATTCTAATTCATTCATATGAATATAGCCATTCTAATTCATTCGAACGAAGGTAGTTATTCTAATTCATTCGTACAAGCCATTCTAATTCATTCGTATGGATATAGCCTTTCTAATTCATTCGTACGAGCCATTCTAATTCATTCGTAAGAATGTACCTATTCTAATTCATTTGTACAAAGGTAGCTATTCTAATTTATTCGCAAGATCCATTGTAATTCATTATTACGAATGTAGGCATACTTATTCATCGTATGAACGAATGTAGCTATTCTAATTCATTCGTACGAATGTAGCCATTCAAATTCATTCGTACGAAGGTAGCCATTCTAATTCATTCATCCGAGCAATTCTAATTTATTCATACGAATATAGCCATTCTAATACATTCATACGAATGAATGTTTCCATTCTAATTCATTCGTACGAATGTAGCCATTCTAATTCATTCGTATAAAGGTAGCTATTCTAATTCATTCGTACAAACCATTATAATTCATTCGTAGGAATGTAGCCATTCTAACTCATTCGTATGAATGGATATAGCTATTCTATTTCATACGTACGAATATAGCCATTCTAATTCATCCATACGAAGGTAGCCATTCTAATTCATTCGTACGAATATAGCCATCCTAATTCATTCGTACGAATGAATGTAGCCATTCCAATTCATTCGTACGAATGTACCCATTCTAATTCATTCATACAAAAGTAGTCATTCTAATTCGTTCATAAGAGCTATTATAATTCATTCATACGAATATAGTCATTCTAATTCATTCGTACAAACGAACGTAACCATTCTAATTCATTCGTTCGAATGTAGCCATTCTAATTCATTCGTACGAAGGTAGCCATTCAAATTCATTTGCATGAAGATAGATATTCTAATACATTCGTATGAGCCATTCTAATTCATTCATACAAATGTAGTCATTCCAATTCATTCATACGAATGAATATAGCCATTCTAATTCATTCGTTTGAATATAGCCATTCTAATTTATTCTTACGAAGATAGTCATTCGAATTCATTTGTATGAGCCATTCTAATTCATTTGTACGGATCTGACATTTCTAATTCATTCATAAGATCCATTATAATTCATTTATAAGATCCATTCTAATTCATTCATATGAATGTAGCCATTCTTATTCATTCGTATAAACGAATATAGCCATTCTAATTCATTTGTACGAATGTAGCTATTCTAACTCATTTGTATGAAGGTAACCATTCTGATTTATTCGTACGTGCTATTAATATTCTAATTCATTTGTATGAATATATCCATTTTAATTTATTTATACGAATGAATATTTCCATTAAAATTCATTCGTACGATTGTAGCCATTCTAATTCATTTATATAAAGGTAGCCATTCAAATTCATTCGTACGAACCATTCTAATTCATTCGTAGGAATGTAGCTATTCTAATTCATTCGTACGAATTAATGTAGATTCTATTTCATTCATACGAATGTAGCCATTCTAATTTATTTGTACGAAGGTAGCCATTCTAATTCGTTCGTATAAGTCATTCTAATTCATTCGTATTAATGTAGCTATTCTAATTTATTCGTACGAATGAATGTAGCCATTCCAATTCATTAATACGAATGTAGCCATTCTAATTTATTCGTACGAAGGTAGCCATTCTAATTCGTTCGTAAGAGCTATTTTAATTCATTCGTACGAATATAGCTATTTTAATTAATTCGTACGAAGGTAGCCATTATACTTCATTCGTACAAGCTATTTTAATTCATTCGTATGAATCTAGACATTCTAATTCATTCATACGAACGAATATAGCCATTCTAATTCATTATTATGAATGTAGCCATTCTAATTCATTTGTACAAAGGTAGGCATTCTAATTTATTCATATAAGCCATTCTAATTCATTCATATGAATGTGGCCATTCTAATTCATTCGTACGAATGAATATAGCTATTCAAATTCATTCGTACGAATGTAGCCATTCTAACTTATTCATATGAATGTAGCCACTATAATTCATTCATACGAATGAATGTAGCTATTCTAATTCATTCGTGCGAATATAACCATTCTAATTCATTCTTACAAAGGTAACCATTCTATTTCATTCATACGTGTCATTCTAATTCATTCGTAAGAATGTAGCCATTCTAATTAATTTATACAGGCCATTCTAATTCATTCGTATGAATGTAGCCATTCTAATTCATTCATACGAACTAAAATAGCTATTCTAATTCATTCGTACGAATGTAACAATTCTAATTCATTCATACGAGTCATTCTAATTTATTCGTACGAATGTAGCCATTCAAATTCATTCGTATGAATGCAGCCATTCTATTTCATTCGTATAAATATAGCCATTCTAATTCATTCGTACGAAGGTAGCTATTTTAATTCATTCGTACAAGGCATTCTAATTCATTCGTACGAATGTAGCTATCCTAATTTATTCGTACTAATGAATGTAGCCATTCCAATTCATTCGTATGAATATAGCCATTCTAATTCATTTGCACGAAGCTAGTCATTCTAATTCATTCGTAAGAGTTATTCTAATTCATTCGTACGAATATAGTCATTCTAATTTGTTTGTAATAGTTATTCTAATTCATTCGTACGAATGTAGCTATTCTAATTCGTTTGTACAAACGAATGTAGTCATTCTAATTCATTCGTACGAAGGTAGCCATTCTAATTCATTCATGCAAGCCATTTTAATTCATTTGTATGAATCTAGGTATTATAATTTATTCGTATAAACGAATATAGCTATTCTAATTCATTCGTACGAATATAGCCATTCTAATTCATTTGTATAAAGGTAGGCATTGTAATTTATTCATGTGAGCCATTCTAATTTATTCGTACGAATGTGGCCATTCTAATTCAATCGTACGAATAAATATAGTTATTCTAATTCATTCTTACGAATATAACCATTCTAATTAATTTGTACGAAGGTAGCCTTTCTAATTCATTCATATGAGCCATTCTAATTCATTCGTATAAATATAGTCACTCTAATTCATTCATACGAATGAATACGGCTAGTCTAATTCATTCGTACGAATATAGCCATTCTAATTTATTCATACAAATATAGTGATTCTAATTCATTCGTACGAGCCATTCTAATTCATTCGTATGAATATAGCCATTCTAATTCATTCGTATGAACAAATATAGCCATTATAATTCATTTGTATAAATATAGTCATTCTAATTCATTTGCACGAAGATAGACATTCTAATTCATTCGTATGAGTCATTCTAATTTATTCATACGAATGTTGTGACGACCAAGATCCAATAGCCAAGAGCCAAGACTTCTGAGGCTGGAATACCAAGATGGATTAGGTGAGGTGTACAAGGCCACGAGTTAGCTTCACATTGCCTAGAGAGAATGAGATCCAGAGTTACTTATATAATTTCCCCTCCCAAACATAGGAGATTCGTTTTAAAATCGTGTGCTGCTACAGATTTTGTAAGAACTCCATAGTTAAGTATGCTCGGGTGAGAGTAGTACTAGGATGGGTGACCATCCTGGGAAGTTCTCGTGCGTGCATGAACAAAGCGGATAATATCTTGTGTGTTTGGGGTGGATGTTACTAAATAGTATCAGAGTCGGTTCTCCTCAGGATGGGAGGGTTCTAACTCTACACGAGGACGTGTAGCCCTGAGGGGGGGTGGATTGTGACGACCAAGATCCAATAGCCAAGAGCCAAGACTCCTGAGTCTAGAATCCCAAGATGGATGAGGTGAGGTGAGGTATACAAGGCCACGAGTTAGCCCCACATCGCTTGGAGAGAAGGAGATACTAAGCTACTTATATAATTTTCCCTCCCTAATATAGAAGACGCATTTTAAAACCGTGCGCCGCTACGGATTTTGTAAGAACTCCGTAGTTAAGCGTGCTCGAGCGAGAGCAGTACTAGGATGGGTGACCTCCCTGGAAAGTTCTCGTGCGGGCACAGGCAAAGCGAACAAAATCTTGTGTGTTTGGGGCGGATATTACAAATGTAGCCATTCTAATTCATTCGTATAAATATAGCCATTCTAATTCATTCGTACGAATGTAACTATTCTAATTTGTATGGATATAACATTTCTAATTCATTCGTACGAAGGTAGCTATTCTAATTCATTCGTAAGATCCATTCTAATTCATTCATACGAATGTAGCTATTCTTATTCATTCGTATGAACGAATATAGCCATACTAATTCATTCGTACGAATATAGCCATTCTAATTTATTCATACGAAGGTAGCCATTCTAATTCATTCGTACGAGCTATTTTAATTCATTCATACGAATATAGCCATTCTATTTCATTCATTCGAATAAATATTTTCATTGTAATTCATTCGCACGAATATAGCCATTCTAATTCATTCATACACTGGTAGCCATTCTAATTCACTCGTACGAACCATTCTAATTCTTTCAAAGGAATGTAGCCATTCTATTTCATTCGTACGAATGTAGCCATTCTAATTCTTTCTTATGAAGATAGCTATTCTAATTCATTTGTACAAGTCATTCTAATTCATTCGTATGAATATAGCCATCATAATTCATTCGTACGAACGAATATAGTCATTCCAATTTATTCGTATGAATGTAGCCATTCTAATTCATTTGTATGAAGGTAGCCATTCTAATTCATTCGTAAGAGCTATTCTAATTCATTCGTACGAATGTAACCATTCTAATTCGTTCGTACAAACGAATGTAGCTATTTTAATTCATTCATACGAATGTTGCCATTCTAATTCACTCGTACGAAGGTAGCCATTCTAATTCATTTATACGAAGATAGATATTCTAATTCATTCGTATGAAGGTAGCCATTCTAATTCATTCGTACGAATATAGCCATTCTAATTCATTCGTATGAATGAATATAGTCATTCTAATTCATTCGTACGAGCTATTCTAATTCATTCATACGCATATAGTCATTCTAATTCATTCATACGAATGATTATTTTCATTGTAATTTATTCGTACGAATATAGCCATTTTACTCATTCGTACAAAGGTAATCATTTCAATTCATTCATACAAAGATAATCATTTCAATTCATTTATACGAACCATTCTAATTCATTCGTAGGAATGTAGCCAGTCTAATTCATTCGTACGAATGAATGTAATCATTATATTTTATTTATACAAATATAGTCATTCTAATTCATTCGTTTGAAGGTAGCCATTCTAATTCATTAGTACAAGTAATTCCAATTCATTCGTACGAATGTAGCTATTCTAATTTATTCGTACGAACGAATATAGCCATTGAAATTCATTCGTACGAATGTAGCCATTCTAATTCATTCGTACGAAGGTAATCATTCTAATTCGTTTATAAGAGCTATTCTAATTCATTAATACAAATGTAGGCATTCTAATTTGTTTGGACAAACGAATATAGACATTCTAATTCATTCGTACGAAAGTAGCCATTCTAATTCATTCGTATGAAGGTGGCAATTCTTATTCATTCGTACATGCCATTTTAATTCATTCGTATAAATCTAGACATTCTAATTCATTCGTATAAAAGAATATAACTATTCTAATTCATTCATACGAGTATAGTCATTTTAATTCATTTGTACAAAGGTAAGCATTCTAATTCATTCATACGAGCAATTCTAATTCATTCGTACGAATGTAGCCATTCTAATTCATTCGTACGAATGAATATAGCTATTCTAATTCATTCGTACGAATGTTGTCATTCTAATTAATTCATACGAAGGTAGCTATTCTAATTCATTCATAGGAGCCATTCTAATTCATTTGTATGATTGTAGCCACTCTAATTCATTCATACGAATGAATGTAGCCATTCTAATTCATTCATGCGAATGTAGCCTTTCTAATTCATTCGTACGAAGGTATCCATTCTATTTCATTAATACAAGCCATTCTAATTCATTCATACGCATGTAACCATTCTAATTCATTCATACGAACTAATATAGCTATTCTAATTCATTCATAAGTGCCATTCTAATTCATTCGTACGAATGTAACCATTCTAATTCATTCGTATGAATGTATAGCCATTCTAATTCATTCGTAAAAATATAGCCATTCTAATTTATTTGTACGAAGATAGACATTCTAATTCATTCATATGTTCATCCTGAGTTCTCTCCCCTCGTCGGACAGTTGATCCATAGGAATCCTCTTCCTCGTTTCGATGCTACCGTTGCGGAGCTTTTTACGGAGGAAACCCATCTTCACACCGTTGCATCTTGTCGGACCTCTATATTTTTTATTTTTTAGGGTGTTCTTGCTGCTGCTCTACCTCCGAGACCCACTTCCACTGCTCCGCTCTCTCGAGGTCCATCCTGTTCCTCTAGTACATTCGGTGGTCTGCCTGACACTCGGCGGTGCACCCACTATGGTAAGTCCAGACACACGGTTAACTCCTGTTTACACCTTTATCTTGAGAAGCATGCCGGACCACCTACACGTAGTCGATCTACTGCTGCAGTTGCTGGTGCCCCTACTGCTGATGCTACTACGACGGATCATCTTAAGCACCTTGAGATACGCCTTGAGTAGCTTTTTCTACAGCCTGCCTTTGGCTCCTCCAAACCCTCAGCCTTCTCTGCCACCTTTGCATCCTGGATTATGGACTCTGGAGCCTCTCACCACATGACCCAGACCACTCCATCCTTATCGTATGCTCACCTGCCTCACGTATTTCTTTGATCCACACTGTAGATAGCTCTCTTTTAGCCATCTCGCAAATTGGGTCCATCACTACTGCCTCAGATCCTACTGTCCTTCTCTTTCTATATTTTGTCTTGCACGCATCTCAGCTTTGTATGAATTTAATTTCTATTAGCAGCCTGTGTGATTTTGACCTGACAGTCACGTTTTTTTCCTCTTTGTGTGTTGTACAAGATCCACGCTCGGGATAGAGGATTGGTGCTACTCGTAGGGCTGGCGGACTATACCACCTAGAGTATCTCCATCTACCTGCTATCTTTCATTCGGTCTTCTATGGTGCTGTCTCTTCTGATGCTGACCTATGACATAGGAAATTAGGTCATGTGTCTGAATCTCGACTTAAAAGTCTTTTTCAATCCGAAGCTTTAGGTCGAGGTTCCTTTTCTACTCTTTCTTTTTGTACAGGATGTTAGTTGGCTAAGTATTCAGCTTGCTCCTTTTCTTCTACTTTGTCGAGGTCATATAGTCCTTTCGATCTAGTATACTCTGATATTTGGGATCCTGCACCTTTCTCTTCTTTGAATGATTATCTTTATTATATTAGTTTTATTGATGACTATTTTCATTTCACATGGGTTTATCTTCTTCGTCAGCGATCTGGCATTACTGAGGTCTATCAGACCTTCACCGTTATGGTTCATACTCAGTTCCATGCTCGTATCAAGACTTCTGGTCTGATTACGCCCGTGAGTGCCTATCCTCTTCTATGTATTCTATTCTTCAGCCCCATGAGACTCTCTTCCAATAATCTTATCCACACAACTATGAGCAAAACAGCATTGCGGAGCAAAAATATCGTCACATCTTTGAGACAACTCGTGCCCAGCTTCTCTCCTCATTCGTTTCTTGCACCTTCTGGGTAGAGGCAATTTTCACCTATGTCAACCTTATTAACATCACCCCTTCCTTAGTCCTCTCGGGTGTTTCTCCTCCTGAGTGTCTCTATGGCACCCCTCTAACTACAGCATGTTGTGTACTTTTGGGTGCATATGCTTTGTCCTTTTTCCTTCCCACGAGTGCACCAAGCTTTCGGCTAGATCTACTAAGTGTGTGCTCTTGGGGCTCAGCTCTAAGCACAAGGGGTATCGTTGCTATGACCCCTTGGCTCATCGTTTTCGCATCTCTCGATATATTTTCTTTGTCAAGGATGTTTCCTATTACTCTACCGTATCTCAAGATCTCATCGTTTTTGAGATTTCTACCGCTCCTTCCTTCGTGTCTCCTTGGGCTCCTTCTCCGACACCCTCCCTTCCTACTACTGCTTCCCCTCCTATTTCTGCTCTTGAGCCCTTACCTCCTGTTACAGTAGCAACCTCTCCTCTTTCTTCTACTTCCATCTCAGTTGATGTTTCTCCTATGTCTCCTTCCACTCCCTTGGGTCCTTTGTCCCTTTTACCTGTTTCACCCTTTCTTCAGGTGTATTCTCGTCATCATCAGTCTGCCCCATTATCTGTTCCATCTTCGTCTGACAGTGACTCCTTTAGTATGCCATCTACTTCGAGTAGCCTTCTTCTATCGAATGTAGATCCTAGCACTCCTCATCGCTATCCCCAATACGAGCGTCGCCATCCTGACCATTTTGGCTACTCTCCTGATCGTTTTGGATTTACTGCAATTACTTCCTACTCGTCCTTGTTCATTGCTTACCGTACCTCCCTTCACACTGATAGAGAGCCCAGGTCCTACAAAGAGGCACTAAAGTACTCTGCTTAACAACATGCTATGGCTAAGGAGTTCCAGGCTTTTGAGCAGACTCAAACATGGGAGGTTATCCCTCTGCATGATGGTATTGAGCCCATTAGCTGCAAGTGGGTTTTCAAGATCAAGTATCATCCTGATGGCTCCATTGATCGGTATAAGGCCTGCCTTGTTGCTAGAGGTTTTACTCAGGAGTACGTGATTGATTATGACAAGACTTTTGCTCTGGTGAGTCAGATGACCACCATTCGGACCCTCATCGATGTTGCTGCTACTAGAGGTTAGCCCCTGCTTCAGATGGATGTGAAAAATATATGTCTTCATGGCGATCTCTCCGAGGTTATTTATATGCATCCTCCTCCTGGTCTCAGCACGACATCTTAGCATATCTATCGCCTCCGTCAGGCTATTTATGGCCTCAAACAGGCTCCTCGTGCCTGTTTTGAGCATTCTCATCGTGCAGTTACTGAGATCGGGTTTATGGAAAGCTTCCAGGATCACTTTATGTTTGTGAGAATTCCTCTCAAGGCCATGCCATCATTCTTCTCTATGTTGATGATATGATCCTTACCGGTGACGATTACGGTGCCATAGCCTCTCTTCAACAACATCTTCAGAGTTAGTTTCAGATGAAGGATCTTGGTCCCCTACGCTACTTTCTTGGACTGGAGGTTGCTAGAGGTGCTTGAGGGATTCTACTTTTTCAGCAGAAGTATATGGCTGACATCCTGGATTGTACTGCTCTTTCTAACTGTCATATAGTTGGCACTTATCTTGAGCTTCACGTGAAGGTCCATCCTACTGACGGTGAGCTTCTCTCATATCCCACCAGGTATCAGGAGATAGTTGATCAGCTCATCTATCTTTGCATCACCAGACCGGATATTGCACATGTAGTCAGTATTCTTAGCTAATTTGTGGATGCACCTCACTCGACTCATTAGCTAATTTGTGGAGGCACTATTACCATGTCGCTTCTTTTGTCCTCGACCTCCTCTATGATTCTTCGTGCATATTCTGATGCCGACTGGGCTGATGATCCGACCACTCGTCGCTCTACTACTGGATATTATCTGTTTTTGGGTGACTCTCTGATCTCTTGGAAGAGTAAGAAGCAGAAGATTGTCTCTCTCTCCAGCACTGAGACCGAGTTTCGTGCCATGGCTACTACTACTAAGGAGATTGTTTATCTACGACGTCTTCTCCGGGATCTTGGTGTCGCTACTTCTGGCCCTACAGCTCTTTATTGCGACAACAAGAGTGCTATTTAGATTGTCAACAATTTGGTTTTTCATGAGCGAATAAAGCACATTGAGCTCGATTGTTACTTCTCTAGAGAGCAGTACAAGGCTGGCACCATCCCTCTGCCATATGTGTCTTCTGCAGAACAGATTACCGATTTTTTCACAAAGTCATACCCCTAGATCTCCTCGTTTTCGGTTTCTTATTGGCAAACTCTCAGTATTTGATCCACCGTAAGTTTGAGAGGAGGGTGTTAATGTATATTGTAGGTTATACATATGAGTTAGGTGTATAGGACTCATTCCCTACACATGTATGTGACTATATATTCTTGGCTATTGCCCTAATGAGAATTGTTTGTCATTGTCCCAAACCCTAGCCTCACTCTCTCTCTCTCTCTCTCTCTCTCTCCTAGGGTTGTGGTAACAATATCAAAACTGGCTGGCTCAGAGACATTTGATTATAAATTTGCAAGTAAGAGAAAGAGATAGAGATGTAGTTTTTGGGTTTAGTTTTTTCAAGTCGAGGCGGTGCGACTATCCCTCTCCATCGAGCTGAAGCTGGATTCCAGCTAATTGCTAGTTTTTTGGGTTTCTTTTTGTTCTCGTGTAGATCCGAGATGTAGTTTTTGGGTTTAGTTTTTTCTTTGCTGGAGTCTGGTGAGTTTGTGGTGTTCTCCTGCTAGAGAGAGATGGTGTAGATGGTGATTGTGCCCCTCTTGACACTAGGGTGGCCTGATGTTGTCTCCCGTCGGTGCGGCGCCTCCTCCACCGCCTAGTGGCGGTCTCCTGTAGTGCCGGCATGTGGCACCTCCTGCTTGCATCAGGCTGTGGTGCCACCTGAGATATGTTGAGATCTCCCCTTCAAAGTACCAAAAAAAAACCTTGTAGATAACGAAGCAACTCTTTTGTTGAATAAGTACACACAAGCTTGCTGGTGGTGCATGAGTTCTTGCTGGAGTTGATGGTAGTATTCAGGCAACGACAACCTTTACTTGTCATGTTCCATCAGCTCTCTATGCTGAATTATTGGCGATTCGAGCCTTGTTTAAGGAAGTTGCACGAAGAGGATTCGACTCCGTGATTGTCCTATCTGGTGCCAAACGGGATGTATTTAATCTTGTTGCAGGACGACGACTCTCCGCTGATACAGTGGATCTAGTTGCCGAGTGTCAACGGTGTTGGCAATCCCTGATTGGCGTTCGTTGGCAGTGGATCATATGGGAAGCTAACTTGGCTGCCAATTGGTTGGCTCGGACGGCTAGAAGGCTTGGTCGGGAGGGATTCTGGGAGAGTTCCTTTCTGGATCATCTGTATTGCCTTCATGTGGAAGCCTTGCGGGTCTTGACCACTTGACCCATTCCTTGTAACAAAAAAAGAAAATACCATGATCTCTCTCTCTCTCACTCGTAAATTTATAGTCAAATGTCCTAGAGCGAGCCAGTTTTGATACCATTACTGATGTGGCACTAACCGCTCAACGCCCTTCAACGAAACGAAGATTTTCAAAGGATCCTTCAGATAAGCATACAAGGTGATCGAAGTTAGTAGCTTTCTTCAGTGTAAGTAGTGCCTCTGTGGTCGATCCAAAATCTATGAAGTCTGGCACTGCTCCGAACGTTGATACTCCCAGGTCGACCCTCCTGGGAGTATGCTGCTGGTAAGTACTGCAGATTATATAATAAATAAAGAGATGCAGAATCATAAGGTCAAGATGGCCGAGTTGGTCTAAGGCGCCAGTTTCAGGTACTGGTCCGAAAGGGCATGGGTTCGAATCCCATTCTTGACAAACCTTTGTTTTAGCTATTTTTTTAAACTCTCTCTCTCTCTCTCTCTCTCTCCAGCAACCGATAGTGGAGAGAGCCAGCAATGGTGAGGAGTTGAACCCGATGCTAGGTCTATCAAAAGGCCGGCGGCTAGGGTCAAATCGAGCTGAGCCCTTTGTTCTGGGGCTCGACCCTTAGGCTGGCCCGTCAAGTGGGGGTGGCTATGGGTCGGGTCTGGTTGAGACATAGGTATAAGGGTAAAACACCCAACCCGAACCCGATCCGTTTAATAAACGGGTCAAAAATATAAACCCAAACCCAACCCGCCTAATAAATGGGTTGACCCGACCCGACCCGACCAGATCCCTTTAACCAATTTATTAAACGGGTTGGCTCGGGTTGGGTCAACAAAACCCTTGTAAACCGGTCGGGTTGGGTCAAGTTAGGCCGGATTGGGCTGGGTTTGGTAGGGTTGGTTCGGGTTAGGTCGGGTCGGTGGTAAACGGGTCAAGTCAGGTCAATCGAGTTATAAGTACAAACCAGAACCCGGCCCATTAAATAAATAGGTCAGTCGAGTCAACCCTTTTTATGACCGAACCCGTTTAGACCAAACCCAAACTCTCTCTCTCTCTCTCTCTCTCTCTCTCTCTCTCTCTCTCTCGCAACCGATAGTGGAGAGAACCGTAATGGTGAGGAGTTGAACCCGATGCCTAGGTCTATCAAAAGTCCGGCTAGGGTCAAATTGAGCTGAGCCCTTTGTTCTGGGGCTCGACCCTTAGCTGGTCCGTCAAGGGCTAAAGTCGGGACAGTGCCGAACAAGACCCATGTTGATGTCATTAAGATAGACCTTTATCAAAAATATCGGTTTGGGACTCAGAGCGCCTGCGACTCTATTTCCCTCTCCACTCTAGGGTTAGGGTATCTCCACCCCTCTCTTGGCCTCCTCGGACGACGTTGCCGGTGGCTCTGGGGAGACCAGGCCTTGGGTCTAGCTGGGTTCTGGGGTAGGATCGGGCCCCCTTCATCATCCCTATAGATAGGAGCGACTCTGGCTACCAGAGTTTTGTTCTCGTCTCGCCAGAGTCGGCGACCCCCGACTCGATTGACGACTTTTGCTCAACGTCGGGGCTGGATCTTCCACTGGGTGTAGTAGGGAGGTTGGATCTGGCCCCAGCGTCGAGGCTCTTTACCGGTGAGTTCCACTACACCTCTCCCCTAGTCAATGGCGGCTCCTTGCGGTGCAACGGAGGTGGCGGGTTGACGGCTGTGCGGCAACAGGGGCTACGACTCCAATTTGATTAGCTTAGCAACTGGATCGGGCGATGGTGCGCCGTTTTTTGGTATTTTTTTTGTGGGTGATGTTGTGATCTGTTTGCTTTCTCTCCTCTTTGTTTTCTGGGGTTTCTTCTACCAGTGTGCAATGTTTGTAGCTGCCGGTGGCGACGTGTTGTTAACCCTAAAGTTAGGGTCTAGTTGTTCGTCTTGGTAGCACGTTGTTTTCTGGGGTTTCAATGGAGCTGCACTATAGCTGCTATATTGATTTTCACTATAGCAACTGAATTGATACTCCGTTATTTCGAAGTGATATTCCATTCGAGCTACTACTGTGAAATCATTGTAGCAACCAAATTTATACTCTGCTAACCTGAATTCATATTATATTTGAGCTGCTACAGTAAAATCACTATAGCAACCAAATTTATACTCCAAAATACTTACTTCTACAGTAAAATCACTCTAGCAACTACAATGTTTTGGATCTACTATTTTTTTTTTGAAAGGTAAATAGATTTTTTTTTAAAAAAAATGGGAGTGAGGAAGGGACTTAAATACTTAATGCCCTACCCAAAAAATATAGGGGGTTTATCAAAAAAACATGATTAGTTAGAGGGCCTTAGATTAATTACCCCTTTCTATTTTCAACATATCAACCCAACTTTTCAAACTCCTGCCTCCATGCGAGATGGCTTTGGCTCGGTTCTCCCACTCCAATCCCCCCCTCACTGCTATCCATCATCACAGAACCACCCATTCATTTCCTCATTGCCTTCCCTCTAACCCTCTTCCTCACCTACCCCTGCTCCCCTCCCCCAACCCCCAAGCTCATCACCTCCTCGGCTCAAGCCCGCCCTCCGCAAACACCTGCATTCCTCTCATAAGATCATGCCCCACCACGGCCCACCTCACCCAAATCCACGCCCGCCTCATCCGCTCCTCCCTCATCCACGACCCCGCCGTCTCCTCCGCCTTCTTGACCCGCGCCGCCCTCTCCCCGCCGTCCGTCACCGCATATGCCCGCCTCGTCTTTGAGCAAATCGAGAACCCCAGCATCTTCCACTACAACACCATGATAAGGGGCTACTCACAGAGCGGCTCACCGGAGGACGCCTTCTACTTCTACAGGCGCATGCGGAGTCTCGGTATCAATGGTAACCCATTCTCTTCTGCATTCGTTCTCAAGTCGTGCGCTAGGACCTCCTCGTTGGCCGGAGGGAAACAGGTGCATGGCAGGGTTCTGCAGGATGGGCACCAATCGGATTCTCTCCTGCTTACTTCTTTGATGGGCGTGTACGCGTCGTGCGGCGACGCCGGCGATGCACGCCGGGTTTTTGATGAAATGCCCGAGCGAGACACTGTCGCGTGGAATGTCTTGATCTCTTGTTATTCCCGTAATCATAGGACCAGGGATGCATTGCATCTGTTTGATGTGATGCAGGGGCCGGACTACAGGTCGGAACCGGATGATGTCACTTGCTTGCTGCTGCTTCAAGCATGCGCGCGCTTGGGTGCAGTTGAGTTTGGGGAGAGAATACATAGGTATGCGGAGGAACATGGGTATAGTAGTGCTTTGAATATACGGAATTCCCTTATCGCAATGTATTCGAGGTGTGGATGTGTGGATAAGGCCTACAGAGTGTTTTGTGATACAACTGAGAGAAATGTGGTAACTTGGACTGCAATGATTTCTGGACTGGCGGTGAATGGATATGGAAGGGATGCTATTGAAGCTTTTAGGGAGATGCAGAGAGTGGGTGTTAAACCCGATGAGCAGACATTCACGGGCGTGCTCTCAGCTTGTAGTCATAGTGGATTCGTGGATGAGGGATTAGGGTTTTACGATATGATGAGATTGGACTACAAACTCATCCCCAATGTTTGTCACTATGGGTGCATCGTTGATCTTCTAGGCCGTGCTGGTTTGCTTGATCAGGCGTACCAACTTACAGTAAGCCAGAGGAGAGTTGAGCCAGATGCCATGATTTGGAGGACTTTACTTGGAGCATGCAGAATTCATGGTCACGTTGACCTTGGGGAACGAGTCATCGGGCATCTGATTGAGTTGAAAGCACAACAAGCTGGGGATTATGTTTTGTTACTCAATATCTATGCTTCTTCAGGTAATTGGGAGAAGGTAGCAGAAGTGAGGAGATTGATGAAGGACAAAGAAATTCAAACAACTCCTGGATGTAGCACGGTAGAAATGAATGGAGAGATTCATGAGTTTGTCGTGAACGATGATTCACATCCACAAAAGGTGGAGATTTATAAGATGCTTGATGAGATTGGACAGCAGTTAAAAATTTCTGGTTATGTTGCAAATTTGGCATCTGAGTTGCATGATTTGGACCTTGAGGAGAAGGAGAGTGCCCTCTCCTACCATAGCGAGAAGCTTGCCATTGCTTTTGCTATTCTTTCAACTCGGCCTGGCACAACTATTAAAATCGCAAAAAACCTGCGAACTTGTTCTGATTGCCACACTTTTGCGAAGGCAGTATCAAGTGTTTATAATCGAGTGGTAATTTTCAGGGATCGTAGCCGTTTCCACCATTTCCGAGAAGGACGGTGTTCATGCAATGATTATTGGTAGGATGTCCCAACTATTGGCACCACTAGCTCTGCATAACTATGAGCTTTGTCGCTGATCGGTGCAATATTGATACAAATTCAAGGGACATTGATTGAATCAAGGTTCACAGTCATCAATTTATTTACCATAAATGAAGCTGAGAATTTCTTGTTTATGATCTCAATTCCGCTTGAGACACTGCTGTCCGTGCATCTTGACCTCGTGATCTTTTCGATCAAGCCTTCAGTACTATTTTGGAATTTGGTTGGGCGATTGTCACACGAGGGATCTGGTTGACTTTCATCTGATTCCTTGTCAGAAATTGTCTTATCACCCACAATATCCATTCCGTCCTGAGATATCAGTGTCCAAGTCATAGCCTCCTATTTTCACCCAGTATATCATTAGCACTGTACAAATCGTTTCTTGCATCCTGATCCGCAACAGGGCATTGAAGAGTCATGCCATACATCTACTTGAACTGTTAATATATGGATATTGGGGCCTATATCAAATTCATTGTACTATAAAAGAAGAATTTTGGGATCCTATCTTGATTGAACTTTCATTCGATCAATCTGAAACCTTGTCCCATGCAATGTCATCTTCATGGGCCTAGATACTCAAGGAAAAGTCTAGCAATACAGGTAAATACTGTGACTGCTTTTTCTATGTCTAAATGGTTTGTTTTTGATGCTTCATGCAGTTGAGTATTACACTTTATATAAATTTGCTTGTATAAAGGATACTTTGTTAACCAACTTGGTCAATGAAAATCACACCGAATAGGTCTATAGTATGGTTTTGTTGTTAACAAACCTTGGGTCAGCTATATAAAAGTGTAAAGGGATTTTTTGTCTGTTATAATAGTGATCCGAATTCATTTTAGCTGTGCAGAGAAATTCAGTTTGCATTAGCAAAAACCAATGCTATGGAGTACTAAAAAATTTATTGAGCAATAAACTTTCTGGAACAATGACCCAAGGAAGAGCAAAAAAATGGTCCAATTCACCTAGAAATCGAGGACCGTCAAGAATTGAACTGACTTCCATGGAATGGCCTGCGAAATCCACATCCTTCTCTTTCAGCTTCCTCAGCAACTCGTGCAGCACGCCAGGTAATTGTACCTTGACTCTCTGGATTTTGTTCAGGCTGGGTTTAAGATCCTTCCAATGGTCACGTTTCCATCTCGAAGAGTTCTACATTTGTTGGTGCTCCCTCAATCAAGTAATTGTGGAATCTCGAGTGCCACATTCGTACCACATTCTGTTGGAAGTGGCCTCGTGAGGGCTCTCTGATTCATAAAGGCCTAAAGTCATAACCTCTCACTTGACTCTCCCGTGCTTCGTTCGTGCCATGTGTCAATCCTCCACTTTATGTTCCATATTTGTCGCTATGCATCATGCTAAAACATGCACTTATACACATCGAAGCTATACATGCGTCGACCAATGTAGTCAAAGTGCTGCCTAGGCAGGTGGCTAGGTGTTTTGGAGCCCCATCGCCTAGGCCCCGCTCAAGTCGAGCAGTTTTTCCTGTGCGGCAGCCTTGACTGGCTAGTAGTTTTTTTTCTAGGTTTTTCGGACATCTTTTATTGGAAAAATATGACCACTCGAGGACCGTGTTTATGATAATGGTTTAACATATGAGGGATGAAGGCAAAGAGGAGGAAGGAAGCACACAACCACAAACACTTGAAGATGACATACAATCTTTTGATGACTAATAAGATTCATATAAAGAAGAATATGTTGAAGTCGATGGTGTTCTTTCATGGGGAGTCATATTTCAAATAAAATAGATTGTGGAAATGGTGATGATGATTTTTGATGCATTGATTAATTATGTGTTTTCTGTGATTTTGTGGTGTTCTATATATTGTCAAGCCAATAAACTTACTTAAATTGACAAGTTTTATTTTGATATGTATTTAAATATTTAATAATTTGATCTTCTAGGTACTTAAAAAATATTATTAAATATTCTTTCATATTGCTAAAATTCATATATATGAAGAATATGAATAAATACAATTTTAAGTAAGAAAAACTTATATATGTGCATATATATGTATATGTGTATGTATAAATGTATTGTCGAGGCACTACGTAGGAGCCATCTAAACTACACTGGTGTTGACTGTCACTAGTAAGCAATTCCGTACCTACATAAGTCAAACATCGTCTCCTTACTAATCTGACAGATGCTTGTCGCTGCCTCTGTCAAGTATTGCATAATATCCGATACTTGAATCTTGTTCCCAATATTGTCTCGAATGACACGATTAGATTCCCAAGATAAACCACCAAGGGAACCAAAGACCATAGACTAAAATATGCCAAATAAGTAAACACAATAATCTGCAATCTCCACCGTAACTTCGATGTTACATCAACGAGGACAAGTTGTTAATAGATGCCAATATTAGAATTAACACGATATAAACTAAGGATAACATTAATCCTCACCTCCAACTGATAGCCAATTGGTGAGACACATGCAATCCGTGGCCTTGGTCAAGTCTTTGAGTAAGTGCTGCACCATATTTCCTCCCGTTCTGTAGTGGCGGGCCTCCCTCTCACCTAAGTGGCTAGCCTTTTCAGCTTGTGGCATAATTAAAATTGGGGCATTTCTCTCCCCAGTGTGGCAAGTTTCGATACTTGGTCTATCTTGTGCCGGCGCACTAACAGTTGATATACCGACTACTTGGTCCCTTCTCAAAAATGATAACATTAATCCTCAAAACCATAAAATAATACCCCTCTCAGATCAGAGGATATTTGCCCGTGCATCCTTTCTACATGGATAAAACCTTAAACCTCCGACATGACACTACACTTGAGCTTCGGGCCACTTGCTGGTTCGTTATTATGTGTTTCATTCTTCGTGTTATGCACCATGTGCAAACTTGCATTACACCCGCATCACGTATACATATTCCTATGTCAACCATCTGCTATAAGCAATTTCAAACCTTTGAAAATCCAACATTCCCTTTGCACAAATCCAGCACATCCTCGCCACTTCCTCTGGCATCTGGATTGTGTAATGTCCTATACATGATTCTCTTCCCCAACAAGGCCTCGGCCCGCACCATGAGAAAGAGAAATCAAGAAGATGGTATTCAAGAGAACTGATAAAAAGAACTAATTGTTATTTTGAACTCCTTTGAATAAAACGGTTTGAAAGGATATCTTTTAAAATAAATATCTTGTTTGATCGATTCTTTGAAAGGCCACTTTCATTTTGTTGGGCAATTGGGATAGCGCCTCTTTAGTGCCAGTTTCAAGGGGCACGATCTAAATGGGTTTTTGTTTTAAAAAGGAGCCGAGAGATCGAGCAACTACACTCTTCTCTTCGGTATTCTTTCTTTCCTTGATTTTTACTTGTTTTGATATCTATCATCATTCAAAGGGTGGAAACAAGGGCTTGTTCGAGAACTTATCTTTCTGCACTAGAAAAAAGGCTTAGTGGTTGACGTATCTTTGAAGGAGATTGCCAGATTTCCCTGTGCAAAGGGGGCAAATTTCTTTTTTGAGAAGCTTTCCAAACGCACTTCGATAGTTAAGTAGGTTTCTAACGCAAATTTCCTTTATGAGAAGCCACCTAAATCATGGAAGAACTTTGGTCTTACCCAGGAGCGGACTTGCACTAGGGCCAGGGGGCTCAAGCCCCCTTGACTTTTAAAAAAATTATGGACCTGGGCACCCTTTGTTTTCCACGAGCCCCAAAATCCGAGCAGCTTTCTACAAAAAAAAAAAAAAAACCTCAAAGCGGCCAGTAAACCATAAAGGGTTGCGGCGTTGCATGATCTTCTCTGTCTGAGGCAGCGCAAGCAACACCCCCAGCCCCCTCTTGGTACGTCACGCCCGGAACTGCCCACGGCCCGCCATCGAGCACCACTGTATCACCAGGTACAAGGTAGGCCCTCCTTCCAATTCCTCTCTCTCTCTCTCTCTCTCTTCCAATTCCTCCTCACCCTCTCTTGTTGAAATCATAGTAACAAAGTTTGGATTCAGCACTAAATTCAGTGGTGAGTCAATTCAATTCATTTTGGACAAATTTGGTGAAGATTTGGGAGTTTTTTCAGTATTACTCAGAAGTTGATGGATTATTTGAATGTTTTAGAAATTTCAATGTGTTTTAAAAAGTTATTCATGAAATTTTGAGATTATTCGGTAGTTTTTGGGATTATTCAGAGACCTAGCAAATATGATGATTAATTGCTGGTTTATTCGGCAGATCCTTAATGTCCGAATATTCTGAGAGTTTTCAAAAATTTCGGAGAACTTTGTGACTATGGCTGAAACCCCAATTTATATCCTCGATCTCCTCTCCCTCTTCACAGCACCAGACACCGGCTGATGCCTCTGAGGCTCCGAATGCGAGCCAATTACTCCCCAGGCCCCAGCCCCATCTTGAATCAACTCTCCTCTCATCGTCACATCATCGGTCGTCGGCCGAAGCCTTGATTGCGAGAGACATTTTCAATAGCATCGATATGGAGAAGTTTATTCAACGCTTTCAAAATATGAAAACTTGTAGAGGACAATTGCCTTAAGAGAACTTTGTCAGTGATCCAAAAGTGTTGATTTTGCAATTGTAAGTGTTACGTTTTGTTATTCATTTTTGCCGTCCCTGTGGAAAAATCCTAGGCCCGCCACTGGTCTTATCCTTAAACACAAGAAAGAACCATTTCTTTAAATGACCTTGTGTCCCTCAAGATAGAGGAGAAGAGAAAGAGACCATGTCTCTGAGGGGCAGACTTCTAATTTCCAAGCCAAAGGCAATGTTATGGTAGGTCAGAAACCCAAGTTTAAGAAGAAATCCTTCATTCAAAAATCTAATAGCCTAAAGCCTAAACCTAAGGTTAAGAAGGACAAGAGCATAATATAGTGCTATGTGTGCCATAAGAATGGCCACTATGCAAGAGAGTGCTTCCAAAATAAAATGAAAAAGGGGAAAGCAGTTATCGAGGCCCAAGGGAACATGGTGACATGAGATGACTCCACTTCAGGAGAAGGGTACGTATCTTGCTGACCTCAAGCTCATTTGATCTACCAACCAGATGACTGGTGCAAATATACATGTTTGTACTGACCGTTGTGCATTTGGTGTCATATTAGGAATCTGATGGCAGTTTGACCATGGGGAACTCTACCGCTCCACTAGTGTTTGGATAAGAACGAGAAGACCTGAAGTTGACTTCAAGAAAAGGTCGTTCAATTACACCATTTGCAGCATGTACCAGAGCTTCGTAAGATCCTGATTAGCGGATCCTGTCTAGTCCAAGACGGCTACAGGTTGGTTTTTGAGTCCAATAAAGTAGTCTTGTCTAAGTCCAGTTCTTGTGTTAGTTTGGGTTATATGTATGAAGACCGTTTCAAATTATTTATCCTTTCTGCTTTGAATTATAATAAAAGCGCATTTTCTATTACATTATTTGTTGAAGGTTCAAATCGGTGACATGCGAGACTAGGACATGTTAATGTTGGCACTTTAAAACGTATGATCAATGCAAATCTTATTCCTTCTAGCATAGATTACAAATCTAAATGCCAAATTTGTGTGCGGGTCAAGCAACGCCACAAACCTTAACCTTTTGGAGAGCGATACTATTTTATTAGAACTAATCCATAGCGACTTTTGTGGTTGTGAGAGTACAACGGTATACTTACCCGTGGAGGTAAAAAGTGATATCTACTTGTAAACCAAGTTAAGATCTGGGTAGCCAAGAGTGAGCTCTGTGTGGAGGGGAGCATGAACAAATGGAAGCATCCCTACTTCAAAACCTCACATCTCCATTCCATGCTCTCTCACTGTTTGTATTGTTGTTTAGCATATGTTTGTCTTGTTGTTTAGGGTGCATTCTACATGTCATGAAAATTAATAAGATCCTTTTATATGGGATCCGTAGTAGGAAACATTTGAGTAAGATGCGCGGCCTTAGGGGGTGTTTGGCATGAGGAACTGCTGTTCCGCTTAAACCTCATCCAGAAGAGGGTAATCCTGTCAATTACTATTTCCAATGTAATCCGTAGGTTCAGCGTTCCGGTTAACATAGAAACGGACAGAGTGAGAAATCGTCGTTCCGAAATCCTACATTCCACCGTAACAAATAGTATCTGTCGAAATTAAAATATGGAACCACGGATAGAAACAGATGGGTCTGGAGCCATACCGAACACCCCCTTTACCATCCCAACTTGGGATTAGAATCTAATACCTAACCCAACATAAGGTAATGCTTAAACTAAATGCCTATTAGAATAAACCAATCAATGTCTAGTTCTTCCAAAAATAGTCACCATTTGTTATTCAAAACATCTGAACCTTGTAGACGCAGTAGCTTCATCAGCCTATTTTTTTAATACTCCTGATGATTAGTATTGGATTTTCCCTGCTGAACTAATAGCCAAGCAGGGTTAAGGATATACAAAGTTCCGACGTGATGTATGATTCGCGCTACGTTCCACTAGTACTAATCCCGTGCAATGCACGGACGTTTGATTCGCGTTATGTTGCACTAGTACTAATCCCGTGCAATGCACGGACGATTGTGATACCGCTTGATGCATTAAATCAGAGAGAGAGAGAGAGAGAGAGAGAGAGAGAGAGAGATCCTTCCTTTCCCAATTGTAAAAAGGAACATGCCAATCAAAATTCTTTAGTCTTTCGACTATAAATAAGGCTCTGCTCGGAAACTCATCTCGGCAACTCATCTCGCCTCTCGGTCGGAACGTCTTCTCGGAAAGACGGAAACATCTCGGAGCAAGCAAACATGAGAGCCCACTCGGTGCGTCCCTCACTCGTCGCGCTTCTCCCCCTTCTCTCAGTTCTATCAGCTGCTCAGGACTTCGACTTCTTCTATTTTGTTCAGCAGGTTTGGTGGCATTTAGAATGTGATTTATCTTTTGAGGTGGTTAGTTGTTTTATCCTGAAACCTACTTATCTTTTGATTTTCCTTGGTGATCATAGTGGCCCGGATCCTACTGCGACACCCCGCAGACTTGCTGCTACCCCACCGCCGGTAAGCCGGCGGCGAATTTCGGGATCCACGGACTCTGGCCCAACTACAACGACGGATCCTATCCGTCGAACTGCGACTCCAGCAACCCGTTTGATGAATCTCAGGTTTGCAACCTTTTTCTTTCCTTTCACTGTTGAGATGGTCATGCCTCACGGGTTAGTCCCACGTCAGTAATGGGAGCGGATGATGAGCTACTTATATACCTGACTTGGACCTCCCCTTACAAGCCAATTTCGTGAGGAGGTAGGTATCCAAGGCTCTGGGTTCGTCACATGGTATCAAAGCCAAACCTGCTCCGGGAGCTCCTCCAGATAGTGCCCTTGCCACACGTGTCTCGCGTGAGGGGGGGTGTTGAGATGGTCATTCCTCACGGGTTAGTCCCACATCGGTAATGGGAGCGGATGATAAGCTGCTTATATACTCGTCTTGGACCTCCCCTTACAAGCCGATTTCTTGAGGAGGCAGGTATCCAAGGCTCTGGGTTTGTCACATTCACCTTTGAAATTAGGGGTGTGCAGGATCCAAACCAAACCGACCAAACCGACCGAACCAAACTAAACCGATCGAATTTAATCGGTTTCGACGCACTCAACGGATCGGATTGGATTAGGATTTCTCAAAACCGATATGATTGGATCGGTTATCGGATTTATCAATTAAAAACCGACCTAAACCGAACCGAACCGAACCGGACTCCGGTTTATAATTTACTAATTTAGTGGTAACTGTTGTGAACTTTTGTTTAATTGTTAAAACTGTACTTTATAGTTTTTAATATTTAATGGATATAAATATTGTGGACATAATGGTATTGTGGTTGATAACTTGGTATTTTGGTAAGTAATGTAGTATCATTTTATAATTTTTGAAAAAATCATTTTAAAGTTAAAACTATGTCCAAATAAATAAATAAAAAAACTAGTAAGCATGGGCCAAAGCCCAAACCGAGTCAACCGACCATCCAATCCAATCCAAACCGACTTTAATTGGATTGGATTGGATTGGATTCCAGTCTCAATCGGTTTGGATCGGATTGCAAATTCTCAAAACCGACCTAGGTTGGATCGGTTTGGGTTTTGCCTAAATAGGTCGGTTTCGAACCGATGCACACCCCTATTTGAAATTTTGATTTTCTGGTTGAACGTAATGGTTTGGTACGCAATTGGAGTATGACAGCGTCTGCTGCACTGAAAATAACTGAAAGAGGCTCATAACTGTTAAAGGTGAGGCGGCGTGAATCCCAAAGTAGTCTGCTAGAGCTGGTGCCTTGTGATTCACGTCATCTGAAAGTAGTCTGTTAGAGCATCTCCAACGGCCTACGAAGAGAGCTCTGAACGAGGACGCGGCTCTCCAAGCGGACGGATGGTGCTCCAACAGGCTCCGTTTGGTGCTCTGAAGGCTAAGGTGGCGTCCCACGTGGGTCTTGTTTGTTCGGAGCCTCCGAACGGCTCCACATACAACAGAGGTCCTTCGGAGCCTCACAACGAATAAATTAATATATTTTTTTACAAAAAACTCCTCAGTTTTTACAAATAATTTTTTTATATGTCTAACGCTGCATGCAGAGTCCAACGGTTACTTTTTACTGGGGTGGCAATCCTTGACCCGACCCGCCAACATGACCCGAACCCGACCCGAAGTTAGCGGGTTTGGGTTTGGCCTAAACGGGTTCAGGTCATAAATAGGTCGACCCGATTGACCCGTTTATTTAATGGGTCGGGTTCAGGTTTGTACTTATAACTCGATTAACCCGACTTGGCACGTTTACCAAATGGGTCGTGTCAACCCAACACGAGCCAACCCGATCAAACCCGGCCAAATCCAACTTGTCTTGGCCCAACCCGGCAAGCTTACATGGGTTTTGTTGACCCAACCCGAGCCAACCCGACCCGACACGACCTGATCCGTTTAGTAAACGGGTCGGGTCGGGTCAACCCGTTTATTAGGTAGGTCGGGTTTGGGTTTAAGTTTTTGACCCGTTTATTAAACGGGTCGGGTTCGGGTTGGGTGTTTTTCCCTTATACCTATGTCTCAACCCGACCCGACCCGACCCATTGCCACCCCTACTTTTTACCTGTTTGATGTAAATTTGAGGGTTTGGATAAGTTACAAATATGGGGGGTTTGGTGTAAAATGGCTAGGATATCCTAGTTCGGAGGCCCTTGAGGGGACCTTCTCTCAACTAGGATATTTTGATGAGGTGGCAGCCAAAATGGGACCCACAATGCTTAGGAGGTCCTCCTAATTCGGAGGCCGTTGGAGATGCTCTTAGAGTTGGTGGGACCTTCTCTCAACTAGGATATTTTGATGAGGTGGCAGCCAAAATGGGACCCACAATGCTTAGGAGGTCCTCCTAATTCGGAGGCCGTTGGAGATGCTCTTAGAGTTGGTGCCTTACTCAGATCTACGAGTTTTTTGAAATTTCACCCATATGTACTAAGAGCATCACCAACGGGCTCCTATACAATTCATCCTTCAAAATAAAGTGGGCCCGGGTTTAAAATGCTCTCCAACGAGCTCCCAAACCTTTTCCCAAGGAACCTTTACCCTATTCCTCTCATTGGGGCTGGCGAGAGTAGGGAAGAGATTTGATCGTAGGCCCCTCCTGGTTTGAATAAAGCCAATAATTTCATTGTTAATTTTCCGAATAGCCCCTATAAAGTTAGAAGTTGCTTGTTGGGCCATTGGTCTTTTCAAGAAATAAGGAGATTTGCTGATCCCGTTGGAGGAGTGCATTTTTTGCTGCCGGCTCCATTTACTGCATTTGCTTTTGGCCCAATCGTAGTGTGTCATGTCGTTGTCGTTTATTTAAAGGGGTACAATGGAGACTACACTTGCTATCGGACTCAGTGGCGGACCCAGGATTTTTCTTTAGGAGGGGCATAATTATTAAATAGTAACTACAGTCGCTGCCTCACAGTCGAAGGCATTGGCAGGCGGCGTGACAATGTCTCTACCCTTCATTCGATAGCGCAACAAAAGGCCTATTAGGATTTTGCCTCTAGTGGAGGAGAATTTCGATCCTCAAGAGTCTTTCGAAAATTTGGAACTATAATTGGCCGACTCGATCGGGGTGCACGGGTTGTAAATAATAGACCAGATTCTTTTTTCTTTTTTTTGCCAGGGGGGATTTCATACATACTCCCAAAAACCAATAAATAGGTCCTGATGCCCACTTGATTCTTATTCACTAAGGGCTATGGGATGAACTCTACGAAGATGCCACATGCGCAGGAGGTGGCAGAAGGCGGTAGGTGTTGGCTAGACAGTGGTGGGCGTCGGTGGCCGGTAAACGGCGAGCCGGCCATGGGTCACCAATACAGGCAGCAATGGCGGGTGGTGGCCGGCGGCGACGGGGTGGTCTATGTGGCGGTGGGGGTGGGGGTCGGTGGCATGACAATGGATATTGACTGACTGGGGATGGTGGCCGGTGGGACGGTGGTGGCCACCTCCATGTGAAGTTGGCAACCAAAAGTTTGCTGGAATTTATTTTTTGATAAATTACACTTTGCTCCCCCCTAGTTTAGCTCAAAAACATTTAACCCCCCTCTAGTTAAAAAATAACATTTTGCCCCCCTTCAATCATGTTTCGATCAGATAATTAATTACCAAATGAGGAAATCAAGTAGTTGACAAAAGGGGTATTGTGCGAACATTTCAAACTTTAGGGAGTGGTTTGGAACAAAATAAACTATTGGGGGGTTAAGTGTTTTTGACCTAAAATTCAAGGGGGTAAGTGTAACTTATCTTTTTTTTTTCCCAAATTGAGGGGGGGCTTGAGCCCCCCCTAGGCCCAATGTAGGTCTGCCCCTGATCGGACTCGCCCATTATACCCCTTTAGATGGACGACATGGCACATTGCGATTGGGCCGGAAGCAAACACAACTGGACAGCAAAAATGCACTCCCGTTTGAGCTTTTTTTCAATTCTCATTCCATACTTTGCCTATATGGTAGTTAGGAGCATCAAGAATCGGGACGGAACCTGAGGGCTTGTTGGAGTTGCTCTAACATGGTCAAAAAGTAGGGCTGGCAATTTCGGACCCGGCACGAAAAATCCGACACGAAGTTAGCGAATCTGGGTCAGGGCTAAACAGGTTCGGGTCATAAATGGGTCGACACGATAGACCCACTTAATAAACGGTCCGGGTCCAGATTTAGGGTCTGGACACGACAGACCCAGGAAGACCCGTTTAAAATTCATCGAGTCGGGTCTACCCGCAATTCGATACTATAATATATAGTATCATCGGGTCTATCGGATAATGTCGGGTTGAGTAGGTTCAGGTCAACTGAATAAATCTGTATGGTAAACGGGTCTATCCGGTCTACCCGTTTATAAACGGGTCGGGTATGGGTTTAGAATCTAGACACGATTAGTTAAACGGGTCAGATCCGGGTCTAGGGTTTTTGGACACAACCCGAAACTAGACACGACACGAACCCGACCCGACCCATTGCCACCCCTATCGAAAAGTATCCAATGTGTAAGTTGTGGGAATTGTACTATTAGTTCAAAGATTAAAATGTGAAATTCTTGAGCTATAGATATGTTGATTACTTGGCAATTATTCTGAAAACTTGACAATTGTTCAATAATTTAGAGGACATGGTGACTATAAATTTTTCTTGTACTAGGAATGCTATGCATACATGCAATGGGAGAGCGATTCAACCCCTATCCAGTAATTGTCCCTCCATTTTCCCGCAGTCCATGTGGCACGAACAGGATCATAGTCGTCCAATAGCAGGCACCTATCCATCAGTAGGTGCCTGCTAATGTCATCACTGCCTGCTCCACTGAGCGGCAGTGATGACATTCGTGCCACATGGCACGCATCAGCCCCCGACCGTGGGCATCCGAGGGACCTGTTAATGAAGAGGGGTCGAATTCTTCGGAGTCGTGCAGATGCACACACATCTCAATGAGGTGGACATTACTCGCGCTTCGCCACACATAAACTCCTTGAAGATGAAGCATCAATCAAAATTTTACCATTACACCCGGGAATCCGGGATATTAGTAAGAAGTGCATCTTAGAATTCTGAGGTACTATGTGCAGATCAGGGACTTGATCAGTGGAATGCAAAAGAATTGGCCGTCCCTCGCTTGCCCGAGCAGCGACGGCCAAACATTCTGGTCGCACGAATGGGCGAAGCACGGAACATGCTCGGAGTCGGTATTCGACCAACATGGGTACTTCCAGGCAGCACTCGGACTCAAGAAACAAGTCGATATCCTTCAAATCCTACAGAATGCAGGTTGAATCTCTGCTCACAGAATACTGTGACCTAATTTATTCTTTCTATTTCCCTTTCCGCTCTCAACATTTGTTTACTTGTCAGGGATCAAACCGAATGGCAACCTCTACAGCTCGAGCAGCATCAGTCAGGCCATTAAGGGCGCAACCGGCTACGCGGCAGGGATCGAGTGCAACACAGATGAGTCGGGGAACAGCCAACTGTACCAGATTTACCTCTGCGTCGACGCTTCGGGGACGGACTTCATCGAGTGCCCCGTGATGCCATCCGGCAAATGCTCCTCCCAAGTCCAGTTCCCCTCGTTCTAAGGACATGCTGTATCAACCTGAGTAGCTGAGCTGAGTTCTATGAGATGTAATTGATTTGGGCACAACTATGGAAGTTCCAACCAGTAGAAAATGTGGATGATTAAAGGTTTATCGGCAATCATACAGATCTACTATACATCTGAGCAAGTCTTGTGTGTCATGAATTATCACTATGTGTGCCATCATCATAAGCATCATGAGCCCTAATCGGAAAGATCGTGTGGTGTCCGAAGATTTTAGGTGGAATTATCAAGTCACAAGCATTCAGTGTTCTAAGGATTTTCACATATCTTTTACAAGATTAAGGTGGAAGATGAATGAGGGATGGAAGAGGAAGCAAGGGATGGAAGAGAAGGAGGAAGAAGGGGAGGAGGATGGTCATATTGAAGCGGGGAGAAGGGGCCAAGGGAGGAAGAAAGGGAGAGGAGGGTGGCAATAGAACAGCGCACGAGGGGGAGAAGGAGGGTGCCGGTGAAGAAAGGGATGGAATAGGAGGAAGAAGAAGGGGAGGAGGATGAGCAGATCGAAGCGGGGAGAAGGGGCCAAGGGAGGAAGAAAGGGAGAGGAGGGGGTGCCCGATAACTTGTGGTGCTCGTATCCGATGTAGACTGTATTACATGCTCTTTTGATGAGGACAGGTGTTCAAAGCCTGCCAACTGCAAAAACCTAGCCTTGTTTCTGCCCACAGGTGCACCACTTTATCTATAATCCACAAGGCACAAGAGAATCCTGCTGCAGATCTTTGATGATTCTATTGCAACTCTCAATCAATGAAAAAATCTCATGAGCAAGAGGATGATTCCGATCCCCTGCAACAAATTTGTGAACACTGTTTTGCAATTCGATCCAGCTGTAACCGGGCTGCTTCATGATCCTATTCCTGTCCATCGACTCCCTCATTTCCATCGCATCGCTCCACCTGCCATCATCCATGTGCACATTGTACAACAGCACGTACGGTGCAGAGCTCTCAGGCTCGATCTCCACCAATGCCTCTGCAGCAACCCGAGCCAATGCCACATTGTTGTGAACCCTAGAGGCACCTAGCAATGCGCCCCAAACCGCTCGATCCGGTGGAATTACCATGTCTTTGATCACATCCATTGCATCTTCAAGTTGCCCATGTCGGCCAATGAGGTCGACGAGTGAGGCGTAGTGCTCAATCCTAATCATGATTCCAAACTCATGAGCCATGGAATCAAACTCTCTCCTCCCTTCATCCACCAACCCAGCATGCCCACAAGCATTCAGCACGGAAACAAAAGTTATGTGGGTCGGTCTCACCTTCACCCTTTTCATTTCTTTGAAGAGCTCAAGAGCTTCCCTCGCTAACCCGTGCTGCGCATATCCTCCGATCATTGCATTCCATGACACAACATCTTTCTGCCCTTTCATTCCATCAAAGACAGCCTTAGCATCCATCACATTCCCGCACCGTGAATACATTGTGATGAGCGAATTGTTTATTGGAATGTCCGCTACAATTGTCTTCGTTATGAGCAAGTGGATCTGAATCCCTTGGCGGAGAGTCGCAAGCCCTGCACAGGCGCTGAGCACCGACGAAAGAGTATGTCGGTCCGGTCTCTCACCCGCTGCTTGCATTTGAGAGAAGAACTCGATTGCTCCTTCGGAGTTACCATTCTGCTCGTACCCAGCTATGATTGTATTCCAAGAAACAAGGCTTTTTCGTGGCATCCTCTCGAAAAATACTCTTGCCTGATCCAACTCACCTTTCTGAGTGAAGCCGCATATCATCGAATTCCACGACCTAGCATCAGGATCAGGCAACTCCTGAAAAAGGGATTCAGCCTGATCCATCTCCAATGCCTGCACGTATCCGGCGATCATGGTGTTCCATGATACCAAGTCCCGCTCTGGCATCTCATCAAAGAGTGCCCTCGCTGAGCGAAGGTCTCCAGCTTTTACATAACACATGATCATAGCATTCCATGAGATAATGTTCCGCTGGAACCTTCCATTCTTGTGGCCCTTCCCAGCATACCCGTCTACTTCTACATGATTGGGTCGGTTAGGAATCTTATCGAACAATCTCTGTGCTTCCTTGACTCTTCCGCTTTGGCCATAGCCAGCAATCAGAGTGTTATAAGCATCGACAGCGCCCTCGATCGCATTCACTCTCTCATTACTGAGCAAAACATTCTCTGCCTCTTCCAATCTATGATTCCGAATAAGACCTGACACCAGCGTGCTCAGAGACGCCGAATCTCGTATGGGCATCCTATCGAACAAATCGACTGCGCTCGCGACATCCCTAATTCCAAGAAAGCCAGTGATCATTGTGTTCCAGGAGACAACGTTCCTCTCCGGCATCCTCTCGAAGAGACCCATCGCGTCCTCCATCCTCCCATTCCTCGAGTACCCGCCGATCATCGTATTCCAAGAAACCGGGTCCCTCTCCGGCATCATTTCGAAGAGCCTCCGCCCCTCCTCGAGCTCCTCAGCGTATGTCGACGAGGCGTACCCTGATAGCATGAGGTTCCACGAGACGACGTCTCTGTGGGGCATTTCGTCGAACAGGTCCCTCGCTCGAGCTGTCTCCCGGTGCCGGACGTAGCCTGCGATCATCGAGTTCCATGTGACGACGTTGCGCTGGGGGAGGCCTTCGAAGATCCGCCGCGCGTCGAGGAGGCGGCCGCTCCGGATGAGCTGGGAGAGGGCCTTGTTCTGCCGCCGGAAGAAGGCGTGGTCGCTGGTGTAGCGGGAGGTGGCGATCGCGCGGTGGGCCGTCAGTTGCGCCAACCTTCTCATGCTACGAACAAATGCCACCAAATTTCGAAACGATCCGCTGTCCGACGATCGGAGGCGGAGGTGGAGCCGATCAGCCGTCCCGAGTAGAGGAGATCCGGAGAGATTTGGTCTCGGACGGTCGGATCTTCCAGCCTTCGCGAGCGATTGGGTCTCGGATTCTCAGACGGTGCAGTCGCAGATGCAAAAGCGCAGCACTTCCGCGCGCAGCGATGAAGGGCTCCGTGGAGAGACTCGGTTCAGGTGATGATCCGGTTTAGCTAGGGGTGGCATTGGGTCGGGTCGGGTTAGTTTCGGGTCGAGTCCAAAACCACTAGACCCGGACCCGACCCGTTTAACTAATTGTGTCTAGATTCTAAATCCGTACCCGGCCCACTTATAAACGGATAGACCTGATAAGACCCGTTTACCACACGGGTCTATTCAGTTGACCCGATTCGACCCAATCCGACTCGACCCGATGGACCCGCTAGACCCGACACGACCCGTTGAATTTTAAACGAGTCTTCCCGGGTCTACCGTGTCCAAACCCTAAATCCGGACCCGATCCGTTTATTAAACAGGTCTATCGTGTCGACCCGTTTACGACCCGAACCCATTTAACCCTGACCCAGACCCGCTAACTTCGTGTCGGGTCGTGTCGGGTCCAAAATTGCAAGGCGTAGGTTTAGCTATCTCCCCCGGTCCTTAAAAGAACCGGCTACACGGTCCAAACATGTTCAACCGGACGGTTCGGTCCGGGTTTAGAAATCCAACCACTAATAACACACCACGTGTTTATATTTGATCTAAGTTTGAAACATGGATGGTGGTTAGGTTATACGTGAAATAGGGGTGTGGGGGCTGCTTGGAATAGACATAGTGGTGTTTAGCTCTAATATCAAGTCACGAATCATGTGCCCCCTCAAAATCGATCATGAGGGGCAGAAGTAACGAGTATATGAATGAATACACATGAACTCCCACCCTTAGAGCATGTATATCAGCCTTCTCAACCCAAAAGGACGGTTGAAGAGGAAATTTGTGTTATGTCATCTTTGAGGAGGGGAGATAGTGTGGTGTCTCCATTGGTCTTCTCAAAATTTGTTCTTTTGAGGAGGGGTGATATTAAGGGGTGGCAATGGGTCGGGTTGGGTCGGGTTCGTGTCGTGTCTAGTTTCAAGTCGTGTCCAAAACCCCTAGACCCGGACCCAATCTGTTTAACTAATCGTGTCTAGACCCTAAAGCCGTACCCGACCAGCTTATAAATGGGTAGACCCGATAAGACCCGTTTACCACACATGTCAATTCAGTTGACCCGATCCGACCCAATCTGACTCAACCCGACCTGACCCGATAAGACCCGCTGGTACTACATACTACAATATCGGATTGCTGGTAGACCCGACCTGACAAGAACCCGTTGAATTTTAAACGGATCTTCACGGGTCTACCGTGTCCAAACCCTAAACCCGGACCCGACCCGTTTATTAAACGGATCTACTGTTTACGACCCGAGTCACCCGAACCCGTTTAACCAAGACCCAGGCCTGTTAACTTCGTGCCGGGTCTGTTGTGTCGGGTCTAGAATTGCCAGCCCTTGGTGATAGTGTTGTATCCCCAGCAAGTCGAGCCATTTAAATTCTGCATTATTCAATAATAATGACCACGTCTGTCATTTGGACCACACGATCGTTATCGTGCAGCTACGAATTGAAAGGAAAGTGCAATAGCGTGCGGACAATTTGACTTTGAGGATGATATTAGCTCAACATTGTTTTTCTTTTTGCTGGTAATTGACTCAACAATGTTGAGGAACCGGTTTAGGAGTTGGGTGGGGTCCACTTTGTGACCTCACCATTGAGGAAGCTACTTTTTAATTATTCTTCTCAACGTTGATGGAGCCAAACCAGTTGAGGAGGCCACTGTACATGCTCTTAGCTAATGTCGAGCTAACCGCTAAATAATATGTGAAAATCCTATAATCTTTTTTTTTTTTTTTTTGGTACTTATGAAAATCCTATCATCATTGCTACTATAAAACCCTAATTACTAAATCCACACACAACCACTACTGAGATACTGTCACTGCACAATCATTGTTGCGCTATTACCGTAGGAAAACTTTCCAGTGGGTTGGTGCGCATCCCAGAGGGATTAGTCCAAGCCTAAAGTGGATCCATTGATCGAAAGGTTTCGGGACAACTGCCAAGCTCATAAAAAAATATAAATTTTAGTTGAATAATTTTAATTTAATTTTTTAATCCTATTAAGAATGATATGAAGTAAATAAATGTTAAACAAACAAATCCCAAATGAAGTAGTTGGAAACTCATAAATCACATCCTAAAAAAAAAAATCACAACTGAATCAAAATCAAATTCCATTCAAATATTCTAAATGGAGTATCTGAATTTTGAATCGAGAAGAATTGCAACTGCGGTCGCATCCCATTGGTGAACCTTTGTTTCCCTCTTGGGAGGTCGCAGGATTCAATCCCGAGTTTGTCGCATAATAATGTGGTGCTCCTATGGGGGGAATTCAAGGCTGGTCAAAATATTTACTCTTGTGTGGCTATTCAGGCTTCTAACCATGGTCTCTTTTGAGCGTAGACACTAACAGGTGCCACTCAAACCAGAAAGGTATACAAGATTAAAATATAGAAGGGTAGAATACGTATTAAAAAGAAATCGTTGAAGGGCGTCTAATATCTTGGGTAAAATGATTTTCAAAACTCCACCCAGAGAGTGATTTCTCAAATAAAAAAAAAAACTTCAAAACTCAAGAATCAGGAATTTCAGAGGATCTAAGTGTAATAAGATTTAGCTTAGATGAGTAGAGAGAATTCCATATCAAAGCTAGTATGGAGTAGAGGCTTTCAGCTTACAATTATGCTTACTGATACTGCCACTCATCCTCTTGTTTTACCAGATACTCATGTTCTTCACTTCTTCTCCTTTTGGGAGACACTATTTTTTGTAATACTAAAATCATTTTAATGCACAAAATTATTGTAAATATCCTCTTTTTCCAAAAACCGGATCTTAAGGGGAGGTCCACCAGAGGGTATATGAAGTAGTCATCATCTAGCCACCTAGGCAATGTGGGACTAACCCAACAATTTCCTCCTCACATGAGGCTAGGGCTGGACAGGCTCTGAGGGTCCCCCTCTCGTGCAGAATATGATAAGAGACTGAACAGGCCCGACCGAAACAGGCTAGGCCGCAGTCAGCTCTGATACCATTTATAGATACCCTCTCGTCCCAAAACCAAGATCGTAAGGTGATCGAGGCCCACCAGAGGGTATATGAAGTAGTCATCACCAAGCCCCCTAGCCAATGTGGGGACTAACCCAACAATTACAACAACTACTGTCCACCCTCACAATCCCTAATTGGTTCCCTTCATGAAATATGAGGAAATTTCGCCAACCGGATTCCCTTCATGATATTTCGCAAAAAAAACATCCTTTTTTTTTCTTCATGTGATCGAAATGATGGTCAAAATTGACATTTCGAATCTCGGAGAGACGACACGATCCCCGACCCATGACATCACTCTAGAATACACTCCATTACATGGATGAATGCAGCTATAATTGTCCAGAAATGCCGCGAAGAATGACATCAAGTGCATTGCTTTTACCAAGCACTACATCACAAACAAAAGAAAACGAATTCAGAATTCCGACTTTCTTGCTAGCCTGTTTGATTAGCTGAATCATACTACCTCTCCTTTCCTCAGCTTACCAATTTCGGTGCAAGTGAAGGCCCTCCTCCTCCTTTTCACAAGCTTATCTTGCTCATCTCTCTCCTCAGCGCATTCGCCCTCACTAGGCTGCCGATCGTGTTCACCACCAGCTTGATATCCTCCAGCGGGCTCCCGGGGGTGACTTGCTTGTACAGGTAGCTATCGAACGTCATCTTCTGCACATACTCGTCGGCGCACATCTCCACGAACGCCTCCCTTGCCGGGTTGGACCGGTAAAACACCTTCTGCAGCACGTCAAGGACCTTGTACGTCGGCCAATACATTCGGTCGAACTTCTCCAGGTACTTCCTCAGGTCGCTCTCGTCGATCAGCCGGGTGCCCTTCTCCGACCCCTCCACGATCGCCTCCGCGCACATCCGGCCGCTCTTTGCCGCAAAGTAGATCCCCTCACCGGAGCACTTGGTCACGTATCCGGCTGCGTCCCCCACCAGTGCCACTCGGTTCAACAACCTGCCTCATTCATTAGTGTCTTTTGTTAGTGTCAAAATTGTCATCTAATGGTATAATACTAAAATGGAAGCCTCTCCGTGTGACACGTGGATTTCTTTTGAAGAACTAGAATCATTCTCACTTTTGTGAACACGACTCTCTCTCTCTCATAAATCCTATTAAAAACCTATTATAAAGATGATAAATACTTATCCAATGGTATTTAATGGTCATTTGATGTTAATTAGAAAAATCATTAGTACTCTCTCTCTAACAAGTGAAATTACAAACTAAGGAGTATTGAATCACACTATTCTAGATTGTACACTTCTTCGGATGGCTATAATGTCATTTGTGCCAAGTAGCGTACATCAAATTCATCCGAGCATTGCCTGGATTTCTTACTATCCTAATCTAATAGTATCTAATACTGAAATGGAGTCCTCTCTCCGGTATTGTGATATGTGGACCACTTTTGAAGAGTCATTATTATTCTTCCATGTGTGAACTACTATAAAAATGATAAATACATATTCAATGATATTTAATGGTCATTTGATGATAATTAGAAAAACCATTAATACTATATCTTCTCTCTAACAGGTGAATCACACCCGGACGAGTGAATCACAATCACTTCATATTGCACACTTCTTCAGACGACTATGATGTCGTCTGTGCTTAGTGACGTGCATCAGTTCATCTGGACATTGATCGGGTTTCTTACTAGTCTATACTATTGTGGACGCGGAAAAAAGCGCGGGTCGTCTTTATTGCGAATCACACGAGATTACAATTGTGGCCGGGACCCGGGTTGCTCGGGTGTAGCGAGTCCGGGTTGCGGCGAGTTTTGATCAGGGGATTGTGGGAAAGATCTTCTGGGGGATCCCTTTGATCCGCGTCTCCACGTGGTGTTCGTGCGAGAGCTCTGAAGGGGCTGCCTAGGACAGGGGTTTTACAGGGAGAGGGTTTTGGAGAGGCTAAGGAATGTCCACCGTTGCTTTGTCCCTTCCGTGCTTCGCGCTTTCTCGGCTAGGGGGTTTTCGGCTTCGTTCCTCGGTCTTCGCTTCTTCCTCGTTCCTTGTTTAACCTCAGTGTCCTTGATCGTCGGTTCGCGGCGTCGATCGAGCTTTTGGCGTTGGCTTTGGCTTTGGCTTTTTGGCTTTGGCTTGACTCCGGCGTGGCTCTGGCTTTTGCTTTGCTTCGGCGCTTGCACTTGGACGTAGCTGGGAGAGACTTGCGATGCTTTCGTTCTTCCGGACTTCGCGTCGTATCGGCTAGAACGTGCGGTGCTTTTGCTCGTGGCCGGCGTAGTCGCTTGGCTTTGGCACTTGCGTTGCTTTGGCGCGGGCTTTACTGGGGCTTTTGCTTTGGCTTCTTGCGTTGGCTTTAGCTTCGGCGTCAACTCGATCTTCTTCTTCGAACGACGTGGGCTACTTCTCCGGTGCTTCGACGGTTTACGTATCGACTGGACTTCTCTTCTTCTCCGGGCTTCTTTGGCGTGATCGGAGTCGAAGAATGCTTTCGAAGATAGTGGGGGTAGCACCGATCTCCGTGCGACGGTTGTGGCGTCGGCTTTTGTTGATGAAGACGACGAGGGTAGCGACGGTCTCCGTGCGACGGTTGTAGCGTCGGCTTTTGTTGATGAAGACGACGGGGTAGCGACGCTTCAGACTATCTGCTCCAGGCTTTCTTCTTCGTGGATGGCGCAGGTGTTAGTCGAAGACGACGGGGTGATGACGCTTCGCTTCTCTCCTCCGAGCTTTGGGGCTTGATCGGGATCGAGGATTTGTTGGAGACGACGGGGTAGTGCCGCTCCTCTTCTTCTCCGGGCTTTTGGGCTTGATCGGAGTCGAAGGCTTGTTGGAGACGACGGGGTAGTGCCGCTCCTCTTCTTCTCCGGGCTTTTGGGCTTGCTCGGAGTCGAAGCTTGTTGGAGACGACGGGGTAGTGACGCTCCTCTTCTTCTCCGGGCTTTTGGGCTTGATCGGAGTCGAAGCTTGTTGGAGACGACGGGGTAGTGCCGCTCCTCTTCTTCTCCGGGCTTTTGGGCTTGATCGGAGTTGAAGCTTGTTGGAGACGACGGGGTAGTGCCGCTCCTCTTCTTCTCCGGCCTTTGCTTCTGGCGTCTTCGGAGTCGAAGGGTTCTTCTTCTCCGAGCTTTCTTCTTCGTGCACGGAGTCGAAGGGATGATCTTCGTGTGCAAGGGCCTTCACATTGATGAGGACTTTCAGTAAGCCGATCCCTCGGGACAGGCTTGACTGTGCCTCGTGAAGCCTTGGGTCGATGAAGAAGCGTCTCCTCTTCTGCAGAGCTCTGGCGTTTCGTCTTCAATTTTCCGACCATTTTTTCCTTCCCCCACCCCCTCTATTTATAGGCAAAGAGGTGGGGAGAGAGATATGGGAACTTTTTAATTTTAAATCCCTTTTGTATCTCTCTCATAATTACCCGGATTTTATTCATCCATTGATGAGGGGAATAACATTTAGTTGTTTTCCTTTTCTGGCGAGTGCAATTATGGCTGGATTTTGCGCACGAAATCGATGGCGATCGGGCGCTTCGTCTTGTGCGTCGGATCGAGGGATCGGCTCAGATCCGCGTGTGTGCAGACGTCATACGCTACCTCCCCCCGCGCATGGCGGTATTTCTTTCCTTTTCTTTCTTTTCTTTCCTTTTCTTTTCTTTCCTTTTTCTTTTCTTTCCTTTCTTTTCTTTCCTTTTTCTTTTCTTTCTTTTTTTCTTTTCTTCCCTTTCCTTGCAGGGCCGGCCGGCCTCTCCATGGGGTTCGGTCCCCACTAGGGCCGGCCCTATGGGGTTCGGACCTTAGTAGGGACCGGCCCCTCTTGAGGCGGGGTCCGGGTCCGTGTCGGCGCGCGCGAGTTGGGTCCGCGTGTCGGGTTTGCATCCACGTCTGTGCGAACGAGTTGGGTCCGCGTGTCGGGTTTGCATCCGCGTCGGCGCGAGCGAGTTGAGTCCGCGTGTCGGGTTTGCATCCGCGTCGGCACACGTAAGTCGGGTTCGGGTCCGACGAAATTCGTGTGTCTACAAATGCCCCCTCAAGGACGAGTGCGTCGGTGAGAGCGTGTCGGGTTTGGACACGTAGGAATCGTAGAGCGCTTGTCCTTGATTCCTTTTGTGGGCGGGGTTGGAGGTCTATTTAAGGACCCCTACCCCCCTTCATTCGCCGTTGTGCTTCTTTGCGAAGGTTCTGCCGGCTTCTGGAGACCGTTGTCGGAAGAGAGCTGCCTGGGGTTGCACGAGACTTGCTCCGTCTTCCCGGTGTCGCCTCTTTCGTCGTCGGCGTTGTGTTTCTTCGCGAAGGTTCTGCCGGCTTCTGGAGACCGTTGTCGGAAGAGAGCTGCCTGGGGTTGCACGAGACTTGCTCCGTCTTCCCGGTGTCGCCTCTTTCGTCGTCGGCGATGGTGCGTGATTTTGCGGTCGTTGCGAAGGCGGGTTCGAAACGACGTTGTGGCGATGACCGAGGCGGGGAGGATGTAGGAGCGCGGCTGAGGTGCGGGTCGCCTTCGCCGCCTCTTTCTTCCTCCTTCTTCTTCTTCTTCTTCTTCTTTTTTTTTTTTTTTTTTTTTTTTTTTCGGCTCCGGGCTGCATGGCAGCAGCGGCAGCAGCGCCGGGCGCACGCGGGGGCTGCGCGCGGGTGGCGCGAGGCCGGAGGCGGCGCGGGCGCAGGCGGCCGGCGGTGCAGCGGTGCGGGGTGCGCACGGGGCTGCGCGCGGCGGTCGGGGTCGCGGGCGGCGCGCGGAAGCCGGGGCCCGCGGGCGGCGCGCGGAGGCCGGGGCCCGAGCGGGTCGGGGTCGCAGGCGGCGCGCGGAGGCCGGGGCCCGAACGGGTCGGGGTCGTGGGCGGCGCGAACAGGTCGGGGTCGTGGGCCGGCGAAGAAGAAGGAGAAGAAGGGGGGCCGCGGGCCCCCCCCCCCCCCCCTTTCTTTCTTTGGCTGTCGGTCATTGATTGGGGGAGAGGGGCCCGTGGGCCCCACTCGTTGACTCTTTTTTTTTTTTTTTTTTGACTTCGAAGGTGCCGATGATAACAGTGTCGGCTCGTGGCGCACGGGTCGCGACACGGGTGCGGGCTGGCTGGAGAGTGACTTCGAATGAGGCAATCCTCTTGACAGGGGTCCGGGCCCCCTTTTTTTTTTTTTTTTTTTGTACTTGTCTTGACTTGCCTCCTTTCACGGTCTTCCAGGGCTCGCGTCTTCGAGAGTTTGACTTCCTCGGGCTGGATAGACGAGGACTTCTTCGACGGGAGGAGATGCCTTTGCTTTCCTTACACTCGTGTGCGCCGTCACCGCAGCTCAAGGCGGGAAGACCTTCTGTCGTTGCTCCGTGTCTTTGTGCACGAGCGCATCACGGAAGATGGAGTCGCGGATGCGACTTGCGGGATGCTGAAATTAAGTGAGAAGATTCATACTGACGAAGGGATCTCCATGAAGCTTCTGCGGCCGAGTTTGAGTCTTCCGTTCCATCATTGCGATGAAGAGTTCGTGCCTACGCCAGTTGTTGCCTCGAAGATATGCGCTAGGCTGACCCGATGGGGCACCGACTCTTGGCCTCGGGGAGACGTCCAGTACCTTTGCGGCTTTCGCGAGTGGATGGACGAGCTCTACGAGGTCTTTGGCGCGGAACCTGAGATGAACTTATTGGCCAAATTTCTGGCGCCGGCCCGTCGGGAGTACAGTCGTCCGGAGGGGATGTACCGCGCACTTTGTGAGCTTTGGTGTCCGGAAACTAACACCTTCCTTACTGGGGCGGGGGAGATAGGCATCTCGCTTCGTGACGTCCATATCGTTTCCGGGTGCCCCGAGGTACGGAACTACTACCAAGAGGAGGTGCCTGCCTTGAAGGATCTGCTGGACAGCAGCTACGCTCCGAGTTCTTGCCTTCTTCTGTTCAAGGCACATGCTATCATTGCGGCGCGGGATCAATCAGATCGAGTGCGTCCTTCTTCTTGGGTCGACTTTTGGTTCAGAGGCGAGTATAGGTCTCCAGTGCCTTCGGCTCACCCGATGTGGAAGATCGCTCAGATGCAGAGACCTCCGCTTCGCTCCTTTGTGAGGCCTATCGACTCCTTGGCTCGAGAGAAGCACTCCATGGAGGGGAAGCAGTGTCCCTGGGAACTCTTTGGCCTGAAACGGGATAGCGAGGAGTGGCGATCGGTTTACCGAGCTGCTGGGCTGGTCATCTTCCTCTGCCGGTTCGTGCTTCCGTGTTCTGGGGAGGCTATTCGTCCGGGGACCTTCCTTGCCGCTTCCAGGATGGAGAGGGGCGAGCTCTTCAATCTAGCCCCGGCCATACTATGCGCCTTGTATCGGGCTCTCAGCGGGACTTACTGGGACTTGTCTGGCTCTGATAAGGCCAAGGAGGAGCTCGGCCGGTCGACTGCATTCGGACCCTTGCATTATTTGTACGGGTGGGTAGCTCTGCATTTCCCGAAGGGGATCTTTGCCAGACGAGGGCATCCAGCTGAGCTGTCTTTCTTGCCCGGGATAGGAGGGATCTTGAACGCCTTTATCAGTTGGGAGCGTCCGAGAGAGTGTGCTCGCACCCTTTTGAGGAGGATGGGGAGCGTCGATTTCGAATTCCTGTCAGAGCATTCGGTGCTGCCCTTGGAGAGGTCGACTGTGTACGATAACGAGGAGCTCCCGGACAGTCTCTACTGGAATATGGTCAGCTGCCGTCCTGGCTACTTGGTCTGGCGCAAGGGGGATGTGGTGGAGGTGGAGCAGTACTCCCCTCATCGCTTTGCTCGCCAACAGGGGTTTCGGCAAGAAGTCTCTGGCATGCCTCAGCAGTTGCAGGGACGTATCAGTCCGCAGGAGGGTTACCGTCTGTGGGCTTCTCTCTACGCTCGCTTGACTGGCGGGAGTTTCTTTCCTGGGGCTAAGTCCGGATTTCGGGATGCCGCGACTCCGGAATACCGCCAGTGGGTTGAAGGGCGAGTTTCTCCTTTACTTGCGAGTTTTCCAGTCGACGTCTTGGTGAGTAGCGGGTTCAGGAATTTCTGCTTCAATCACTCTGCGGGAGTGGAGGACCGTCGCCTCCGACTGGGGCTTCAAAGAGCGCAGAGGAGCTGTAGTCGCCTTTCTAGTGCTCGTCGTGTCCCTTCTTCCGTTCCGGTGCTGGATGCCGAGCTTACTAGTGTCCCTGGGGCATTTTGTTTCCCGAAGGCCGAAGTTGAGGGTGTCCCTCCCAAGAGAAGAAAAGTGTGCATTCCTCGCGGGATGGTCCCGAGAGTTCCTTGTCTGACGGAGGACGCCGAGGAACCTGGACTTCTGAAAGATGAGGTGATTCCTCCGTCTAGGACCGCTTCGTCTGACCACACAAGTATGGAGCTCTCTTCATTTTATTTGCCCTCTACGTTCAGGAAGTTTTATCGCGCTGAGCACCGTTTCTTTCTTTTGACCAGATTCCGTTATAGTGGTAGAGCGCGGAGCGAGCTCTTCAAAGGCGCCTCTTGGGCATTCGTCCACCGGTGCCGCGCAGGAAGTGCCCGAACCCTGTGGGCTAGATATCCCTCCGGATGATCTGGATCTCCTCGGACTTTGCGGGGAGAACTTCCCTAGGGGCGACATTAACCTGGACGACATCGATGTCGACGCCTTGTCTTTTGGCGAGGAGGCTGAAGTCTCGAGCGTCGACAAGCGGTGTTCCCCGATGACTGTGCCCTCGTGTCCTTTGGTGGAGACGGTTATTGCAGCGGTAGCGGCGGTTTCCCCGGTTCCGCCACCCTCGTTGGCGCGGGTGGCTCCTGTTGCGGCCGCAGTAGGAGGGAAGGTCTTGCCTACCTACTCCGAGGCGCCTCGCCCGGATTTGAGGCCGAGGAGCAGAGTCTCAGAGTTCCTTCTCGCGAGCTGCCGGCAGTATATCAAGTCGACGTTGGAGCCTTTCCAAACTGCCGGCCTTGGCGCCCTCCAGGACTGGTGGTCGACGGACGGTGCAGAGTTTTGCGCGAGCCTGGCAGAGTTCAAAGTTGACAGCTCTCTTTTCGTCGATCAGATGAACCTGCTTGTGACCGATAGCGAGGCTTATCGATCCCGGCGGGCTTTGCTGGAGGGGAGCTCCCTTTCTGAGCTGAAGGCCGCTGAGGCGAGTCTAAGTCAGTCCGAGCATCAACTTGCGGAGGCTACGTCCAGCCTGTCGAAGGCCCAGAAGAAGTTGGAGTCTGCGCGCGCCTCACTTAGAAAGGCGGAGTCTCGTTTGGAGCGGGCCGAGGCCGCGGAGAGCGCTTTGAAGGCGAGTCACTTGAGGCAGCAGTCGGACTTGGCAACCCGTCGTGAGCTTCTGGCTGCTCGTCTCGTGGAGCTTCAGAGAGTGGAGGCGACTAGGGAGGAGCTGCTGCGCCGTCTCCAAGCTCTGGACACCTTCTTTTAGTTGTTCCTGGTTTCATTGTGGCTTTCTTTTTCAGGACTTATGAAATGTACTACCTTCGCTTCATTAATGATATCGCCTCATTTTGCCACACCCTTTCCATGGAACTTTGTTGTCTTTTTCTTTTGGTCGGACTGAACCTGAAGTAACTTCTCAGGCTGCCTACGTACCCCCCTAAGGGGGATCAAGTCGCACGTAGTTCTCTTTTTTTTTTTTTTTGAACAAGGGGTGTGGCCTTGCTTTAGGCGTAGTACCTTTTGAGGTACTTGCCGTTGATAGGGCTGAGTGTCAGCCCTTCTGGCGTGGTGAGGAGATAGGCACCGTTGGAGTAGACTTCCTTGACGGAATGCGGGCCATCCCATTTGGCATCAAATTTCTTCCCTCCTCGATGCGAGAGAATGATGGGGCGTTTGACTGCCAGCACCAGTTCCCCTATCTGGAATGATCGAGGACGAATCTTCTTGTTGAAGGCACGAGAGAGCCTGGCCTGATAACACTCCAGACGCTGTTGAGCTTCGAGGCGTCTTTCATCCAGTGCTTCCAATTCTGCTAGGCGGAGCTGGGCGTTGTCATCGCTGGTGAGGCCTTCCTGGACTGCTATCCTGAGTGACGGGATCTGGAGCTCGAGCGGAAGAACGGCTTCCATGCCATAGACGAGGGAATATGGCGTTGCTTGTGTCGGCGTGCGGAAGGATGTTCGGTAAGCCCATAGTGCTTCGCCCATGCATTCGTGCCAATCTTTCTTTGTCTTCGAGACGGTTTTCTCCAGCAGCTTGCACAGAGTTTTGTTGAAGGCTTCTGCTAGACCGTTGGCCGGAGCGTTGTACATTGTCGAACAATTCTGCTTAATGTTGTACAATGCGCAGAACTGGCTGACGGCAGTATTCTTGAACTGCTTCCCGTTATCTGTTACGATGTAGCGGGGGACTCCATAGCGGAAGATGATGTCGTTCTGGATAAAGCTGATGACGGAGTACTTCGTAACTTCCCTCAACGGTATCGCTTCAGCCCACTTGGATAAGTAGTCCGTTGCCGCCAAGATGTAGAGATGTTGCTTGGATGACTTGGGCAGAGGACCGACGATGTCGAGACCCTATCCGTCGAAGGGCCAAGATGCGATTGTTGGGTGTAAAGGCTCCGGAGGTTGACGGATGTAGTCCCCGTGCATCTGGCAAGCTTGACATCTTCTCGCGTACTCCAAGCTGTCTTTGATCATGGTAGGCCAGTAGTATCCCATCCTTCTGATGCGGAAGTGAAGCTTCGGACCGGACTGGTGCGATCCACAGATTCCAGCGTGTACTTCTTCGAGCGCGGCTTCTGCTTCCTCTTTTGCGAGGCACCTCAGGAGTGTGCCGTCATAGCTCCGTCGGTACAGTTCGCCGTTGAAGTGGTAGAACCTCAGAGATCTTCGACGGATGTCACTTTTGCGCTTCGGATCTTCGGGGAGTTTACCATGAACGAGATACTCCACAAACGGTTGCCTCCAGTCTTGTTCTTTAATCTCGAGGACATGCACCGCGTTGGTTTGAACTGGTACCTCGGGCGGACCCTCTTTTTCGATGATCACGAATCTCCTGCAGACAGGGACGACGAGCGAACGTTCATCTGGGAACGGGAGTGTAGCCGCCAGATTTGCGAGTGCGTCAGCCTGCTGGTTGAGGTTTCTGGAAACGTGTTGAATGGAAACAGCCTTGAGTTTTTCGAGGAGCTTCACAGCTTGCGCATGCAACGGTACCAGGTCTTCCTTGTTGACTTCGTATGCCCCCAGGACTTGCTGGATCACGAGTTGAGAGTCGCCAAAGATCTCTAGTCCTTGAAGCTTCATTTCGTCGGCCAGCTCGAGACCGATGAGTAGGGCTTGATATTCTGCCACGTTGTTGGAACATGATTCCGAGAGCAGGAATGAGAAGGGGAGTATTTCGTTGTCCGGGGTGACGAAGATGACTCCGGCTCCCGCTATGTCCTGCCTAGCTGCGCCGTCGAAGAACATTTTCCAAGGTGGGGCGATATCGACGGAGAACACTTCTTCATCTGGGAGATCTTCTGATAACTCCCATTCTGCCGGGAGAGGGTATTCTGCGAGGAAGTCCACGAGGGCCTGCCCTTTAACCGCTTTCTGTGGCACGAAGGTAATGTCGAATTCAAGTAGCAGCAGGGCCCACTTGGCTAGACGTCCGGAAAGCACTGGTCTCGACATGATGTATTTGAGTGGGTCGGCCTTTGAGACGAGTCTGATGGTGTGAGCGAGCATGTAGTGTCGCAGCTTTTTCGTGGCGAAGATGAGCGCTAAGCAGACCTTCTAGATTGGGGAGTAATTCAGCTCCGCGCCGACGAGAGTGCGGCTTAAGTAGTAGCAAGCTGTCTCCATGCCAAGTTCATTGTTCTGGGCCAGGAGTGCCCCCAAGGATTGCTCCTGGGCGGCGATGTAGAGGATGAGCGGCCTCCCTTGAACCGGTGCTGATAGGACTGGCGGCTTCAGTAGATATGCTTTGATGTTTTGGAGCGCTTCTTGGCACGCTTCATCCCATGTGAACGGCGCTCCTTTCTTCATGAGGCGGCTAAAAGGGTGGCACTTTCCAGCTAAGTTGGCGATGAATCTTCGGATATACGCCAAGTGCCCCTGGATGCCTCTGAGGTCTCGCACTGTCTTTGGTGCGGGCATATTGACGATAGCATCAATTTTGGATTGATCTATCTCAATGCCACGATGTCGGACGACGAAGCCGAGGAATTTGCCCGAGGAGACTCCGAACGCGCACTTGAGCGGATTCATGCGGAGTTGGTACCTTCGAAGTCGTTTGAAGATTAGCTCAAGATCTTGTAGATGTGCCGACCTCTTCTTGGATTTCACTACGAGGTCGTCGACATAACACTCCACGTTTTGATGAAGAATGTCGTCGAAGATCTTCTGCATAGCTCGCTGGTAGGTGGCTCCCGCGTTCTTCAAGCCAAACGGCATTACCTTATAGCAGTAGATTCCTTTCGGTGTGCGGAATGCCGTGAGCTCCTCGTCCTTGGGTGCCATCCGAATCTGGTTGTAGCCCGATGATCCGTCCATGAAAGTGAGCACCTCGTGACCAGTCGTCGCATCGACCATTAGCTCCGTGATTGGCAAGGGGAAGTCGTCCTTTGGACATGCGTTGTTCAAGTCTCTGAAGTCCACGCACACTCGGATTTGGCCGTTCTTCTTTTTGACGGGGACGACGCTAGAGATCCATGTCGGGTACTTGACCTCTCGAATGAAGCCGGCTTCGATCAATTTGTTGACTTCGCCTTCTATTTGGGGTATCAGTTCTGGCCGGTAGCGTCTTTGTCCTTGCTTGATAGCGCTGGCTCCGTGTTTGACGCTGAGCTGGTGCACTGCGATTTTTGGATCGAGGCCCGGCATCTCCTTGTAGGACCATGCGAAGACGTCTCTGTATTCTTTAAGCAGTTTGATGTATGCGGCTTCTTCCTCAGGAGTCAAGAGCGTGCTGACGAATGTAGGCCGAGGCTCCGTCTCCGTGCCCAAGTTGATTTCCTTCAAGTCATCAACGGTGGACTGCCCCCCTTCTTCGAGGACTGGCGGGGCATCGGGCAACTCGTCGTCCGAAGTAGAAGTGTCACCGTTGTCGGGATCTGTAATGGAGATATGATTGACGGTAGCTCTGGGTGGGTGGGTGGGTGTTGAGACAAAGTCCTCGATTGGCATCCCCGGACGATCGAACGCCGACTTTTTCTTTGATTGTTTGACTGGCCCGAGCCTCTCGAACACGGATGTGCGTTTTCGATTCGACCAGTCTTTACCACCTCTGGTTTGCTTTCGGAACAAGGCTTGGCATCGAGCCCGTCGTCGTCCTCTCCTGTTGTCTGGATGGCTGAGGTAGGTGGAGTGTGCATCGGAGATTGTCGATCCTTCAGCTGCTTCATCTACCATCCTCGCCTCGATGTAGTTCGAGGTGAAGGTCTTCTTTGCTGTGGTTCTGATGACCAATGGAGCTTGACTGGAGCCGATGCCTCGGCGGTTCGGGGGAATTTGTTCTCCGTTTTGAAATAGCCGAGCTTGGGTTCTCGTCATCCCATGTGGAGTTGCTGCTGGCGGAAGTGTGCCCATGGCGCTTTCCTCGTTGTAGCCAGCTCTAAACAGCAACTTGGCAGCATTTTGCCCCCAACTCCCTTCCGGTTTGAATCCGAGTTGCTCGAGGTCTGCTGATTCGACAGGTCTGCTTGGGTTCGGAGCTTGCGTCAGGCTAGGTAATGGCACCGTCATTTCTTGTAGAGTGATGACGTTGGCCTGAGATAACGACGGGGCCATCTTCCTCGTCGGAGTAGAAGGCGATCGCTCGGATTTACGGAGCCACTGAGGCGCAAGACGCAGGACAGGTACCGTTTGGATCGGCAACGGGGTATGTTGCGTTGCTCTTGGCTCGAAGCTGATGCGCATCCTTTGCCCAGGTTTCGGCGTTCCTTGGACCTTGAGTATTGCCTCGTCAGAGGGTGGCGCCGAATTTACGGGAAGAGGAGTCTTGTCCTGCTTCACTTCTTCAATCTTTTGGGCTCGAGGAGCTTTAGCTGGCAGAACTTCCGCGACCAGGCCCTTTGCTTGGTAGAACTTAGCGTCGGCCAGGTGTGCCTCGGCCTCGTTGAATGGCTTGTCGTCCGCAACTATGCACCTCTCCACGCCTTCTTCGTAGTATTTGAGGCACTGGTGCCAGGTGGAGACCACGATGCCGTTCTCATGCAGCCATGGTCTTCCCAACAGGAGGCGATATGACGTCTGGCAATCGATGATGTGGAAGAGGACCGTTGTATCCAGCGGGCCGATGGAAAGCTTCAAACGAATGATTCCGACGGTGGACTGTCCGCCCTGGTTGAAGCCTTGAATGACCAATTGACTTGGTGAGAGCTGGTCGTCGGTGATGCCGAGTTGCCGCATTGTCTGGATGGGCAGGATGTTGACGGCAGAGCCACAGTCCAACAAGATTCGGTTCACTGGCTTCTCCTTGATGTATCCCGAGACGTAAAGAGGCCGGTTGTGCAATCGCGCCCCGAGTTGCAGGTCCTCATCTGAAAAGGTTATCGTCGCATCACACGAGGCCACAGCTTTGCGTCTTTGATCGTCCTTCCTCTTCCTTTTGTAGCTATCTGGTTCGGCCAAGGCCGCCGCCATTGCTAGGCGAGCCTTCTTCGGAAGATGCAAAGCTTCTACGAGAGGCATATGCAAGATCGCTTCGTCGTGAGCCGCGGTGCCCCCATCGTTGGAGTCGTCCCCCTCATCGGTGGAGTCGCCTTCTTCAGAAGTTTCGCCTTCGTTCTTTCCTTCCGATACTTCATGGACTTCGACCATGCAACAAGACACCTTGACGTGTTGGTCCACTGGGAGGAAGTGATCCGGGAAGAACTCTTGCAACGTTGTCGGCTCTGGACGACTCTGCTGAAGGATATCGTCTTGGCTTGCTGGCGGCACTTTGAACGCCTTCCTCCCTGGAGCCTTGCCTTTCTTCTTGTAGGTCCTCCGCTTGGTGAATCCCCTCATCACACGGTCTTGTTTGAGCTTCTTTTCTTGCCACGGCTTTCGCCGCCGCGGTAGCATGATCCATGCTTCTTCGTCGGTGGATTCCCCTTCGCTAGGATGATGGTCGACAGAAGCAACTGGTTCCCTCGAAGGCACTTGTTCTTCCTGAGCCTCTACTGGCTCGTCTTCCGATCCCCAGCCGGTGGGCTTGATTTCGTCGATTGGAATGGACAGAGGCCTTGAGTAGAGGACGTAATAGTCGAACTTCCCCGAAGGCTGGCCCAGCAGACCGACTTCCGGATCTCCCTGCTCGTATCTTTTCTGGAGAGCGTATTGGGACGTAGCTTGACTGGAAGGGACTTGCTCTTCTCGAGGCTCTACTGGCGCGTCTTCCGATTCCCAGCCGGTGGGCTTGATTTCGTTGACCAAAACGGACGAAGGCTTTGAGTAGAGGACGTAGTAGTCGAACTTGCCCGAAGGCTGGCCCAGCAAACTGACTTCTGGATCTCCTTGCTCGTATCTCCTTTGGAGCGTTCGTTGGGATGCAGTATTGCTTGGAAGAGGTGCTGGCATGAGCGATGATTGCCCCCTGGGCAGCGGTGTTTCCTCCTCGGTGAGCGCAGGAGTATGTTGACGTCGCTTTGAGACTTTCGGCTGGGAAGTTGACTTAGCGATTGGAGCTTGACGATTGATGCGCAATTTGGGCATGCTTCGCCGAGCAGCGACAAGTATTGGCGAGAAGGAGTCGAAGGTGATGGACGTCATGTTGGCCGTAGCAACCTCCCCGGAGTCGATCTCTATCTTCCCTTGCTTAGCGAGCGCCATGATTCTTTCCTTGAAGACGAAGCATCTTTCGATGGGATGACTCACCACCCGGTGGTATTTGCAGAAGAGAGGGTCGTCGACACGATGCATCTGCTCGGGCCTCTTTGAAGGAGGGAGCTCTATCATCTTCTCTTGCAGCAGCTGGTCGAACATGGAGGAGACTTCCGACTCTGGGAAAGGGTACTCCTTGGCTTCGAGCTCCTCGAGAGTCATCCTTTGTCTTAGCGGCGGAGGCGGTGGTATGGCGACTCCCTTCTTCTGATCTGGCTTGCCACCGATCTTGAGCGGCTTGGAGGTTGAAGCGACGTCAGCAACATTGACTTGTTTCAGTTTCGTTGCCGGTGGCTTGTCCTTCTTCTCTATCTTCAAGAAGTCCTTGTTCTTCAAGTCCCCGCGGTTTGCTAGGCTGAGTTCCATGTCATGAGCCCGAGTTGCGAGTTCTTCGAAAGACCGAGGCTTGATACCTTTGAGGATGTAGAGCAGACCCCAGTGCATGCCTTGGGTGCACATCTCGATGGCCGAGTCTTCAGACAAGCGGTCTTGTGAATTCAGCGCGAGGTTCCTCCACCTGTCGATGTAGTCGATCACTGGCTCATCTTTCCTTTGCTTGACGGCGGTGAGTTCGGTCATACTGACTGTACGTCTGGTGCTGTAGAAGCGATTGAGGAACTCCCTTTCCATCTGGTCCCAGCTGTCGATGGTCCCTGCAGGAAGATCAACGTACCAGTCGAACGCGTTGCCTTTGAGGGTGCGAACGAATTGCTTCACCATCTCGTCGCCATATGTGCCGGCATTATTGCAGGTCTCGATGAAGTGGGCGACGTGCTGTCTCGGATTTCCCTTTCCATCGAAGTGCTGAAACTTTGGCGGCTGGAATCCGACTGGGAAGCGTAGCTGCTGGATCCTCGTAGTGTAGGGCTTCGAGTATGCCGCCGTGATCGGAGGAAGGCTACTGCCGTGGGATCGCATCATGTCGGCTATCAATGCTTGGACTTGCTGAGCACTCATCGCAGCCGCTGCCGGAGGTTGTGTGGCCACCGAGGCTGGCATTGGGGAGACGACTTCCACTGGGATGGGAGCCGAAGAGAGCGCTGGAGTAACTGCTTGAATCGTCGGAACAACCTCTGTAGGAGCGGGAGTTGAAGACGGAACTGGAGCGGCTACTGGAGAAGCGACGGGTTGGCCGACTGGTGCAGCGTCCTTTGCGCTTAGCTTTTGGAGCAGAGTGTTGATGTGACGATCCTTCTCCTCCATTAGCCGAGTAATCTGCGCCATGTGCTCGTTCATCTGCATGACTTGGAGCTGAAGAGCGGACGGAGGATGGTGACGGAGAACGTCTCGGTGTTGCATGTTCGCATCCTCGCCATCATCATCGGAGACGTAGTTACGCCGACTTGCTTCTGGCTGATGATTGATGTTTGCCCCCTGCAGAGGAGGTGCAACGTCTGCTGGAGAACCCGAACGGGTTCGGGGTTGGGGCTGGTCCTCCCCAAACTTCTGGACATGGGCTCCAGGATCGAGGCTTGTTTCTTCATGCACCAGGGCCTCGTCGGTGCTTTGGCGAGCATCTTCGGTAGTAGCTTCTGGCACGAAGACGTCCGCAAGAGTCCGAGTACGCCGAGTGTAGACGCGCACCATTGGAGGAGCATCACCCTCCGGATTTACTGGATCACCGTGTCGGAGTAGAGGAGACTCGGCGATTGGTGAGAGGCTTGGAGCAAACGCATCGTTGTTTGTTCCGGCCATTGCAAACTTCAAGCAGCTTCTTCAACCGTACGGATGAAAGGAGAAGATGTCCCACCGGGCGTGCCAGAAATCTGTGGACGCGGAAAAAAGCGCGGGTCGTCTTTATTGCGAATCACACGAGATTACAATTGTGGCCGGGACCCGGGTTGCTCGGGTGTAGCGAGTCCGGGTTGCGGCGAGTTTTGATCAGGGGATTGTGGGAAAGATCTTCTGGGGGATCCCTTTGATCCGCGTCTCCACGTGGTGTTCGTGCGAGAGCTCTGAAGGGGCTGCCTAGGACAGGGGTTTTACAGGGAGAGGGTTTTGGAGAGGCTAAGGAATGTCCACCGTTGCTTTGTCCCTTCCGTGCTTCGCGCTTTCTCGGCTAGGGGGTTTTCGGCTTCGTTCCTCGGTCTTCGCTTCTTCCTCGTTCCTTGTTTAACCTCAGTGTCCTTGATCGTCGGTTCGCGGCGTCGATCGAGCTTTTGGCGTTGGCTTTGGCTTTGGCTTTTTGGCTTTGGCTTGACTCCGGCGTGGCTCTGGCTTTTGCTTTGCTTCGGCGCTTGCACTTGGACGTAGCTGGGAGAGACTTGCGATGCTTTCGTTCTTCCGGACTTCGCGTCGTATCGGCTAGAACGTGCGGTGCTTTTGCTCGTGGCCGGCGTAGTCGCTTGGCTTTGGCACTTGCGTTGCTTTGGCGCGGGCTTTACTGGGGCTTTTGCTTTGGCTTCTTACGTTGGCTTTAGCTTCGGCGTCAACTCGATCTTCTTCTTCGAACGACGTGGGCTACTTCTCCGGTGCTTCGACGGTTTACGTATCGACTGGACTTCTCTTCTTCTCCGGGCTTCTTTGGCGTGATCGGAGTCGAAGAATGCTTTCGAAGATAGTGGGGGTAGCACCGATCTCCGTGCGACGGTTGTGGCGTCGGCTTTTGTTGATGAAGACGACGAGGGTAGCGACGGTCTCCGTGCGACGGTTGTAGCGTCGGCTTTTGTTGATGAAGACGACGGGGTAGCGACGCTTCAGACTATCTGCTCCAGGCTTTCTTCTTCGTGGATGGCGCAGGTGTTAGTCGAAGACGACGGGGTGATGACGCTTCGCTTCTCTCCTCTGAGCTTTGGGGCTTGATCGGGATCGAGGATTTGTTGGAGACGACGGGGTAGTGCCGCTCCTCTTCTTCTCCGGGCTTTTGGGCTTGATCGGAGTCGAAGGCTTGTTGGAGACGACGGGGTAGTGCCGCTCCTCTTCTTCTCCGGGCTTTTGGGCTTGATCGGAGTCGAAGCTTGTTGGAGACGACGGGGTAGTGACGCTCCTCTTCTTCTCCGGGCTTTTGGGCTTGATCGGAGTCAAAGCTTGTTGGAGACGACGGGGTAGTGCCGCTCCTCTTCTTCTCCGGGCTTTTGGGCTTGATCGGAGTTGAAGCTTGTTGGAGACGACGGGGTAGTGCCGCTCCTCTTCTTCTCCGGCCTTTGCTTCTGGCGTCTTCGGAGTCGAAGGGTTCTTCTTCTCCGAGCTTTCTTCTTCGTGCACGGAGTCGAAGGGATGATCTTCGTGTGCAAGGGCCTTCACATTGATGAGGACTTTCAGTAAGCCGATCCCTCGGGACAGGCTTGACTGTGCCTCGTGAAGCCTTGGGTTGATGAAGAAGCGTCTCCTCTTCTGCAGAGCTCTGACGTTTCGTCTTCAATTTTCCGACCATTTTTTCCTTCCCCCACCCCCTCTATTTATAGGCAAAGAGGTGGGGAGAGAGATATGGGAACTTTTTAATTTTAAATCCCTTTTGTATCTCTCTCATAATTACCCGGATTTTATTCATCCATTGATGAGGGGAATAACATTTAGTTGTTTTCCTTTTCTGGCGGGTGCAATTATGGCTGGATTTTGCGCACGAAATCGATGGCGATCGGGCGCTTCGTCTTGTGCGTCGGATCGAGGGATCGGCTCAGATCCGCGTGTGTGCAGACGTCATACGCTACCTCCCCCCGCGCATGGCGGTATTTCTTTCCTTTTCTTTCTTTTCTTTCCTTTTCTTTTCTTTCCTTTTTCTTTTCTTTCCTTTCTTTTCTTTCCTTTTTCTTTTCTTTCTTTTTTTCTTTTCTTCCCTTTCCTTGCAGGGCCGGCCGGCCTCTCCATGGGGTTCGGTCCCCACTAGGGCCGGCCCTATGGGGTTCGGACCTTAGTAGGGACCGGCCCCTCTTGAGGCGGGGTCCGGGTCCGTGTCGGCGCGCGCGAGTTGGGTCCGCGTGTCGGGTTTGCATCCACGTCTGTGCGAGCGAGTTGGGTCCGCGTGTCGGGTTTGCATCCGCGTCGGCGCGAGCGAGTTGAGTCCGCGTGTCGGGTTTGCATCCGCGTCGGCACACGTAAGTCGGGTTCGGGTCCGACGAAATTCGTGTGTCTACAACTATATACTAAAACGGAAGCCTCTCTCCCGTGTTGTGACACGTGGACGTCTTTTAAAGAACCATAATCAATCTTCCATGTGTGAACACGGCTCAGTTTTAAATCCTATTAAAAACCTACTATAAAGATAATAAAACACTCATTCAATGACATTTAATTATCGTTTGATGTTAATCTCTCTTTTTCTCTCTCTCTAACAAGTGAATCACACTCACTCTATATTTCATACTTTTTCGAACAGTTATGATGTCATCTCTACCAAATAGTTGTGCATCAAGCTCATCTGGGCATTGCCCGAGTTTCTTACTAGTATAATACTAAAATGGAGTCTTCTCTCCCGTGCCGTGACACGCGAATCACTTGTAGAGCAAGAATCCTTTCTTCCTTGTGTGAACGAAGCTCTCATATAAATCCTATTTAAAAACTACTATAAAGATGATAAATATATATTCAATAGTGTTTAATGATCATTTGATGTTAATTAAAAAATTTATTAGTGATATATTGATTTTTTTTTCTCTCTCTAACAAGTGAACAGACGAGTGATTCACAATCAGTGCTAAGTGAAGTATTGCCCGGGTTTCTTAGGGGGGTTTGTGGTGAGATGTACCTGCGGGGTCGCGGGTGCTCAGGGATAGGGTGCGCCTCCACCCGGATGATCTTCCCGCCCTCGATCTTGTCCCGGGCGCGCAGCCGGGTCGCGGCCTGGAACCGCTTGATCTCGCTCTTGTGGGTCACCGTCCCCGTCCCCACCGCCACGTGGTCACACTTGGGGAACACCCACCCGTAGAAATCCGGCGACACGTCATCCCCGACGTACATCTCCGCCAAATCCTTGTAGTACTCCATCTTACCCTCCGGTATCCTCACCCGCTCCTGGAACGCGATCGCGTAGTCGTACTCCCCCGCCCCGATCGCCTTCGCCACCCGCGAGTTCGCCCCGTCCGCCCCGACCACCGCGTCGACCTCCACTGTCCGCTGCTCCCCGCCGACTGCGCCCCCCTTCTCGTAGTGGTTGTAGTGCAGCCGGTAGGGCCCGCCCTCCGCCTCCGGCGGGTCCATCCGGAGGAAGAGGCCGTTCAAGACTGTGGCACCGGCCTCGGCGGCGCGGTCGCGGAGGTAGGCGTCGAGCACCTCGCGGCGCACCATGCCGATGTACTCGTGGGGCTTGAGCGTGCGGCCGATGTCGACGGAGACGTTGGAGGGGGAGATCATCTTCATCTTGGTCACGCGCCGGTCGATGATGTCGAGGGGGAGGTCGAACTCGCCGACCATGCAGAGTGGGATCGCGCCGCCGCAGGGCTTGCAGTTGTCGAGCTTACGCTCGATCAGGATCGTTTCCACGCCGCCCTTGGCGAGGGTCTCTGCGGCCGCTCCGCCAGCCGGGCCGCCTCCCACCACCGCCACGCGGAGGTTCCGTCCGGTGATTCGCGGGCTGGACTTGCTGGCGCGGACCTGGAGGCTCTGGATTGGGTGGGAGGAGGAGGAGTTTTTACCGTTTAGAGGGCGGACCTCGAGCGATACTCGGCGTAGGCCGACGAAGGGCCGAAGAGATTCTCTCCGGAAGACGGCTGTCTTCCCGCTACTGGTGTTGGCGGCGGCGGCGGCAGCGGCGGTGGCGGTGGCGGTGGTGGAGGAGAGGGAGGCCATTTTTTTCCGGCGGTGTTTGGAGGTTTTTGGGTGGTGGGGATTTAATTTTGTGTTTCGGATAGGGTGAGGGAGATTCTTGATTCTCTGCCGTCGGATTGGAGGGATTGGACGGGTGGCGTTCGCCATGGATGAGGTTGTAGATTTTTTCCATTTATACTTAATCGAGTGCATACTATTTCTAGAAGTGGATGAGGCCTGGACACGTAGCATCTGACTTGTGGATGGACTCCAAGCTACGTGGCTACATCCTGCACGTAAGATTTTGTTATGTGCCACGTGTCCAAACATTATGCAGATCGTTGAGGAACATCCTAACGTGGCACTGGATGAGAGCCGTCTGATGCTTGATAGTCTGGGTGAGTGCGTTTCATCGGTGGGGATGGGTGGTTGTGCTCCTATGCCAGGCATACGAGATGTTTTGAGCAATTTTATAATAAATTTTTTATTATTTCTTGTGAGTGAACATTAACCTCCAATGTGAACCCTTGGATATGCATGTAAATTATTTTATTTTCTTTTATTCGATAGTTAAGTTACAACCTACTGGTAGAACCGCATCGGTAGCAACTCCCCCACCTAGTTCAAAACGTACCACGAGATTCGAACTGAGGACATACGCCCCAAAGGGTCGAACGTAGTATTGCCGGTGCAAGCTTAAACCTGAGTACGATGCACAATTCTTTTTGCTTGCCAAAAAAAATATCCAACCGTCCACGTTGGATGGTAATGCTCACCCACCTGTCAAGGGTGTATAAAATCGTCGATAAGTGGCTGTTGGGACCAAGAGGAGATCATAATAAGAGTAGGCACGTAGCATGTATCAAACTAGTGCATGCCCGTGCCTGTCGACACTACAGCGGGCCGTCTTTGGCGGCAACACATCTGAACGACTTCGGCAACAAAACATTTTTGATAACAACAACGACATTCATAGGAACACCCATTTCCTCGCCCGTGCTGATTGGCACGAAGCGGGCGCCTTTGGCGCGACCAAAATTTCAGCAGGCGGGTTAATAGCCGTTGATACGAACAACGATCACGAGATGAACGGTCAGGTTTAGTACAGTTATCAATGGGCCGAGATTTTAGGGGTTTAGTACATTTTAAATGGATTGGGTTTTGAAACCAATGAGAGATCGTGCGTTGATTTTTGAACGAATGATTAGATCTATTCAGTTCATTTTTGTCCAGTCGATCAGATTGTCCTAATCTGCTTTTTTGTTCCGTTTTATCGAGTCAGCGCAAAACCGACGTCCCTTATTATTTAGATATGTTTTCTTTAAAGTGTTATTTGTCTCCTCTTAAAAAGTGTGTAAGTGTAGGGTTACTGGCAAATTGTTTCTAGGATACAACAAGACTTTTGTGTGTTAAATTTGCACTAAGTAAAGTGAGGAAACCAATTTGGAGTTTGGACACAATTAGAACAATTCTGGTAGAGAATTGTTTGTTAAAGAACAGAAGGAAAGACTAATTTTTTAGATGAATTTAACAACTGATATCGACCTCCATATATAGAAACTGCAGCACGTACCCCTAGAGGCAGTGGCGGAGCCAGGAATTTGCTCTAGTGGGGGCGACCTTTGTTTGGATCTAAGTATTTTATCCATTTTTCACCGTCAAAGACTCAAAGGAATTCAATTGATTACAAAAAGTAAATAATTTTGTTAAAAAAGAGAAGCCAAATACTAATACATGAAATATAAAATAAACATTCAAAATAACGAAGTGTGAAACCACTAAAAAGTATCTTGGTCCATAACATACCTTTTCAAAAATTATAATTGTCCCCGACGAGTTTTCATATTTTGAAAGCGATGCATGATAACCTCATTATCAATATCATTCAGTATGTCCCTCTCAATATATGCCATCAAACTATCATTTATTCATTAATCTCCCATTCTGTTGCGTAACTGACCCTTCACAAACTTCATAGCTGAAAATGCCCTTTCTACAATTGCAGTCGCTACTGGTAGAATCAAACCCAAGCAGAGTTGAACCAAGCATGTTTGGTCACACTATAAGCATGTTTGGTCACACTATAAGCAAAATGAAGCATATTTGGTCACACTATACTCTAACCAACCACTGTATTCACTAAACCAAGTAGAGTTAAACCGTCGTAATGTTTCACCAAATTTTCTTTGTGGAAAAGCATGGTTTTTAGGTTGACAAGGTCCCTTTTGCAGATATGCCCTGCGAATTTCATCTCGTAGATTAGGATGGTAATCCATAATTCGAGGTCGTAGGCCTGGATCTGTGGGAAGTTCTGCAAAGTTGTCGAGGCAACTATTTTTTGAAGAAGAATCATCTCTTTCTGTATGAGGTAACAATTCTAAACATTATTTCTTTTGAAATATTTCTCCATAACTATTAAGAAGAGAAAAAAAAAAATCCATACTTTAATTTATTTTAGAAAAAATATTTTTCTTCTAAATAAAAAAGAGGGAAGAAAACAACTGACAATGATTATAATACGATTCATATACACATTATATCAAACATTTAATATGTATTATATATAAAAATATAGAAGCCCAAAATCTATTAATCTAAATAATTAGAGTTATGATATTCAGCCCGAAGGTTTTTCTAATTCCACTCAGCTCGATTGACGTGACAGTGTGCAACAGTCTTGTGGTGTAAAAGACTTAAAATGTCGCTAGTGGGTTTCAGCCACTAGTTGCACACTTGCACGCTGCCATGTTAATCGGGTCGGCGAAATCGAAAAAACCTTTGAGATACTTCATGGACCCCAAACCCCCAATCCATCCCCACCTACCCGGCCCCGGCTACCCCCCGTCCCCACGGCCTCCCCTCGGGCCACTAACCAGTGACCACAGACCACACAATGACACAAAATGTCAAAAAAAAAGAAGATAAACATAAGAGTTGAGACTGAGTCAACTCTGAGAATTGAGACCCGTGAACCATATAAAAAAAAAACAGATCTGAATCTCAGATCATGGATTCAAAGGGAGAGAGAGAGAGAGAGAGAGCGAGAGAGAGAGAGAGAGAGAGAGAGAGAGAGAGAGAGAGAGAGAGAGAGAGAGAGAGAGAGAGAGGCATTGCCTGTTCGGCTGTTCAGCGGCTTCAGCCTGTTCGACGTCGACGGTGACGGACCGAGTCGACCGATGGTAGCCCACACTCCACAGCCGCGAGGCCCGCGAGCGTGTGGCGTGGTCCCATTCCCGCGATCCGCCTGAGCCCGTGCGGGCCACCACCGGTGCGGCCCTACGAGGCGTCGGCGACGATGGTGAGGTAAGAGGTTGCCCGCCGTCGGCGCTGTGAACCTGTGAGTCGCACCTCAAGAGAAGATTTTATTTTTTGGCAATCGATCTCAGCCATCGATCTTGCTTTTAGGTTTTTAGTGGAGATATTTTTTTGTTGGGTGACACTTGTTTCTGAGAGGGGAACCAGTTTTTTTTTTTTTTTTTCCAAAATTTGAGTGGGGGCAGATGCCCCCACTGGGCCTAAGCTGACTCCGCCTCTGCCTAGAGGCACTGGTCCACCAGCCAAAGGGTTATCTGGAAATACACCATGGTTAGGGGTGTAAAAATGGCAAGTGGCCTGACCCAACCCGGCCCAGCCCAAAAAGTCAACGGCCCAGGGCCAGGTCTGGGCCGCAACCTTGAGCCCACAGCCGGACCCGACTTGGCTGCCTTGGTACCTATGCGAGCTAGGCTCGATTCAAACCCATGGCATGTGATCTATTTCGACCGACCCATCTAGCACAATGGCCGGGTCCAATACTTGTCGGCCCAACCCATTAGTTTCATAGGCTCATTTGGACCACACCTCCACTTGCTCATCCCAAACAATGAACTAGAGGACATTTTCCATATATAACCCTCTCATTTCTTTCTTCTAGGGGTGAGCATTGGGTTTGTCGGTCGGTTTCGGTGTCGGTTTTGTCGGTTTTATTTTTTTTCGGTTTTCGAAAAATCAAAACCGAAATTGAAATGGTCGGTTTTTGTCGGTTCATTGTGATCGATTTTCGGTTCGGTTTTGGTTGATATGAGGTATGCTAGAACCCTTGGCTCTTAAATCTTAATCGTCAGTTCGTCACAAATAAGTGGATGATCGTGTTCTTACATAGTGCCAAAATGAAAGTTCAAAGCAAAATCAACCGACGTTCATTCTTTTGAAGCATTGTAGATGTAACATAATTACTTCATACTTGTACTTACTGGAAACAAAAGTATTATGGCCGTTGGGTTTATGATTTAAGAAGTCGGGTTGGTTTTCGGTTTCGGTTCGGTGTTCCATACCCGGGAACCGAAACCAAAACCGATTTAATCGGTTTTGTCGGTTCGGTTTGTTTTCGTTTTGGTTTGATATTCGGTTCGGTTATTTCGGTTAAATTTTGGTCGGTTTTGGTTCGGTTAGACGGTTCGGATCGGTTTTTGCATAGCCCTACTTTCTTCCAAGTAAATCGAGACTAAAATTTTTCAATCATTTGAGAAGGTCTTTAACAAAAGAATGGATGAAAACACTTTCTTTTTTCTTTGACAGATAAGGATGAAAACACTTACCATTTTGGTTAAAATGTTTCGTAGATTTTTTTTTTTAAAAAATAAACTGTCAAATTAAAAAATCATACCATACGAGACTAATGATAAAACCACTCCATTTAACCATTAAGAAAAACACTCCCTACTACTATCATATACTTGGCCAAAACCAAGAGATGCAATTATTACCCTTTTAAAACACTATCCTAAGAAAAATAAGAAAATCCGATAAATTTAGGACGTGATGTTAGACTTTCACCCAAACGTATTGGATTTTATAGTTGGTAGGCTTCGAATTATGGTCTCTCTTGTGCAATGTTATTTACAAGTATTACTCTAACCAGGCATGTATGCCATCTTTTTTAAAAAATTTAATGTATTTGACCTTATTGCTTGTAATACAAACACTTGTCGGGGTTTTAACAAGATAACATTGCCGACTAATGGATTATCGTGGTGGCGCCTGTCTTTTCCTGAACTACTGTAGTGTGGATCTAAGGGGAGAAGATGATAACTTTGTAAGACATCGACGGTTTGGGTTCGGATACAAACTCCAAAGAAAAAGAAGTTTGTTTTGAAACCAATGCAGAAGTCTGCAAAATAAGTCGGTGGAAATTTTTAATCATGCAAGAGCCATTCCACAAAATCTTTTGGGCAAATTCGGTATAGATTCTTAACTATTTTGCAATATTAGCTGCAGGACACACTAATTTGCTATATTAGCTAAGGTCCCTGCCTTCTTCTCCCCCACTCTCCCGAGCAGCTCCGGCTGCGGCGGCCTCGTGCTCAACCCCGGAGACCTTGCGCTCGACCCCTGACGACCTCGCACTCGACCCCGACGACCCCCATAGCAGCTTCGGCGGCGAGGTGGTTCGATTTGTTAGTGACACCTCATCAGTCCCACACAATCTCCAACCGTTCCATGCAGATAAGGGCTGATCTCTTTCTTAACCATCTTGAAATATGATCCACTTGATCATATCACTTGTAACCACATAATCTATCACGTGTAACAACATGCATATCACTTGTAACCACATAATCTATCACGTGTAACAGCATGCACTTGTAACCAAACAATATTTTCTATAAAGAGGATCCGAGAGCCTTAGATGAGGGCATCTCGAGTCAATACAATTTGCTGAATTTCTATCTTTATCTTGGTATCAGAGCCATGGTAAATACCTTTTCCTCCCCCACCAAAGAACCTTCATCCATGGCTACCCCCTCCCAATTGACCATTCCCAACTTCAATCATCTTCTGAATGTCAAACTCGATAAAGGAAACTTTCTCCTATGGCGTTCCCAGTTTCTTCCCCTTCTGAAACTCCATGACCTTGAAGGCCTCGTCGATGGAACCTCTCTGTGTCCAAACCAGTTCCTCCCTTCTACCGAGAAGGATGCTCTCCCCACTATCAATCCTGAATACAGCCGCTGGATCAAACTGGACCAGATGCTCTTATGCTGGCTTATCTCCTCTCTCACCGAACCGGTTCTTGCTCATGTCGTCGGCCTCACCACCTCTCGTGATGTGTGGTGCTCTCTGGAACGAATTTTTGCATCACCTTCCAGAGCTAGAGTGCAGCAGCTCAAGTACCAGCTGCACACCGTCAAGATGGGTGCTACCTCTATGTCCGAGTACATCCAATCTGTGAAGTCCATTGTGGACAACCTGGCGGCAGTGGCCCATCCAGTTGCCGACTCCGACCTCGTCTCCACCTTGCTCAGTGGTCTGTCTCCTGAGTACGATTCGTTCGTCACCTCCGTCAACACACGAGTTGATCCTACATCATCAGAAGAGCTTATTGGTCTCATGCTTAGTCAAGAGATTCATCGTGGGCGTTCCACCGCCGAACCCGACTCCACCGCACTCTTCTCTCCGTCACCTGCGGTTCATACCGCATCCCGCGCCCCAGGCCTCTACTCCGCTCCGTCTCCATTTACCTTTCGTGGTCGTGGCCGCGGACGAGGCCGGGAGCGTGGCCGTGGGCGTGGACGCTCCTTCCCACCCCACCAGTCCGCTGGTGGTCGACCCCAATGTCAGATTTGCAACCGTTTTGGCCACTATGCAAATCAATGCTACAATCGTTATGACGATTCACCCTCTTCGGGCAACCCGACTGCTCTACTCCACTCTTCTGGGAGCGGTTCAGTCGACCCCAACTGGTACGTCGACTCTGGTGCCACTCATCACCTGACGGCTGACATGGCCAATCTTACAGTTCAATCTGAGTATCATGGCCCCGACAGGGTTCGCATGGGTAACGGGACAGGTTTGCCTATCCACTCTACTGGTGCTTCTATCTTGTGTTCTCCTTCCTCTTCATTTATCTTGAAAAATCTATTGCATGTTCCTGGCATCACCAAAAATCTTCTGTCTGTAAGTCAATTTACTGCTGATAACGAAGTCCTTATTGAATTTTATCCTGATTGTTGTCTTATCAAGGATCTCTCAACCCGGAGAACTCTGCTGCGGGGACCTCTTAAGAATGGCCTGTACGCCTTCTCCCTGGGGAACCAAAGCTTCACTTCCTCTCCTCAGGTCCTCCTCGGTGAGCGGGTGTCTTCTTCTATCTGGCATGAACGCCTCGGACATCCATCCCCCCGCATTGTCTCAAGTGTTATCCATCAGCATCAACTCCCTTCCTCTCATGGCCCTGCCACTACTCCGCTCTGCGATGCCTGTCAGCAAGGGAAAAGCCATCGTCTTCCTTTTTTGTCGTCTTCATCGGTTGCTCATGCTCCTTTAGAGCTTGTTCACTCCGATTTATGGGGTCCGTCTTCTGTGTCGGCTGTAAGTGGTCATCGCTATTACATTAGCTTTGTCGACCACTACAGCAAGTATGTTTGGCTTTATCCTTTAATAAATAAAAGTGATGCCTTTTCTATTTTCCTTGAGTTCAAAGCATTTGTGGAAAATCAATTTGGCCATTCCATTAAAGCTCTCCAAACTGATGGTGGTGGCGAGTTCATCAAATTTAAGTCTTACTTGTCATCTCAGGGTATTGCTCATCGCCTATCATGTCCTCACACCAGTGCCCAAAACGGTACTGCAGAAAGGAAACATCGCCATATTGTGGAGACCGGCCTTACCCTCCTTGCCCGGTCCAATGTTCCGTTCATCTATTGGCCCTATGCCTTCCAAACCGCTTCTTTCCTCATCAATCGAATGCCCACCCCAGTTCTCCATTCTATCTCTCCTTATCAGAAGCTATTTCAGCGAGCTCCCGACTACCTTCTCTTACGTGTCTTTGGTTGTGCATGTTATCCAAATCTGCGTCCCTACCAACTTCATAAGTTTGCTTTTCGGTCTAGTAAATGTGTCTTCTTAGGGTATTCGGCTTCGCACAAAGGATATCAGTGTTTGCATGTGCCCTCAGGTCGTATGTATATCTCACGGGATGTTGTGTTCGACGAATCATCCTTTCCTTTCCAATCTCCACCGTCTTCTCTTGCTCCTCCGCCCTCACCACCGGTCCCCATCTCCACGAGTATGTTACCCTCCACTATCCCGGAAGTCTCGTTCGCTCCTCCTGATCCCCCTCCTCTCGTTGTCAGTTCTCCTTCCACTCAGGTTTCACCTCCTGTCCCCACCCTTCCTACTTCCCCTCCCATTCATTCCCCGACAATTCAACTCGTAGATGAGTCCTCTTCTTCCTCGACCTCATCCACTGTCCCCCCTAGTACTCTTCCTACTAGGACTCACCATATGGTCACCAGAACACAGGATAACACCAGAATCCCCAAAGTCTGGCTCTCCACCCGGTATCCTCTACCTACCTGTCTTATGGCCGATTTGGCCAACTCAACTGTCGAGCCCACATGCTTCACGCAGGCCTCCAAAGATCCACAGTGGCGCAAGGCTATGGACACTGAGATGAATGCCCTGCTCAAAAATGGAACCTGGACACTTGTTCCGTATAGCTCCTCCATGAACCTGGTTGGTTGCAAATGGGTTTTCAAACTAAAACATAAACCTGATGGATCAGTTGACAGGTACAAGGCCCGCCTGGTCGCCAAGGGTTTTCATCAAAAACCAGGCCTGGACTATGGCGAGACCTTCAGCCCAGTTATTAAGCCAACCACCGTTCGTACAGTGTGCAGTCTGGCTGTTTCCAAGGGATGGGCCATTCGACAATTGGATGTGAATAACGCCTTCTTGCAGGGCTTCCTTACTGAAACGGTCTATATGGAACAACCTTCTGGCTTCATCGACCCTGCTCGCCCAGATTATGTGTGCAAGCTTCACCGCAGTATCTATGGCCTCAAACAGGCCCCGCGGGCTTGGTTTTCTCGTCTCAGCAGTTATCTGATCACCATGGGATTTGTTGGTTCCAAATCAGACACGTCTCTCTTTATTCGACGGGTCGGGTCTAGTATTCTTCTGGTACTTATCTATGTGGATGATATCATCATCACTGGCGACAATACTCTGGCTGTCCATCATCTTATTCGGGAGCTCAGTCGGGAGTTCTCCTTAAAAGATCTCGGCCCACTGCACTTTTTCTTGGGTGTTGAGTGCCATAGGACATCTTCGGGTCTTTTTCTCTCCCAGCAAAAATATATCCGTGACTTGCTTCTCCGGCTCAAGATGGACGGCGTCAAGCCAGTCAGCTCGCCTATGGCAACTTCATGTAAACTCTCCAAGGTTGGTGGTGTTCCTCTATCTGATCCTTTTGTCTATCGCAGTACGGTTGGTGCTCTTCAATACCTCAGTTTTACCAGGCCCGATATTGGCTTCTCGGTTAATAAGGTCGCTCAGTTTATGCAAATTCCTACCGACGAACATTGGGGCGCTGTTAAACGGATCCTCCGTTACCTGAAGTCTACCATCACGCATGGCCTTCTTCTCTCTAATAAATCTTCTGTGCATCTTACCGCATATACTGATGCTGACTGGGCGGGCTCTATCGATGATCGAAAGTCTACTAGTGGCTATTGTGTCTTTCTTGGCACAAACCTCATCTCTTGGAGCTCGAAGAAACAATGTACGGTGGCCCGATCAAGCACTGAGGCTGAATACAGAGGTGTGGCCAATGTAGCGGCCGAGGTAATCTGGTTGCAGTCCTTACTCCGTGAACTTGGACTTCCGCAGTCTCCACCAGTGATCCTATGTGACAATCTCGGTGCAACTTATCTCTCGGTTAATCCTATCCGTCACTCGCGCTCCAAACATGTCGAGATCGACATTCATTTTGTGAGAGACTATGTTGCCAATGGGGTACTAGATGTTCGGTTTGTATGCACTACAGATCAACTAGCAGACATCATGACCAAACCCCTGAGTTCAGCACGATTTTCGATGCTCAAGGTCAAGCTCTCGGTTCTTCCGAACCCGCTTCGCTTGCAAAGGGGTGTTAGTGACACCTCATCAGTCCCACACAATCTCCAACCGTTCCATGCAGATAAGGGCTGATCTCTTTCTTAACCATCTTGAAATATGATCCACTTGATCATATCACTTGTAACCACATAATCTATCACGTGTAACAACATGCATATCACTTGTAACCACATAATCTATCACGTGTAACAGCATGCACTTGTAACCAAACAATATTTTCTATAAAGAGGATCCGAGAGCCTTAGATGAGGGCATCTCGAGTCAATACAATTTGCTGAATTTCTATCTTTATCTCGATTGAGCTCTCTAGGTCTAGGGTTCATCCCATGGCCTGTAGATTAGGTGGGGGGGAGGGGGTTCGGTTAGGTACGGTGGTGGGGGAGGAGGAGCAGGGGGTTTGGTTAAGTCCGGTGGTGGCGGGAGAGGGGGGGGGGCAGCGGCGGGGGAGGGGGGGCGGGGGTTCAGTTAGATCCGGGGGCGGAAGCAGTGGCGAGGAAGGAGGGGACAGACGAGAGAGACTTGAGTTATATTTTAAAATTAGTTTGTCCTGCAGATAGAAGTCATCTCTCAATGAGTACATCAAAGTTTCCCAAATCTTTTTTAGGCCAACTCCCATGAGGCCGTTAGACCAAGCCTTTGAACTTCTCTTGTTACAGAAGTGGTTTGTTGGTTTAAGTAGGTGCAGGGTTTGGTGCACCCAACATTTTCTAACTCCACCACTTGTCTTCATCTACCTCAAACAGATCCTCGTTTCTGTCCCCTCACAAACCCTCTCAAAGTCTCAACGGCCCAAGTTACCGTAACTATACTTAGGAACTTCTCCACTTGTTCCTTCTCCAAGCCATCACTATAACATCTTGGTTCCCTTCGGAAGCCATAGCTATGGATCATAGAAGCATGAGGATGGCCATGTTGATGGCCATGTTGATCGCCCTCGGCTTCGCCAACGAGCGGTGCTCCTGCACGGTCGTGCAGTTCATCTTCGGGGACTCGCTGTCCGACGTTGGGAACAACAACTACCTCACCAAGAGCCTGGCTCGGGCCGCCCTGCCATGGTACGGGATCGACTTCGGGAGCGGAATGCCCAACGGGAGGTTCACAAACGGTCGAACCGTCGCTGATATTATCGGTAAACCCTTCATCTTTTTATTTTTTTGAAAAATCCTTTCTTAGTTGATGAGGTAGGGTTCGGCCTTGACCTCTATCGGTTTATTAAAGTAAGTAGAATGTACAAACTATGCCTAAGAAGCCCTTCATCAGATCGTCAAGAAAACCTACAAGTATATTTATCGGTGATGATAATTTTTTTTTTTTTAATTTATTCTTCAAGGTGACAAGATGGGCCTCCCCAGGCCGCCGGCATTTCTAGACCCATCGGCGGACGACGATACGATACTTCAGAACGGATTGAATTATGCCTCTGGAGGTGGTGGGATCTTGAACGAGACCTCATCCTTGTTTGTGAGTTGAACCCACCAATCTAGCTAGTTCATGCCCGATCTGTTGATGAATGGAGGGATCATGCGGCATTTTCTACTGCAGATACAGAGGTTTTCCCTCTCCAAGCAGATTCAGCTGTTTCAAGGAACGCAGGACATGATCAGGATGAAGATCGGGCGCGAGGCCGCCGATAAGTTTTTCATGGAGGCTCGCTACGTCGTCGCCCTGGGGAGCAATGACTTCATCAACAACTACCTCCTCCCCGTCTACACCGATTCATGGACGTACAATGGCGAGACCTTCATCAACTACCTCATTACTACTCTGGATGCTCAACTCAGGGTAGGGAATCACTTGCCCAGTTGCCAATTTTCTCCCAATGAGTATATATGATGAGGCCCTGTTTGGGTAGGATTCTGATTCTGGGATTTTTGGAGTCTGGAATACTAAAACTGGGCTCCGGAGCTTGGAGCCTCGATTTTGGGCTCCAGGAAAATGGCTCCCAGGAGCCTGGTTTGGACTCTAGCGAAGAAACGCTTTTTGGGATCCGATTGTGTTCCAAACAGACTCCGCTACTTTTAGGGTTTGTTCTTTTAGTTTCCAGGGGAAAAAAATAAAGGAAATAATTTCTGCAGAAATTGTTTCCACACCACAAAATTTCTGCCGTTCTTTTGAATAGGGAAATGGATTGTGGAAATCGACTGAGATCGAGTGGCCGACCAAGGTCGCTGGAGGTCGAGGAGGTCCGCCGGAAGATCGCCGGAGGTTCACTGAAGGTCGATGAGGTCCGCTTGAAGGCCAGTCATGGTTTTAGGTTTTGGGCGGAAACTCATTTCCCTGATAGCAGGAAAATTTCAGGAGAGGGAAACAAGATTTCATCGCAAAAGAACACCGGAAACGGATTAGAAAATCCCATTTCCACTCACTTATTAATTTCCTTGCTCCATTTCCGTGCAAAAGAACAGACCCTTAGGGATTATAGCTTTCAAAATCCCGGATCTGGAGCGTATCCAAACAAGCCCTGATTAACTATGACGTGGAGCTGGGTCTAAATGGACCTTTCCATAGGGCGTTATGAGGGCAGTATCCCTATGGCAAAAATTTTGTAGGGTATTTTCATAGTTTGGCTCAAATTATGTAGCTGATTAGGATAGCCGCCGTGGCAGCATCGGTTGTTACTCACTTTTTCCTGTAAACATAGTAAATTTTGATGCGGCTATACGTGGTTTTTTTTTTCGAACGATTTTTCCATAAAAATCCGGTGCCTCTATTTGTGTTTTGGTTGGTTTTTCTCTGTGTTTTTCTTACTCATCATCTATCGTCTCTCACGATCGGGGTTAGCGCTTCCTAACATGTTATGGGTCTCTCCACATAGCTGCTGCATTCCTTGGGTGCTCGGCAGCTCACGTTCTTCGGTCTGGGACCTATGGGCTGCATTCCCCTGCAGCGCATCCTGACTTCATCGGGGGATTGCCAGGAGTCGACGAACAAACTCGCCCTCGGATTCAACAAAGCATCGACTAACCTCCTGGCGAACCTATCGGGCAGCCTTCCGAACGCGACTTTCAGATTTGGCGACGCCTATGATTCCTTCCAGGATTTGATCAACCGCCCTCAGACCTACGGTGCGTACGATGAATCGGACGCAGAACCACTTGTCATTCCTAATAGGCCATGGTATTTTTGGTTCAGGTGCCTCGTTGTCTTCAGTGTTTTAGTGATCTCTCTCTCTATCTTTCTCTGTGATTCAAGGTTTCAATAACTCAGACTCCCCATGCTGCTCCTTGGGACGGATTCGGCCTACTCTCACATGTACACCGCTGTCGAGCCTGTGCAAAGATCGAAGCAAGTATGTGTTTTGGGACGAGTATCACCCGACAGACAAGGCGAACGAGCAGATCGCGAACGAGATCTTCAAAAAGCTTGGATACAAGACGATCAACCAAACAGACAATCATTGAATGTTCTTCTCTAGACTGAATTATACTCTTACGGCGACGGAATGTGACATTTATTTGAAAAATTAGAGGAAAAAGAATAGAGGAACACAATCTTTGTATCATCCAAAATCCAGCTCTTGCTTTGTTCTGTAAATTCTCTTGGCATAGTGGCAAACCAGCTATTGCAAAGGCTACAATCTGAAATTTTCGAATAGGGGAAATTGTGCAGTTGTTACCTTCAGAACATATATTGTTGAGGGGATTGTGGTGGTAGAAATTAGGTGGCAGCAACCAGAGAGGTGCAGCCTGTTAGGGAATACAAACCCCGATCGTAAGGACGATAAATAAATTTTTTTTTAGAGAAATCCGTCTTAGTGGGTGTGGGGGGGGGGGGTTGGCCTTGACCCCTACTAGTTAATTAAAGTAAGAAGAAAGTATAAATTGTGTCTAAGAGACACCAAACGTCCAAAAGGAAACCCTGACCAACACAGCCTAACTCGAAAGCCCTAACAAGAATGGCAAAGGACACTTGGGTCTCAAGGCTTCGAAGCTCTCGACCTTTCCAACTCTCGAATTTGCGCTAGAAAGGCCTTCGAACCTGCCCCCTTACTAGAGAAACCAATAGCTGAAACTATGTTGAGAATGGTATCGTCATCCAGCATATTAAGAGTTAGGTTCAGTCCCTCCTCATCACGATTGGACAATTGATCCTTTAGATTCCGAATGGGCCGGGGGATCCGATTTGTCTCGTCAGGACTGTTGAAGAACCTCGACAGAAGTCGAGCAGCTTAGAAGAGACGGAACATTTGAACACGCTGAGCTTGGGCGGCAATTGTGTGTGCCTGGTTCAAGAGATCTAGATTGGCTTGAAGAGACACCCTAGCTTCGATTGATTCTGACTCCAGATTAGCCAGGCGAGGATTGCACCGTATGTTCCGAGCCACAGACCGTTCTTTATATTAAAGATGTGGCTCCAAACAAGCCATATACAAACTCCAAGGTTCATGTGTGAAGAAACAGCGGAAGACATAGCACTAAGGGGAGAAGGATCGGTCAGACACAGTCCTGTGCATGACTGGTCCAGGACATGCGTGCGACTGACATCGGCATAATTGTCGGGCGAGAAGACACAGTTGGATCGTGTGCACGACCTTCCTAGGTCGTACGCACGACTTGAGTTGGCAGCATGCGGGTGAAGCGTTTTGGCCTGCGCTTTCTCATGAGATTCCATCTCCAAGTCGGATACGAATGTATGGTTATAAATAGGTGATCCTAGGACGAACCTAGGTGATTATGGTGGCACAAGAGTAACCCAAAGGAGATATTAGAAGGTAACCATTAGCAATAGAGAGGGAAGGGAATCCATTGGAGGATGAAGGTCTCTGGAGGGTTTTCTTCGGTGTTCTTCAGGATGGAGGGCTGTGAGGGGGTATCTCTTTGTGGGTGTATGAGGGATTGGTTAGAGACAATTGTAATTGTACTCGGATTTTTTCCATACTAGTAAATCCATCGATCGGTCATTGTCGAAATATCGTGGGTGTTCTTTTGCCAAAATTCTTCCTATTCTATCGGTATTGTCGGTGGTCGTCTCCACCGTGGTACTTCTATGAGAGTCATATTCCGCTGTGTGAGGGCCTCGGATCGTAACAAATTGGTCTCAAAGCTTCTTGTTGGGGATCCAGGGAGACACTACATCGATGACGTAGAACAAGATAGACCGATAAAAAGGGGCTGAGACACATGCGCGACATGCGGTCTGACGAAGGATCTGGGAGCAACACTCAAGGAGGAAGCCGGAGGCTTGGGGGGAGGTTGCGGTATAGCACCTCCTCCCAGGAGGCTTGTTGCAACGATGGCTAGCACCCTAGGTGAAGGGTACGACAAGGAGAGGCATGATCCAGTGCCCTCCAGGAGGTTCAGGGCTTCGAGGAGTCTTCGAGGGGGAGGTTGTAGTCGAGCACCTCCTCCTTCAGGGCGGTTCGAGACACCGAAGGTGTTAGTCTAGAGGAGGGTGCGGTCTTGGCACCTACTCCCCGGTTTGATGGATCACGATGGCACGGTATGTGCGGATGCTTGGATTGAGAGTTGTGAGGGAGCACCTCGATGGCATGGGAGTCGTTGACGGCATCGTGTTCAATCACCGATAAGTGGACAGATGTGGGTTGTTGATGAGTGACTGGTGAGGTGCCGACGGACACCGGTGCGGATCGCTAAAGGGCGATGTGGGTGCTGACAGGCACGGTAGCAGCAGGCATGGCCACGGTCATACCTGCGGTCTAGCAGGGTACGGTGGCTGTCGACGGATGATGAAAAATAGGTGATGACGGTCGTGGTGGCGACGGACTCAGACGTGGGAACATTTGTGGTATAGTAGGGTGCGGAGGATATTCGAGCGTTGGCCGATGGGCAACGACTCAAGAGCGATGGGCTTGGGAAGCCTCGTATACCAAATCAAGGGCCGTGATTTATGGCGGGATTGTCAACGGGCAATAGTAGGAGTTTCCATGATCATGACGGTGTTGGAATTGATGTATTCTTACCATATAAAAACCTTTTATTTGGAGAAATAATAGAGAGGTTGTATTTGAATAAGAATTGTATTAGTGGTACATGATCATATCACGTGTTCTAGGATAGAAAAGCAAGCCATGGTTTATGTGTTAGAATTGGTGAGGTCTATAGCTCGTAAAAACCTAGTGTTTAGCTTTGTATGGTTGATAGTATAGGATTGCATATTGGTACGTACCTTAGTACGTGTTCTGATTACAGAACAGAGAGCCATGGCTACATGGTAATCCACTTGAGTGGGAGACTCAAGGGACTGGTCCCATGTAACCTAAATACGTTCGCAGCTCTGATAAGGGTTGGTTGCCCTATCAGGATAAGCTGTTGGGATGACAGAGCGTAGGTGTCTCCACCACGGTCATTACCAGGCACAGTGTCTGTGGCCGAACGGAACCAACACGGTGCACAGATCGATGAGCAGACATCAGTGCACTAAACCGTGTTTCTGCTTAGGGTAAAACGGTCCTAAACCCTGAGGAACCATGTCTGGTGGACTAACCAGTTGTGTGGTGCTTTGGTGCACCAATGTGTGAGGATCCGGATGCAGTGATCCAAAACCACGGTGTACTGGGTTACCCGGCTGGCGTTGCATCAGCGTGTCACTCCTGCAGGCTATCCACACCCCTAACGGGAGGTGCGTTCCTTGGTCTGACCTACGTCGTATTAAACCCTGGCCAGGTGGTCATCAGTTGGACTGGTGACGGATCCGGTTGCTCGGAAGAGTAATCGGAGGTACGATGTATGTGGTCAACCGAGAAGGAACCGAGTCATATGAGCACTCGAGTCTGACGGTATTCTCCACTGCTCGAGTTGCATCATGGCACCAAGTGGAGGGACAGCGAGTTTACCATACTAAACGGAGAGCAGGGGTATGAGAGAGAACATAGTAAGTCCGGGGGAATTGGAGTGCAGCCTGCGTCGCACTCTGGGTGGCTACGCGGGTTAACTCGGACTCAGAGGATCGATGGTACACTCGGGTAGTGTGTCGATCGAGTCTGAGTTGGAAGCCATGAACCCTGGTCCCTGAAGGTTCCACCTTATCGACATTATGTACGGTTCTTATACTATCTCCTCGAAACACAGAACGTAGTTAGAGGAAACGAGAAGTCCAAGCATACGCTCCGTGAGTGCTTCGCACTAGTGCACGGTAGATGCGTAGCTACGTGTGTGCACTAAGGGGAAACCCTAGGTTAGTGCAAAGACGCATGTAGTAATTCCTTGCCATAAGTGGACTTTGCCACATGGGTGCGATGCACCGGGACATGTTGCGAGTTGACTAGTTGACTTCACTAGGGGCACCCTACGGGAACCTCAGAGAATAGTGAAATCACTGGTGCACTTCACTTATGTGTGCCTTGCAAAGTCTCGTACACGAGGAACGACCAACTAGTGGCATAAGGGCGTTTTGGTCATACCATGCGCCACTATGCACTAAGGGGGCCGGCCCAAAATGTTGAGAGACTGGTCAAGACCGGCCCCATTAGTTTCGGGAGGTTGTTGCCTCCGATGAAGGGGCCGGTTATGAGGCGCAGAAAACGGGCTGGTTTTGACCGTTTTCGAAAACAAGGAAAGGATAGAGATAAAGAAGAGATATATAGGGATAAGGTTTGAATCTATCATCCTTATCCATACTGTCCTTATCCATATGAATAGGCCGGCCCTATATATGAGAAGGAGAGAGAGGGTGCACGAAATTAATAGAGCCATGCAAGCCCTAGGGCCGGCCATGGCATGGGGAAACCCTAGCCGCCCCCTCTCCTTTCTTCGCATCTCCTCTCTCGTCTCTCTCTCCCTCGCTTGCGCCATTGGATGGCGACTCGTCTTCCTCACGTGGTGTTTTGTAGAAGGAGAAGGCTCGTCGTATGGAGGCACTCAGAGATCCATCGACGAGGTGCCGTGCATCGTGTGAGATCGGGTGAACTAGAAGGCGTCTCCCGTAACCTTTTGCTGTCCAGAATCTGTACAGAAAATCAACGTTGTTTCTGCGATTCCGGGAGCTACAGAAGTCCAAATGACGTGAAACTTGTTGGAAAAGTTGCGTCTCGAAGTTGGCTACCTATAGTCCAAATTTTAGCCCAATCGGAGTTCGGAACAGAAAGTTATGGCCGTCGCACCGAAGCTATGTCGAGCAGATCCGTAGCCCGTCTCCATCGACAAAGAAGAAATTTGTCGCGGTGAAAGATTCCGCACGCAGGTATGACCTCTAACAAGTAGATCTAACATAATTAGAACATGCATTCATGCTAGTTTGTTCTTTCGCGTTAGATCATCGTTAGGGGTTCGCGTAGTTGCCATGCTAGATTCATACACGCATATGTAGATCGTTTCGATAAAAATTTTGATATGTAACGCACACCGCTCACGGTCCTCGGACCTTCACTTTGCTTCCGCTGCGGGCCTCTACCATGGATTTATTTCCAATAATTGGTATCAGAGCACGCTAGTGGTGTGCGTTTCATGTTTTTTTCATGAAATCGTCATGTGCGCGCATGAATAGTATGTGCCGCCATCGGGGTTCTACGAGTAGATCATGCATAGTAGATTTTATATGTTCTATGAATCGTTCTTGCAGGGCGCCGCTTCTAAAATTATTCTGGATATGTGATTGCTTGCTACCGGGGGTCGGACCCCGTGTTAGCGATTTTGTCTGGATGTTTTTTCTTCTGTGTGTGGATAGATTTTAGAGCCATAGTCGGGCAAGAGGTGAAGATTTACCACCCTTGATTCCCAGGCTTTTGCTAGGTTTGTTTTCCTTTTCTTTCTAGGAAATTGTGTACGAGCGAGCACTTGCTCGAAGCGTACTAGATCTTTTTCGGTTATAGATTGAAGAGGAGGACTTACCGTGGAGATCCACCACTGGGAAGATGAGCGGAACCTTGGAGGACGATGGCGATCCGGCGAAGCGTACACGATGACGGCAAAGGGCATAAAGCGTCAGAAGATCGTATACAGAGGCTTGCACCGGATCGAGGAGCCTTGTGAAGGAGACATAGAGCCTGCGCTGTGCCAGTCAGGTTCAGGGGTCGGACCCTGAACTTGATTCAGTTGTGTGCTTATTTCTTTCAGTAGTTCTTTATATTTCTGTAGAGAACCCCGATGCGATAATTTGATTATCTGTGTCAGAGGGATGCCCTTTCCCCTCGGGTCCTAGCGACCTTATTAGGATTGGATTCCACTAGTGACGCCTATTATTTAATTGACCCTTGATGATAGTATGAATTCCTCACATTTGGTTATGCCCCCATTAGGTCAACACCCGATTAGTCGGGTGTGCCTATTTGGCAAGCATCGAAACCTAGAATGAGTTGGAATTCTACTATGACATCATTCGTCAAATTTATAAGCAAGGCGCCATGGTAGTGGAAGACCTTTCCTGTCAGTCTGACCTTAGGCTAGGCTCCAGGGCATTAGCGTGATAGCCAAGTTTGCAAAGCATCAATGTTCTTGGGATATGTAATGTGACCCTTGAGTGGAGAAATCCACTCGAGGCAGGGACTATGATATTCCAAGATCGATTAATGCTTCGCGAAAGGCTTGAATGCTAGTGGGAGCACGGTATGACCAGGGTCTAGTGTATAGGTTGTCGTGACCTTAGTGTACACTCATACTTGCATTAAATAACCCTCAACTTTAATAAGGGATGTAAGAGAGGACTTTTAGAGATCCTCTGGCCTCCACGGCCAGTCGTTTTGTGTTTGGGTGGGGATGCATAACTTCACACCCCCTAGGGTGGGAGCTGTGTGTTTCCATGCCAAATTACTTAATGACCTCCCTAAGGATATGGCGATTACGAGGCCAGGAGAGAAGGGCTTTTCATCCCACCCTAGTGGGGGCCGCATGAACTCCCGTGTCATAATTGCTTAGGCTCGTGGGTAAGCATCCTAAGTGCACGTGAGGTATTCATTGCGAAGACAACGGTGATCACGTGGCACTGGCCAAAAGATAACCATGGTCCATCAAAGCCCTTAGTTGGCAGATTTGGACTGGGTCAAGGAAAGGCCCATGTAAGCGGATTTACGCTGCATGATGCCCCCTAGGGCAGGTGTAGTCAATTCCGAGATCTTACATACATGGTTAATTAATCCATAGAGGTGTCTTCGCTGTGAGGGTAGCGCTGACATTTGGATATAATTAGCTTATTTTCAAAATCCATAAAATAAGTTATTTTGCATTCATTTTCATTCAACCATATAGTTCCCCTATCCGCTATCCCATAAGAGAACCAGTTATTGGGTCTCTAACTACGTAGAGTGGAAGCGCAATCTTTAGCTTATGCTTAGGGTAGTAAATGTACATTGGCATGCAATCTAAATATCCCTGTACTAGACCTAATGGGTCCAGATATCACTAGGGCACTAACTAGGGCATATGAAGACTGGCGAGAGTCTAAGGAGATGTGCAAGTGCTATGTTATAGCAGACTTGCGGACAATTCTTTAGAAGCGAGTCAGAGATATGCCGGGTCTTCTCTAATTAAGTTTTACTTGCATTAGATGTCTGGAAGGCGAAGTCAGTCGACTCATCGCTTTTCCACTAAGATACTTGTCGGTACCGAGATGTCAGTGGGTATGCTTGTTCGGGAACACATCTTTGAGTTCCAGAACGAACTAGATTCCCAAGACATGGTACCAGATGACGAGGTGGTGGAAGACGTCTGTCTTGCATCCTTGTCTGGAACCTTCGAAGGCGTTATCAGAGACTTTAGCTTTAACAAGTTAGAGATGATAAACGCAGAACTTCTAAGGAGATTTCCAAGAGACAAAGGATGAGATCAAGATTAAAGGCAATGCCTTTAGTGCTTAACCTAGGTCTTCTTTAGAAGAACCTAAGGGAATAACTTATAAGAGATCGAAAACTATTCTAGTACAGAAACTGGTATGGAATCCTAAGTCTGGTAACGCCAAGGACGGAAGTATTTCTGCTGTGGCGAGCATAGGGGGTATTTGAAGATTGAGTATGACCTCAGGATGTTAGGAGTTGAGTCGCTATCTAGTAGCAGTTCTTATGCTTCTTGGAATGTAGACTTCTGGTCTACAGATATTCAAGGAAAGCAGAAGGCTACTTTATAGTGAAGGAATCCTAACATAGGTACTGATGCCATAAGCCGCTGCGAAAGCTGTTAGATATGATTGTCTTAGTTTTTCCGAAATACAGATTTTGTTTTTTAGAGATGTAGTTCTGTTTCCTCTTTGGTAAATGAAGTTTTTAGTTTTAGACAGCACCGTAGGTGTGTATCTTAAACTAAATAGATAGCTTCATTACTAGAGAAATAGATCAGAATAATCTCTTTATATTTAATCCTAATTCAGAAATAGATATCATGACAGCTGCAGCGTCTAATTTAAATTCATCTAAATCCTTCGGAGAAGCTATCCCATTTGTGACCCCTCTGATTTAGATATTCTGCCTTAGATAAATTCAAAGGTAAAAGAAGGCCGAGTTTCTGTTCACAGATTCATCGGAGATCCTTCTAACCTATGAATGTTATCTGGAAGGCAGAATAACTAAAAGGGCCACTAAGGTATTGGAGTTAGTTAATTTTGACGTCTATGGTTCCAAGAGCGTCTAGACGATAGAAGACTCTTCGATTTAATCGAAGAAATAAGTCACTATCGGACGAGTTCCATAGGATCCTGAGGGAGCATGGGATTATCTCCCAGTTAAATGCTCTAAGGATGACACGTCAGAATGAAGTCTCCGAGAGAAGGAATCAGACTCTGTTTGACATGGTCCGTAATATGATGAATATCACCAAATGTACTACCCACCTTTTGGTGGGGTTGTACCTTAAAACAGTAGCTTATATCTGAAACTATCTCTCATCTAGATCAGTACCTCAGACCTATAGAGAGCTATGGTCTAAGCGAAAGCTGACACTATAGTGTCTCGAGATATAGAGTTGTCCTGCACTTGTGCAAAACGACAAGAGGGATGAGATGGAGATGTAGTTCCAGGTATATCTGTTTGTAGGTTACCCTTAGGAGGCATAAGATGGACTGTTTTATGATCTTGAGGTTAGGAAGGTAATCGTTTCTACGAACACCATCTACCTAGATCAAGATTATATTATAAGACCATAAGTTTATCAGTAAGGTAGTTCTGGGTGAACTACTGGGTACTGGTAGAGAGTGCGCATTTGAAAAACGTAGTGGGAGTAGATGATACAAGAAACTAGTATACCAGGTATTGTAGAAACGATTCACTTTGTACCACCACCACCTCATCGTTGTGGGACCATCAGAGCTCCTGAAAGATACTATGGAGAAACTTCGATAGTTAATCCAGAGTTTCAGGAGGATGATCCTTAGAGCTACGAAGAAGTAGTGGGAGCTTCCTTTGTACCACCACCACCTCATCGTTGTGGGACCATCAGAGCTCCTGAAAGATACTATGGAAAAACTTTGATAGTTAATCCAGAGTTTTAGGAGGATGATCCCTAGAGCTACGAAGAAGTAGTGGGAGCTTCCGACAGCTCTGACTGACAAAAGACCATGGAGGCAAGCTTACATCAATGTCCCTTGGAACAGTCTTGACACTTATAGCACTATCACCCTTCAGGGTGTAGGAGGTGTATAAGAAGAGCACCAGGTTAAGACTTAAGTAGCTAGATTAGTTACCAAAGGAGAAGGGATTGACTATGTCAAAACCATCTCACTGGTAGCTATGCCTAAGTCTATAATGGATCCTCTTAATCCATCACAGCCATTATAGTTGGGAGATCTGGTTGATGGATGTCAAGACAGTTATTCCCTAACGGGAATTTGAAAAGGGACATATGGATGATATAGCCTCAGGCTTTGTGTCAGTAGGTTAGGAAGATATGGAATGCAAGTTGCAATGGTCCATTTATGGACTGATGCAAGCATCCAGGTTGGAATGTCTATTTTGATCAAGGGAATCCGCTCACACGGATTTGATCAGAATGAGGATAAACCAAGTTGGTACAAGAAAGGTGAAATAGCTACAAGGGTGTATTTAGTACTTTACGTTAACGATATTTTACTGATTGAAAATGATGTAAGAATATTGTTTACGGTAAAGGTTTGTAGTCATCACAATTCGATGTGAAAGACCCTAATGAGGCGAGTTATGCTCTGGGAATCAAGGTAACTCGAGACAACCAGAGCAAGATTCTCTTGCTGTCACAGGCTACGCATGAAGATAAGATTCTAGCCAGATTCGTTTTAAGAGGCTAGATATCTATTGCGCAGCAGGAAGATGGGTCGGTTTCAGTCGAACCCGGGTCCAGATCTTTGGACCGATGTGAAGGGTATACTCAGAAATCCTCGTTAAGTAAGGATTGTGAGTTAGCTTGCACTTCACAGGTCCTGATATCGATTGGACACACAGGATCTGACTTTGGTGTCAGATGTGTGTTTCAGAGAATCGATTTCAGGGATTATTTTTATTTTGGGATTAGAAGCGGTAATTGGTAGAGTGTGAAGCAAGTGCATCACAGACTCTACCACAGATGCTTAGCACGTTGTTGCATGCGAAGTAGTATATCAGGTGGTAAGGCTTAGGAAGTTCTTAGAGAACTTGGGACGCGTACCAGAGGCTCAGTTATCTGTTGTTACAACAGAAGAGCGGTAAGCAAGGTCCAAGGAGACTAGGCACCGCCGTGAGGGAAAACCCATCAAGTACAAACTCCACTTGATCTGACAGTTATATGAGGAAATGCAAGTAGCGATACTGAGGTGGAATCTACAGACAATGTTGTCAATTCCTTTTGAGAATTCCTGCAAAGGCTTTTGGGCAGCATGTAGAAGCTACAGAGCTCAACACCGTTATTCCTCGTTAGACCTAGTGGGAGATTGTTAGAATTGGTGAGGTCTATAGCTCGTAAAAACCTAGTGTTTAGCTTTGTATGGTTGATAGTATAGGATTGCATATTGGTACATACCTTAGTACGTGTTCTGATTACAGAACAGAGAGCCATGGCTACATGGTAATCCACTTGAGTGGGAGACTCAAGGGACTGGTCCCATGTAACCTAAATACGTTCGCAGCTCTGATAAGGGTTGGTCGCCCTATCAGGATAAGCTGTTGAGATGACAGAGCGTAGGTGTCTCCACCACGGTCATTACCAGGCACAGTGTCTGTGGCCGAACGGAACCAACACGGTGCACAGATCGATGAGCAGACATCGGTGCACTAAACCGTGTTTCTGCTTAGGGTAAAACGATCCTAAACCCTGAGGAACCATGTCTGGTGGACTAACCAGTTGTGTGGTGCTTTGGCGCACCAATGTGTGAGGATCCGGATACAGTGATCCAAAACCACGGTGTACTGGGTTACCCGGCTGGCGTTGCATCAGCGTGTCACTCCTGCAGGCTATCCACACCCCTAACGGGAGGTGCGTTCCTTGGTCTGACCTACGTCGTATTAAACCCTGGCCAGGTGGTCATCAGTTGGACTGGTGACGGATCCGGTTGCTCGGAAGAGTAATCGGAGGTACGATGTATGTGGTCAACCGGGAAGGAACCGAGTCATATGAGCACTCGAGTCTGACGGTATTCTCCACTGCTCGAGTTGCATCATGGCACCAAGTGGAGGGACAGCGAGTTTACCATACTAAGGGAAGAGCAGGGGTATGAGAGAGAACATAGTAAGTCCGGGGGAATTGGAGTGCAGCCTGCGTCGCACTCTGGGTGGCTACGCAGGTTAACTCGGACTCAGAGGATCGATGGTACACTCGGGTAGTGTGTCGATCGAGTCTGAGTTGGAAGCCATGAACCCTGGTCCCTGAAGGTTCCACCTTATCGACATTATGTACGGTTCTTATACCATCTCCTCGAAACACAGAACGTAGTTAGAGGAAGCGAGAAGTCCAAGCATACGCTCCGTGAGTGCTTCGCACTAGTGCACGGTAGATGCGTAGCTACGTGTGTGCACTAAGGGGAAACCCTAGGTTAGTGCAGAGACGCATGTAGCAATTCCTTGCCATAAGTGGACTTTGCCACATGGGTGCGATGCACCGGGATATGTTGCGAGTTGACTAGTTGACTTCACTAGGGGCACCCTACGGGAACCTCAGAGAATAGTGAAATCACTGGTGCACTTCACTTATGTGTGCCTTGCAAAGTCTCGTACACGAGGAACGGCCAACTAGTGGCATAAGGGCGTTTTGGTCATACCATGCGCCACTATGCACTAAGGGGGCCGGCCCAAAGTGTTGAGAGACTGGTCAAGGCCGGCCCCATTAGTTTCGGGAGGTTGTTGCCTCTGATGAAGGGGCCGGTTATGAGGCGCAGAAAACGGGCTGGTTTTGACCGTTTTCGAAAACAAGGAAAGGATAGAGATAAAGAAGAGATATATAGGGATAAGGTTTGAATCTATTATCCTTATCCATACTGTCCTTATCCATATGAATAGGCCGGCCCTATATATGAGAAGGAGAGAGAGGGTGCACGAAATTAATAGAGCCATGCAAGCCCTAGGGCCGGCCATGGCATGGGGAAACCCTAGCCGCCCCCTCTCCTCTCTTCGCATCTCCTCTCTCGTCTCTCTCTCCCTCGCTTGCGCCATTGGATGGCGACTCGTCTTCCTCACGTGGTGTTTTGTAGAAGGAGAAGGCTCGTCGTATGGAGGCACTCAGAGATCCATCGACGAGGTGCCGTGCATCGTGTGAGATCGGGTGAACTAGAAGGCGTCTCCCGCAACCTTTTGCTGTCCAAAATCTGTACAGAAAATCAATGTTGTTTCTGCGATTCCGGGAGCTACAGAAGTCCAAACGACGTGAAACTTGTTGGAAAAGTTACGTCTTGAAGTTGGCTACCTGCAGTCCAAATTTCAGCCCAATCAGAATTCAGAGCAGAAAGTTATAGCCGTCGCACCAAAGCTATGTCGAGCAGATCCGTAGCCCGTCTCCATCGACAAAGAAGAAATTTGTCACGGTGAAAGATTATGCACGCAGGTATGACCTCTAACAAGTAGATCTAACATAATTAGAACATGCATTCATGCTAGTTTGTTCTTTCGCGTTAGATCATCGTTAGGGGTTCGCGTAGTTGCCATGCTAGATTCATACACGCATATGTAGATCGTTTCGATGAAAATTTTGATATGTAACGCACACCGCTCACGGTCCTCGGACCTTCACTTTGCTTCCGCTGCGGGCCTCTACCATGGATTTATTTCCAACATTATGTAGATCTTCTGAGAGGAAGGCTCAATAAATTAGAAACATATAACCTAAATAGTTCACAGCTATGATAGGGCTGGTTTCCCTATCGTGAGAATCTGTTGGAATGATAGAGCATGGAACCTTCATCATCGTCATTGCCAGGCACAGTTACTGTGACCGAACGGAGCCAACATGGTGCACAAATCAGTGAGCAGACACTGATGCATTAAGCCGTGTTTCTGCTTAGAGTAGTTGGTCCTAAACCCTGAGGAATCATGACCGGTGAGCTAACCAGTTGTGTGGTGCTTTGATGTACCAACGTGTGAGGGATCGATTTATGTGCGACCCAATATCACGGTGCGTTGGGTTACCCGATTGACGTCGCATCGGTATGTCACTTCTACAGGCCATCCACAACCCTAACCGGTAGTGCGTTCCATGGTCGAACTCACATCGCACGAAAACCAGCCCTGGTGTTTGTCAGTCGAGCTGATGATCGAATCGCCTAGCTTGGCCAAAGCAAAGGGAAGTGCGTTGAGGTTAACTCACCTGGATGGAACCATGTCAAATGATCACTCGAGTCTGACGGTGTTCTCTACCACTCGAGTCGTATGATGGTACTATGTGTAGGGATATCACACTACTGTAACTGAGCGGAGATCAGGGGTATACGAGAGAACATAATAAGTCTAGGAGGATTAGAGGTCAACTTGCATCGCGCTCTGTTTAGCTTCGCGAGTTAACCGGAGCTGATAGGACAAACAAAGACACCTGTAGGGTGTGTTGGTCGAGTCCTGGTTGTTAGCCACGAATCCTAGTCCCTACAGGTTCTACCTTATTTACATCCGAAATCGTGTCTACTATCTCTTTTCTTACTTGCACTACCTTAGTTAGGAAGACGATCATCCCACGGGTGCTTCGCACTAGAGCGTGAGAGAGAAAGAGAAACAAAGTATGCTTCCAGGGGACAACCCCAGAGTGGTTAGAGGTATACGTAAAATATCTAATACCCCTAATAGGTGCAGACAATCCGAGCGTGCATCGCACGGGAGCTCGGTAGAGTTGCTTCAGTAAATTTTACTAAGGCACCCCTCGTTTTACTAAGGTCACCCCTAAGTATGGATAACTTACTTAGGGCACCCCTAGATGAGAGAACAAAATTTCCATATCAAGAGGACACTAAAAATCCTAGGGGTCCTACATGTTCAAACGGTTTCGCAATCGGAGCCCGGTATACGAGTGTACGACTATTAGAAGCATGTGGGGTATTTTGGTCTTTTCCCAACTAGCCCCGCATGTCCTAATGGCTGACCACTCATGTTAGGGGCGCCCATTTGCAGCCATGAGTCATGACCTGATATGGGAAGGATCTAAGAAGATCCTCCACCAGATATGGGTTGTTGCATAGTTGGAACCGCCCCTCCTAAAATCTAGGGGGCAGTTTTTTGGGTGGTTGGATATGATAGGGACGACCATATCAAGGGGATTTTTAATCCCTATGGCCGACCACTCAAAGTAGGAATGAAAGGAAAATTTGTGCAAGGAAAGAAAATGGTGTTTTGCTATAATTTATTACTCGAAATAAGCCCCTCTTGCGTCGAAAATCTGCACATCATTCCTCTCTCTTTCTCGTCTTCCTCAAGGATTTTGCAAGCATCGGAAGAGGCTCGTTGGCGAGAGGAATTCAGAAATCTCTCAACGAGGACGCGGTTGGGAGGCGAGACTTGGTGAACCCAACAGTGGATCTACATCCATACCCCTTCATCCGTACCTCGGCATCTGTCTCCATCAACAAAGAAGAAAATCTTCCGCAGTAAAAAACTCTGCACGAAGGTATAATCTCTCTATCGCTCGTTCTAAGCTTTAATGTATAGGTCATCTGATGTATGTTGCATCATCTCGTTAGAATGACAATTAGGGGTTCGTACTATTGTATCATGTGCAGATGATAGGATTATATAATCAGAATTTTTGTAGCACACACCCAACAACGTGGTCATTTGACCGCTGCCCGACTTCTGCTGCGCGGACTTTGTTCTAGGGAATTAATTTTTCACAACAACTGGTATCAGAGTCAGCGTTCGGGTGTGTGATACATGATGAGATTCTCATCTAATTCAATCATACGCATATGACAGGATGGTTCATCATCGGGTTCATTTCGTTTCATACATGCATATATATATATATATATATATATATATATATATATATATATATATATATATATATATATATATATATATATATATATATATATATATATATATATATATATATATATATATATATATATATAGTCACCGTTAAAATCTGCAGATTTTGCTTCGACCATTTGACCCCCTTAGAAGTTTTGGAATTTGATGAAAATTTGTGAGGATGATCACCTTACCCTAGAAAACACCCTCACCAAATTTCATCCAATTCCAAAACTTCTAGGTAGGTAAAACAAGGGGGCGGTGCAGCGTTAACGCTGCACCCCGGGTGCAGGCTCCCCGCCTATATATATATATATATATATATATATATATATATATATATATATATATATATATATATATATATATATATATATATATATATATATATATATATATATATATATATATATATATATATATATATATAGGGTCAGGATCGGATGACCCAACAAATTTTGACCCAACAAATAACCCAGCACCCTTTCATTCACCTAGAGGTTTTAGAATGGGTTGATTTTTTATAGGCATGTTGTCTATGGTATGTTGATCATCCTCACAAAAAATCAGCCCATTCTAAAACCTTTAGGTGCATTAAATGCGCTCTTCAAATCAACGGTTAAAATTGACAGTAAAAAACGATTGATTTGAAGAAACCATTTGATGCACTTAGAGGTTTTAGAATGGGCTGATTTTTTGTGAGGATGATCAACATACCATAGACAACATGTCTACAAAAAATTAGCTCATTCTAAAACCTTTAGGTGCATCAAAGGGTGCTGGGTTATTGCTAGGTCAAAATTTGCTGGGTCAGCCGATCCCGACCCATATATATATATATATATATATATATATATATATATATATATATATATATATATATATATATATATATATATATATATATATATATATATATATATAGGGCTGTTACGTTGAGCTGTGAGCTGCGGTAGGAGAAAATGAGCTGCGGGTATTTTGACCCCCCTAAAAGTTTTGGAATTTGATGAATTTTGGTGAGGGTGTTGTCTAGAGTAAGATGATCATCCTTATCAATTTTCATCAAATTCCAAAACTTCTAGGGGGGTCAAATGGTCGAAGCAAAATCTGCAGATTTTAACGGTGATTGCGGACGACAGATTTTTCTTCGACCATTTGACCCCCCTAGAAGTTTTGGAATTTGATGAAAATTGGGGAGGATGATCATCTAACCCTAGACAACACCCTCACCAAATTTTATCAAATTCCAAAACTTTTAGGGGGTAAAAATAACCGTAGCTCATTTTCTAAAACTATTATGGGTGATGATGGTTTTGTTATCCTTGGTTTTCCAAAGACTCTCTGCTAAGTTTTTTTTTTATTTTCGAAGAAAATTGTGCCTGAACGAGCAATTACTCGGAGCAGGATAGTTTTTCTATTTACAGGAAAGCGATGAAAATGGATTCCTTGGTGGAGCACCTCTGCAGGAGGGATAGTGGTACCCGAAGGACGAACCGAACCGATGGAAATGTATATGGTGGTGTGAACCAGGGACCGTGCGCAAAGACTTTGGACTGGGTCAGAGAACTTGAAGGAAGAATAGAGCTGCTGCGCTAATCAGGTTCTGGGAATGAACCCTGAGTCTGATGTAAAATTTGTATGTGGTTATTTCTTTCTGTTAGTTAATCTGGTAAACCCGATGATGTATTATTGATAATTAAATCTGAGATTAGGTCTTTAGGCGGGATGCCCTTTCCCCGCATGGTCCCCTATAAACATTAGGTTAGGACTCAACTAGATAGTCAATCATAGTCATCTTGTAGTTTGACGATGGTGGGATCTTATCATCACGAGGTTATGCCGCTACTAGTTAGCTAGCATCGAAACCAAGGGTGAGATAACGATTCACAGGTCATCACACATCAAGAGACTAGAACTGGAGTTATCGTAGTGGGAGCCCTGACCACGTTGACCTTAGGCTAGACTCATAACATTAGGATTAGAGCTTTCGTGGGATATCAGGAATTCTGGGGTATTTTAACGCCCCGCATTCCGGACCGCCCAGAAAACTGCTTCCGAGCCGGACCGAACTGCGGTGCGTTAGGAAGGTTTTGGGAAAGAAAAAGGAGAATAAAGAAATGAACATTTGTATTTGAATTTCGCCAAACAGAGCAAAACTAATGTTCAATATATGCTACAATATTCAGAATTTTATTGTCATTTATACAATGTGTGCCTACAACCAAAAACATGAATATCTTTCAGCCACGTGAAATTAACTCCTTGCTCTAGTCCGTTCGCTTGGTTACCGTCTTCTTCTCTGTGACCTAAGGCATTTTACAAGAAAAATACCTCAGAAACCTTACGGTTTTGTAAGCCCACAACCACCACACTAAACAAATCATAATAACTTTAAAAAAAATAACAATGATATTTAATATTTATTAGCCGATAACTTAATAAACAAACATCACCATATAGAATCAATCATATTAGCAGTTGCATTGTCCTACCAAATATTTCAAACTCAGTAAGGCAAAAATGATCAGATCTAAACTATCAAAATAATTACCAATTGTATGAGTACAAACAATATTTATGTCACATCAGAGTGAGTCTTCTAATCTTATTGTGAACCCTGGTATTATTTTGTTCATCCTACCCTCAGCCGGGCATTACTATCGGGCCTTTTATTTCGATGTAGAGGGCCAACTCTCTCGCCGCGCATACTCCTACACCATGCATAAAGTCACCCATATGATCATAAGGGGTTTTTCGTCTTTCACGGTGAAGCTCTATCACCCAACTTACTTTCCTTGGGGGCTTCAACTACCCCGGGACAGAATTGCTATGTCAATCCCTCTTCAAGGGCACCACCTATTGGCTTTACCACAATCCCTGCCCGTGACCCCCTAACCTACTGATCTTCGGCTGCGCGAGCAGGGTGGTTCACGACCCTTGCGCGCATGGGGTCCGAATCTTTCCACATGATAGAATATCACACAATAATAATAAAGTGATTTCGATGTTTTACTCCGGGATTCGCACCGTACTCACAACCCATGCATCATACTACTATAAAGAATTTACTCTCGCCCGTATTACCGTTTGCCCGGGTCTTCACACTCCATCCAGGGGAGTGAACCCGATAATTATTATTTAATTATTAATTTCCAAACTTAAGGGAATTCCTACTTACGGTGTCCACACAATCAGAAAATTTATTATTTAATTATATTATTAAGCATGCGTCGCCAGACTCGCGACTCCGCATGCAAGGCGGAGTCCACTCGACCACATGCGACGATGTCCGACGGGACCCACATGCAGCGTTATGGACACCTACCCTTAATTTCTATAACAGCATAATTAATTATCTAAACAGCGTGCAATGTCACTTGATCAATGTGAAACTATAGCAAGCTCAATAAAGGTCTACAACTATCATAAAACATCAATTGATCATAATACTTTAGCAAAGAAACAAAATTCTATTGGCAGTAAAGTAATTATAATTTGTTTAGCATGGTGGTGTTCAAGTGATGAAGTTCTGGTAGAGCTTACCTTAGCCAGGGTAGTGATCTCCCGTACCGTGTAAATAGCTCTGGTGTATAGGATGGCTTCCAGTTCACTTGAGAGGCGATGCCACGCCTCATCTAACAATTCACAATTCCGTTCAGGGTTCATGCGAGAGGTAGTCACACATCCCGATTCAATTTCATATCTTATTAGAGAACTAGAGAGAAAAAGGAGGAGCTGAGTTGCTTTAAGCGTGCATACGCTCGCATATACTCTCATGAGAGTGGGAACTGATTTTAGGATTTCAAGATATTTGCAGTTATCTGTTTACTTATGTGATTACCGAGAGAAGGGAGAGAGAGATCTCAAGGAAGGCCTATAGAAGGGGAGGTGTTGTGTCACCCTGAGGCTCCCTAGTACACTCATACTCGATATCACTCATCTATTTTCTTAATTTACAATAATTTAATAATTATGTGTTTAACTGGACCAATTATTAATAATATAAAAGGAACTGGACAAAGCACTGGAATATGGCCAATATAAAAGAAAATAAAAGGCATTGGAAAAGAACCAAAAAGAAGTACTAAAATTAATATTATAATATTCAAAGTGAATCAGTTCATTGCTTCTTCGGATGATAAACACTCGTAATGATGGTCGGATGCTGCTAGCGGCTCGGCCGTCCATTGGTTTATCCGACTATCATTAGTGGTAATCGTTATCAGTAGTATTTACAAATAAAAATTCTGATTCATTGAATAATCAAATGACTATGACAACCATCTTCGATGATCGTCGGAATACAGGCGGCTTTGTCGACCATTGTACTCGGAATACAGGCGGCTTTGCCGACCATTGTGTTGTCCGACTATCATTGACAGGTGATTGTTATTATGGATAATATAAATACATAAAACAAGTTAATAAGTCAGCCAATCAGTCAACAATTAGTTAGTTGATTTTGCAGTTCATGGTATCCTCGCCTGTACACTACTCCCAAACAAACTCGCACTCTCTACCCTCGCATGCCACTCGCTAGGAGTGAAGGAGAATCAGAGAGAGAGAGAGAGTAAGGAGAGAGGCACAGGTAAATAAAGTGGCTCATGGTCATCATACTCGTCGCACACACTCTTAAGAAAGAGAGAGATAGAGAGAGAAAAGTGAGAGAGAGAGAGAGAGAGTCTGGGGTTATAGTAATTCAAGAGGGAGCTTATTATAGTAACGCTAGGTCGTGCTCCCACGAATTTATATGTGCACACATGCGCCCAAACACAGATAGGGAGAGTAGGAGATAAAGGTGAACTCACAACCCTCCGATCACTGGGTGGTGACTGGCGGCCACATACCTACCCACATACACACATGGAGAGGGCAGAGTCGGAGGTGTCCGTTGGTAACTAAGGGCTTGCCTGCGTCGATGGGGTGCTTGCATGCACACGCAGATCGTTCACCCCAACTCATTACTCATGCATATAGGACCATATAGACACATACTTCCCTGCCCACTATATCCGAGATCCCCCCCCCCTTTTTTTTTTACCAAACAAACTATTAACAGACCCAAAAATCACCACCACTAACAGCACTATCACACATTTTTGCAACACCATCATCACCATCGATCATATACACTTTCTACAACTCACCCTCCCACCATACCAACACACAGCAAGCACACACACACACACACACACACACACACACACACACACACACACACACACCTAATACTAAGCCCAGAACTCAAGGAGAGGGAGAGAGAGTGTAGGGGTCATGCTTGTGGTCGGTGGTTGATGATCTATTGCCTATCTGATTTGATCAAACGGAATCCAGTGGTGGACGAAAGTCGGCTCGTCATTCAGGTTGTGTTATGGGGGATCGATGACAGGCGCCGGAGATCGGGCCGTCAGTGACGGTGAACGGTGATGGGGTACCGGCGATTGGGCCGATCGGCGTCGAGGCGAGGTGGTGCGACGTCGGGTGGGTGGCACCAGATCGGGGCTGCAGGTTACCGAGGGCCGGGTTGGCAAAGCAAAGAGAGGGAGGCCGGAGGGCCTCTCAGCGGCGGCAGCGGCGGCCGTTGGACGGCACCGCAGAAACTCGAGAGAGGAGAGGGGATTCAGAGGAGAGAGAGACATGGGCTTGAGAGAGAGAGAGAGAGGGCTCGGGATGAGAGAGGAGAAGGGGCTGAGGTGGGGTTTTATAGGGTGAAAAAGGGAGGGGGCGGCGGCCAGGCTTAGGGTCTAGGGGCGGCGGTCAGGCTTAGGGTCTAGGGCGGCGGGCGGTGGTGAGGTCAAAGAAGGGGGCGGCGTCTGATGGGACGGAGGGGGCGGCGAGCGGCAACGAGGTCAAGGGGGGGCGGCTGACGTTGGGGATGGGAATCGGGTAGAGAGAGGAGAGAGATCCGAGGGAGAGAATAAGAGATCGGGTGAGAGGAGAGAGAGAGAGAGAGAGAGAGAGAGAGAGTTGGGAGAGAGATCAGAGAAATAGAAGAGAGAGGGATGAGAGATCGGCTCAGATGAGAGGGAGAGAGAGAAAGGGGAAAGGGTTGGGTCGGGTTTGGATTCGGGTAGAATGAGAGGGAGAGGGAGAGAGAGAGAAAGTTGGGTTGGGTTTTGGGGACGGGTTCGGGTCTGGGTTTGGGTTTGAGAGAGAAAGAAAGAGAGAGAGAGAGAGATCTGAGGTAGAGAGAGAGATATGGCTCGGTGGGGAAGGAGAAGGGGGCTTTGGGGGTATGGGAGTGGGATTTAGGCCGTTGGATGGGGATGGCTTTGGACGGCTATGATTGAAGGAGGAAAAGAGGTGGGGGCCACCGATGCTTACTCAGTATCATTTTTTTTTCTTCTCCTTTTTTTTTATTTATAAATCTATAATAAATTCGTTTTGCATCCAAAAATTTTGATTTTTGTTTCTAAAATTCCAGGAAAATAATACGGTTGCTATGAGTCACACTATGGTGTCTAATGAGAAGTTCTCATATGACAGAATCACCTCTGAATCAAACTAGGAAAATTCGGACCCCGTTATTTTTATCGAGAATATTAAAATCGTCATAACTATTGATCCGGAATTAGGAATTAAGTGAACCAAGATTCATTGGAATATTATCGACAATGCGGACACTAAAACATTAAATATTATCTTCTCACAGGAGTAAAATCATAATTTATAATATTTTAAAATTCACGGTTGTTACATCCTTCCCCCCTTAAAGGAATTTTGTCCCCGAAATTCAAACACACTATAGGATTTAGGATATAATCATCACGCTTTCGCTGAAAATTATTTCAAGAGTATTGACATGATATAACAAAGTTTATATTAAGTAATAGACATTTCATACACATTCGTGTCTACGAGAGATATACATTATGTTTAGATGTTGTTTTTAAGTATGTGTATAAATTTAACCATCTAGTAGAACTTGCAATAGGTCAAGTCAACCTTGGTACTATATATAGATTTTGTTTTCAAACAATAATTTATTCGGTTTTTCGTAAGCCATTGCACAAATGACAAGTATCCAAGCATGTGCTACTGCTATCTGACTAGTGTACTAAATCACCAAAGTTGTATACCGGAAAAGTATGCAATCAATCACATGTGCAATTCCAACTACTATAGTTCCAAAAGAAAGGATAAGTTCAACTATTTTACATATACACTAGTCACTACAATAATTTTCTATACGGTGCACCCCGAGAGAGTGGTTCCTATATAATGAAAGTTTAACAGTTCAACGAGTCGCCCTATCATACAGTAAGTCTTATAATCATTACCTATATATCAAAGGAAGAATTTAGAAATCTACATTCTTTCATTCTTTTGTCCTCAATAGAGCATCTTAAGATTTCTTAATTATTTTACTGAGGGTCCTTGAAACTTTAAAGGAAAACTAGTGAGAAAGAATATACAAGATACCACAATCGATACTAATTCCAAAACTACTACTAACTATTATAAAGATATTATTCCCAAAATCTAATACCCTAGATAGATCACTAGGTTTTCGCAATTAACATACGTAACCTGATGGCCAATTCTGAGCTATACTAGAATAATTAACCTTTTCAAGAAACTGTGGCTACTTTTCTTACCCAAAAAGCGTCCCCTTCGGTAGAGCAGTTGCCATAGCTTCGAGAGAAGCAATTCCTTTTAGGGACTCAAGAATATCAACTAAGTCTCTAATACTTAAAATAATTCAAAAATCAATGCTATAAGATGCATCAACTATGATAGATATATCATACTAATCCAATCCACTGCGTTTCTAGCTAAAGACAAACATCTAGGACTTGATCAACATATTGTCATTCGAAAGACCATAATAGCCAATATTCAAACTCATACTTTTAGAGTGATTTCAATATTGAACTTGTGATAGAGAACCTCAAAAACACTTTCACAGTTTTAGTTTCAAAGCATACACTCAGAAGACATACGCTTAAAATATGAACCTTAGAATAGTTGCTAATTGTTATAAAAATATATTTTGCTTAGATTACTCAGATGTCTCCACATTAGATTACTTCATATCGTAGACCTAACCATGTATACTTAAATGACTTCAAAGTTCTAAGATAATCATATCCTTTATGAAATTAGATTAACTCCTTAAGCATTGACCAATCAATTTCTTGAGTGTGGACGGATTTCTCAAGCACCGATTAACATAATAATTTCTTTAAGATCAAAAAGCATCCTTAGGTTTGCTCAATATACTTCTATTATGTCGTATAAAGAAATACTATTAAGACACCCTCAAAACTCTAGAATGATGAATTCTAGCCATATCCCAAGAAAATCCCTATGAACATATCCCTAGGATTTACAAGCAGTCTTAGAGCCAAATGAATAACAAAATGCACTACCTTTCGTTAATATTTCGATAAATTATATCATTACCATCGAGAATGATTGAATATTTTAGGTTAGGATTGGTCTTTAACTTTTCACTTTGATATCTCAAGCGCCTCCACTCTAGCGATAGATAGCCCTTTTTTCCACTCCAGGGATGGCTTCATCTTATCCTAGGTAGCCCTTTCCTGTCTTCACTATCTATGAAAAATTTACAACACGATGACCAACCCTAAACCCAACAGTTATGACACTCAATCAGAATATATCAAACCCTTAATTATTCAAGCCAAGAATAAGTTCTCTTATTTCTCAGTTCATGGCTGCTACCTTGGTAATAACAACAAGTTTACCACGCATAAATACTTATAATGTCTACTCTGATATTCTAAGGTATATGTCGTCATATATGTTTATGATGTGAAATTTAATCCTAAGCTAAAATTCTAAGTTTGCATACACCCTATTTTTCTCTATGTTCTTTTCTAAGTGAGCCTATTGGTCCTCTAGTTCGTCGATATAATTCTAAAGTTTAGATGTCATACTTTATAATGAACTATCACATTTTGTGTCCCTACAGGATACGTACGTGTATACACTTGTAGTATTTTAATACTTTGTTACCACTTTAATATTCTTAAGATCTTTTATGATTTTTAAAACCAGTTGTAATAATCCTAGGATCTTAATGCTCTGATACCAGCTGTAACGCCCCGCATTCCGGACCGCCCAGAAAATTGCTTCCGAGCCGGACCGAACTGCGGTGCGTTAGAAAGGTTTTGGGAAAGAAAAAGAAGAATAAAGAAATAAACATTTGTATTTGAATTTCGCCGAACAGAGCAAAACTAATGTTCAATATATGCTACAATATTCAGAATTTTATTGTCATTTATACAATATGTGTCTACAACCAAAAACATGAATATCTTTCAGCCACGTGAAATTAACTCCTTGCTCCAATCTGTTCACTTGGGTACCGTCTTCTTCTCTGCGACCTAAGACATTTTACAAGAAAAATGCCTCAGAAACCTTACGATTTTGTAAGCCCACAACCACCATACTAAACAAATCATAATAACTTAAAAAAAAAATAACAATGATATTTAATATTTATTAGCCGATAACTTAATAAACAAACATCACCATATAGAATCAATCATATTAGCAGTTGCATTGTCCTACCAAATATTTCAAACTCAGAAAGGCAAAAACGATCAGATCTAAACTATCAAAATAATTACCAATTGTATTAGTACAAACAATATTTATGTCACATCAGAGTAAGTCTTCTAATTCTATTGTGAACCCTGGTATTATTTTGTTCATCCTGCCCCCAACCAGGCATTACTATCGAGCCTTTTATTTCGATGTAAAGGGCCAACTCTCTCGCCGCGCATACTCTGACACCATGTGCAAAGTCACCCATATGATCATCAGGGGTTTCCCGTCTTTCACGGTGGAGCTCTACCACCCAACTTGCTTTCCTTGGGGGCTTCAACTACCCCGGGACAGGATTGCTAGGCCAATCCCTCTTCGAGGGCACCACCTATTGGCTTTACCACAATCCCTGCCCGTGACCCCCTAGCCTACTAATCTTCGGCTGCGCGCGAAGGGTGGTTCACGACTCTTGCGCACGGGGTCCGAATCTTTCCACAGGATAGAATATCACACAATAATAATAAAGTGATTTCGATGTTTTACTCTGGGATTCGCACCACGCTCACAACCCATGCATCATAATAACTATAAAGAATTTACTCTCGCCCGTATTCCTGTTTCCCCGGGTCTTCACACTCCATCCAGGAGAGTGAGCCCGATAATTATTATTTAATTATTAATTTCCAAACTTAAGGGAATTTCTACTTACGGTGTTCAAGCAATCAGAAAATTTATTATTTAATTATATTATTAAGCATGCGTCGCCGGACTCGCGACTCCGCATGCAAGGTGGGGTCCACTCAACCACATGCGACGATATCCGACGGGACCCGCATACAGCGTTATGGACACCTACCCTTAATTTCTATAACAGCATAATTAATTATCTAAACAGCGTGCAATGTCACTTGATCAATGTAAAACTATAGCAAGCTCAATAAAGGTCTACAACTATCATGAAACATCAATTGATCATAATACTTTAGCAAAGAAACATAATTCTATTGGCAGTAAAGTAATTATAATTTGTTTAGCATGGTGGTGTTCAAGTGATGAAGTTCTGGTAGAGCTTACCTTAGCCAGGGTAGTGATCTCCCGTACCGTGTAAATATCTCTGGTGTGTAGGATGACTTCCAGTTCACTTGAGAGGTGATGCCACACCTTATCTAACAATTCACAGTTCCGTTCAGGGTTCATGCGAGAGGTAGTCACACACCCCGATTCAATTTCATATCTTATTAGAGAACTAGAGAGAAAAAGGAGGAGCTGAGTTGCTTTAAGCATGCATACGCTCGCATATACTCTCATGAGAGTCGGAACTGATTTTAGGATTTCAAGATATTCACAATTATCTGTTTACTTATGTGATTACCGAGAGAAGGGAGAGAGAGATCTAAAGGAAGGCCTATAGAAGGGGAGGTGTTGTGTCACCCTGAGGCTCCCTAGTACACTCATACTCGATATCACTCATCCATTTTCTTAATTTACAATAATTTAATAATTATGTGTTTAACTGGACCAATTATTAATAATATAAAAGGAACTGGACAAAGAACTGGAATAGGACCAGTATAAAAGAAAATAAAAGGCACTGGAAAAGGACCAAAAAGAAGTACTGAAATTAATATTATAATATTCAAAGTGAATCAGTTCATTGCTTCTTCGGATGATGACCACTCTTAATGATGGTCGGATGCTGCTAGCGGCTCGGCCGTCCATTGGTTTATCCGACTATCATTAGTGGTAATCGTTATCAGCAGTATTTACAAATAAAAATTCTGATTCATTGAATAATCAAATGACTATGACGACCACCTTCGATGATCGTCGGAATACAGGCGGCTTTGCCGACCATTGTACTCGGAATACAAGCGGCTTTGCCGACCATTGTGCTCAATACAAGAAAGAGGGTCTTTACCGACGGACATTTTTATCACCGTCGGTAATAATACACTTTTTACCGACGGTGACAATAATATCCGTCGGTATTATAACTTCAATTTTTTAAATTTTTTTTGCATATTTATTACCGACGGTCAAATAGTATTCGTCGGTAAAATTATTTATACCGACGGTACATATATGTACCGTCGGTAATATACTTTATACCGACGGCTTCATAAAGACCGTCGGTAAAATGTCATGACGGAACTCAGCGTAAAAACCAAGTCTCTAGAAAAAATAGAACCCTGAGTTTCGTCGGAGATTGTTACCGACGGACTTTATATTTCCGTCGGTATAAATATTTATACCGACAGAGATTATATGGCCGTCGGTACGATACCGACGGTAATTAAATATCCGTCGGTAAAATTGTCCCGACGAAACTCAGGGTAAAAACCGAGCCTCTGGAAAAAAATGGAACCCTGAGTTTCGTCGGCGGTTTTTACCGACGGACTAAATATTTCTGTCGGCATAACTAATTATACCGACAGAAATTATATGTCCGTCGGTACAATACCGACGGTAATTAAATATCCGTCGGTAAAATTGTCCCGACGAAACTCAGGGTGAAAACCCGAGCCTCTGGAAAAATGGAACCCTGAGTTTCGTCGCTGATTTTTACCGACGGACATTATTATACCGTCGGTATAAAGTAATTATACCGACGGAAATTATAGTTCCGTCGATAAAAACTCCTTACTTATCCACCACAGCCTGCACCCTTTTCTTTTTGTGTTTCGACTCCGGCGCGCGCCCCTCTCTCAATCTCTCTCTCTCTCTCATCGACCCGACCCCCCGGCGACCCCGTCCCCCTCCGGCAGCCCCGCGATCCCCTCCGGCCACCCATCCCCCTCCCGGCCACCCATCCCCCTCCCGACCTCCGCCCCTCCCCGGCCTCCCGGCCCTCTCTCTCTCTCCCCGGCCTCCTCCCCCCCTCCCCGGCCTCCCTAGCAGCCATCCCTCTCTCTCTCTCTCTCTCTACTTCACCAGTCTCTCTCTCTCTCGATCTAAACCCCCCCTCCGGCCGGCCACCCATCCCCTCCCTTGTACCTCCGGCCACCCCTCCGCTTTCTCGCGCCACCGACTACGACACCCATCCTCCTCCTTCTCGAGGCCTGCCGACCATCGCTGGTGAGCTCCTCCTCCTCCTCCCTTTCCCCCTTCGGTTAATTTGTGGTAATATATTGTGGTAATTTTTATTTAGGTAAAATCACAGGAATTAAATATAGTGTGGTATTGTGGTAATATATTGTGGTAATTTATTTAGGTAATATATTGTGGTAATTTTTATTAGGTAATTTATTGTGGTAATTTTTATCTTGTGGTAATATATTATGATTTACAACAATACCATAATTTGTGGTAATATATTTGTGGTAATATATTGTGGTTAATTCCCTCATTTGGTAATTTTTACACTGTTTTAAAACTCGCCGAGTCGACTCGAAACTCGGCCGAGTTAACTCGACTCGGCTGAGTTTCGATCCGACTCGGTCCAAAACTCGAGTTTCGATCCGACTCGGCTGAGTTTCGATCCGACTCGAGTTTTGTCGGGTTTTAGCCGAGTTGTCGTGTCTACTCGACTCATTAAGGTTTCGAGTCGAGTCGAGTTTTCATGTTTTAAAACATTGATTTTTATCCTATCAAAACTGAATTGAATGGGGGGCAAAATGTAGTTTTTAGACTAGGGTGAGCGTCGGTTTTGTCGGTCGGTTTCGGTGTGGGTTTTGTCGGTTATATTTTTTTCGGTTTACGAAAAATCAAAATCGAAATCGAAACCGAAATGGTCGGTTTTTGTCGGTTCGGTGTGATATGAGGTATGCTAAAGCCATAAATCTACTCGAGCGATAGAGAGAACCGTCAGACCCCAAGTGTTTACTTGATGAGGCTCCCTGACTTGTTGACTTACTGTCGCATAACTTTGGTGCTATGCCTAGCATTCGAACTATCAGCAGTTCAAATGCTGGCCAGCAACCCTAGGTTTACTATGTGACTAGTCTACTCATCATAATACACTCATCCATTAGGGATGTGGATGGCCTGTAGAAGTTTTGGTTCGGTGTTCCATACCCGGGAACCGAAACCGAAATTGTGCGGAGTCTTATAACATTGTTTGAAATTATATGTCAGGTGTTGTATAGCCAGATAGACGAAGATGTCTTCGATCGATAAGAGTTGGATGCGTAATTCGAATCGCATGAGCCAAGAGTACAGAGAAGGAGTCAGGAAATTTCTGGATTTTGCATTTGAGCGTCTTGCACCGCTTGATGGAAAAATTGTGTGTCCCTGTATAGACTGCGGAAGGGTGATTAGGAAGGTTCGAGAGGAATGTGAGGTTGATCTGGTAATGCGTGGCATTGACATTACCTATACCCGTTGGTTCTCGCACGGTGAGGAGCTAGATGCAGTCCCCATGGCAGCTCACGGTGAAACTTCAAACACAGTGATCGCTGATGATAATATTAATACAGACGATGACGATGACATGCAGGGTATGATACATGATTTGCAAGGTGGAATAGGCACGGAAACACCGTCAGGTGATCAGCCCAATATCGAAGCGGACAAGTTCTACAGATTGCTTAAAGATGCCGAACAACCTCTATACCCGGGGTGTGAGAAGTTTTCAAAACTCTCTTTCACTGTAAAGCTTCTTCATTTGAAGTGCCTCAATGGTTGGAGTAATAAGTCATTTAATATGTTGGTAGAGTTGCTGAAAGAGGCTTTTCCTATGGGTGAGACAGTACCGAAATCATTCTACGAGGCGAAGAAGACAATTAAAGATCTCGGTCTGGGTTATGAGAAAATTGATGCATGCGTGAACGATTGTATGTTGTACCGGAAAGAGTACGAACATGCGCGGTCATGCCACATATGCGGAGCAACGAGATATAAAGAGACGGATGCCGAGTCTAGTACCAGTCGAAGGAAGAAAAATGTATCTGCAAAGGTTCTCCTATACTTCCCGCTCAGGGACAGGCTTCAGAGGTTGTTTATGTCATCGAAGACTGCTGAGCACATGAGGTGGCATGCACGAGAACGTACAGATGACGGGATTATGAGACATCCGGCCGACCCTCTGACGTGGAAAGATTTTGATCATACATATCCTGAATTCGCATGTGAAGTTCGCAACGTCAGGTTAGGGCTTGCTAGCGATGGCTTCAATCCCTTTGGGAATATGAGTGTGTCATACAGCATTTGGCCAGTTGTCCTAGTTCCATACAATTTGCCTCCCTGGATGTGCTTAAAAAAGCCATACACAATGCTCTCCTTGCTCATTCCCGGACCCAGGTCGCCTGGTAATGATATTGACGTTTACTTGCAGCCGTTGATTGAGGAGTTGAACGAGTTATGTGAAGTTGGGGCCGATATGTATGATGCCTCGTTGCGCCAGAATTTTCGGATGCATGCGGCACTTCTATGGACCATCAATGATTTTCCTGCATATGCCAACTTATCCGGGTGGAGTACTAAAGGAAAATTGGCGTGCCCTACATGCAATAAGGAGACAGATTCATTACGATTGAAGAACGGAGGTAAGTTCTGTTATATGGGCCATCGAAGATTCCTTGTTGACGGCCATAAGTGGAGGCAGAACAAAAGAGCTTTCAACGGCAAGAAGGAACTTGCAAAGGTCCCGGAGCAGCTTTCGGGGGTAGAAGTCTTGTGCGAATTGGATCAGCTTGATGCCGTGGCACTTGGAAAAGGTAAAACGAAGAGAACGCATGAAGATTCTACGCGTGAGCATAACTGGAAGAAGAAGAGTATTTTCTTTAAACTACCGTACTGGAGCAGCCTACTCTTGCGGCATAACTTGGATGTCATGCATATCGAGAAAAATGTGTGTGACAACATTATAGGAACACTGCTGAATCTCGACGGTAAGACGAAGGATAATCTTAAATCTCGTCTCGATCTTAAGGAGTTGGGCATCCGAAAATCACTTCATCCCCAAGAGATTGGGGATAAGTATGTGTTGCCAGTTGCATGCTACACCATGAGCTCACAGCAAAAGGCAGCCTTATGTGCATTCCTACGGTCTGTGAAAACGCCAGACGGTTATTCTTCGAATATCGCACGATGCGTGCAAGAGAACGGCCGGAAGTTGTCTGGATTAAAGAGCCACGATTGTCATGTTCTTATGCAGCGATTGTTATCTCTTGCTATACGTGGGAATTTAACCGAAGAGGTGTCCGGTCCGTTAATTGAGCTCAGCACTTTTTTCAGACAGTTGTGCTCGAAGGTACTTAGAGTGGACCAACTTGAACAGATGGAGAGAGATATTGCGCTCACATTGTGCAAGTTAGAGATGATATTTCCACCTTCATTCTTTGATGTCATGGTGCATTTGACTGTTCACTTGGCAAATGAGGCCAAACTCGGTGGCCCAGTTCATTACCGGTGGATGTATTTTATCGAGAGGTAATCGTATCGTCTCATTCGCACAATGTATTTGATCGTTCTTGATATATTCATCCAAATATTTTTTTCTCAAATTAGGTACTTGCGAACATTGAAATCATATGTTCGTAATAAAAGTCGTCCGGAGGGATCAATTGCTGAAGGATACTTAGCAGAAAATCATAAGTTAGCGTGTTTTGGATATAAAATAGGTTTGGATTCGATTCGATCGTCATCGGATCGGCATCCGATAATTCGAACTTGGAATTATATTCCGTATTTCGGACTTGCGAGCGGGTTCTAATTGGATATTTGACCACTTTACGATCCGATTAACCGATTTAGAGTCTAACTGTTTCATATTGTTTCATATTGTTTCATATTGCGAGCGGGTTCATATTGTTTTATATTGTTTCATATGTAAATCATACTGTTTCATATGTAAATCAAACTGTTTCATATTGTTTCATATGTAAATCTTAAATCTTACTGTTTCATATGTAAATTAAATTGTTTCAGATGGCATCACGGTCATATGTTCGTAGAGGCAGAGGCAGAGGTAGGGGTGGGGTAGCTCAGAGCGCTCCGGCTGCCACCCCAGGGTCCGAGGCTGAGCCGTCCGGATCTGGTAGTGCTGTTCCTCTCTCCACACCAGCTCCTGCTGTGGTCGCAGCCTCCGGAGCTTCGAGCAGTGCTCAGCACTCGGCTGCAGCGTCTACGCCCACAGGTAATGTTTAGATCTAAAGTTTTATACATGTTGTAAATACTTCTTCAGTACTGATGTATATTTTATTTGCAGGGTCGACCAGGTACGTAGGCGACCGGGGCGTGACGACGGCCCGGCGCTTGTCGGCCTTACGCGAGTCGCTGTCCCTACAGTGGAGCGGCCATACCTTTGTGGGCGAGCACGCTTCTGACGCCGCCACGTGGGTCGGCATGATAGTACGGGAGGAGAGGAATGCCCCGATTGTGGGGTTAAGGGGGTGGAAGAACATTGATGCATCCTATAAGGAGAGGATGTATCAGCAGTTTTTGGTACGTTAGTTTCATTAAAGTATTTTAGAATAATATCGTACTTCTTTATAATTTGATTTGATAAAATGACTTGTTTCTAAATTGATTTTACAGGAGAAATTTAAATGGGTGAACATGGAAACCGACACCCATCGGGAGGACTTGTTGAAGACGATGGGTGAGCGGTATAGGGATTACCGTCACGAGCTCTACCAGCTCTACGGTTACTTGGTCGGCCAGCCGGCTGAGGAGGTACAGGCTGCGGCCGGGACGAGAGACGCGCCACCGCTGCACATTCTACAGTTTTTGGTCGCTCACTGGGCCACCCCTAGCTTTCAGGTATAATTATAATTTTGTTGATTCGTACTTGTTTTAATGTTATACTAAAAATTTGTATTGATGTTTCAAAATTTAATTGATTCACACAGAGGAAATCTGCTATAGGCAAGCAGAATAGAAGTGCCTCGACGACACCTGCTCCAGTGAAGGGGAGGACCTCCATGCCCCAGCTTGCCCAGCAGCTGGTAAATGATACAAACATTGTTATTATTTAAAGCTCTATACATGTTATATTAACTCGTCTATTTATTTTATATGTCCAACAGACACAGTCCTTGGGCCACGAGCCTAATAGGATTGACCTTTTTGAGGCCTCTAGGAGGCGGCGTATCGATGGGGTATTTCTGGACGACAGGGTTGCCTCGCAAGTGGTAAGTAATTAAATTACTGTTAATATATTCTTATACATATGCCATAAAATATCATTGAATATCATTGGTTGTTTTTATATAGGAGAGGATGCGACTTATGGTGACCCCGTCGGGCGAGGCTGGCTCCTCCTCCAGCTCAGTATCTGTCGACTCAGCGATGGATACTGTGCTGAGACCTGCCACGCACGGCCGTGTCCTCTGTACGGGCCTTGGAGTCACGCCCTCCTCCTACTTTGGACGAGAGGGTATGCGCTCGAGGGCACGGGACACCCAGACCGGTGCTATCACTCAGCTGCAGTCTGCGCTAGACGCAGAGCGAGAGCAGAGGCAGGCCCTCGAGCAGAGGATGGAGGCGGAGCGAGAGCAGAGGCAAGCCCTCGAGCAGAGGGTTGAGGCGGAGAAGAAGGCCCTCGATGAGGAAAGAGAAGCTCGCAGGGAACTGGAGCGTAAATTTAATGAATTCATAAGCCGGTCTAGCGGTGGCTCATCCTCATGATCAGGTACTTACTAATCTTTATAATATTAGCAAAAAATATGAATCTTACTAATTTGAGTTTTGATCATATTATCACACTTATGATTTTCCAACACTTAGACTATAAATCAGTAAATCGAATCGTAAATGGTCTTTCTCTCTCTCTCATGGTAATGATGTAGCCTCTGTTTTTCTTTTAAATACGGAATAATTCCAACTTCGAATTACCGGATGCCGATCCGATGACGATCGGATCGAATCCAAACCTATTTCATATCCGAAACATGCTAACTTATGATTTTCCAACACTTAGACTCTAAATCGGTGAATCGGAGCGTAAATTGGTCAAATATCCAATTAGAACCCGCTCGCAAGTCCGAAATACGGAATAAATCCTAGTTCGAATTATCGGATGCCGATCCGATGACGATCGGATCGAATCCAAACCTATTTCATATCCGAAACACGCTAACTTATGATTTTCCAACACTTAGACTCTAAATCGGTGAATCGGAGCGTAAATTGGTCAAATATCCAATTAGAACCCGCTCGCAAGTCCGAAATACAGAATAATTCCAACTTCGAATTACCGGATGCCGAGCCGATGACGATCGGATCGAATCCAAACCTATTTCATATCCGAAACACGCTAACTTATGATTTTCCAAAACTTAGACTCTAAATCGGTGAATCGGAGCGTAAATTGGTCAAATATCCAATTAGAACCCGCTCGCAAGTCCGAAATACAGAATAATTCCAACTTCGAATTACCGGATGCCGATCCGATGACGATCAGATCGAATCCAAACCTATTTCATATCCGAAACACGCTAACTTATGATTTTCCAACACTTAGACTCTAAATCGGTGAATCGGAGCGTAAATTGGTCAAATATCCAATTAGAACCCGCTCACAAGTCCGAAATACGGAATAATTCCAAGTTCGAATTATCGGATGCCGATCCGATGACGATCGGATCGAATCCAAACCTATTTCATATCCGAAACACGCTAACTTATGATTTTCCAACACTTAGACTCTAAATCGGTGAATCGGAGCGTAAATTGGTCAAATATTCAATTAGAATCCGTTCGCAAGTCCGAAATACGGAATAATTCCAAGTTCGAATTATCGGATGCCGAGCCGATGACGATCGGATCGAATCCAAACCTATTTTATATCCGAAACACGCTAACTTATGATTTTCCAACACTTAGACTCTAAATCGGTGAATCGGAGCGTAAATTGGTCAAATATCCAATTAGAACCCGCTCGCAAGTCCGAAATACGGAATAAATCCAAGTTCGAATTATCGGATGCCGAGCCGATGACGATCGGATCGAATCCAAACCTATTTCATATCCGAAACACGCTAACTTATGATTTTCCAACACTTAGACTCTAAATCGGTGAATCGGAGCGTAAATTGGTCAAATATCCAATTAGAACCCGCTCGCAAGTCCGAAATACGGAATAATTCCAACTTCGAATTACCGGATGCCGAGCCGATGACGATCGGATCGAATCCAAACCTATTTCATATCCGAAACACGCTAACTTATGATTTTCCAACACTTAGACTCTAAATCGGTGAATCGGAGCGTAAATTGGTCAAATATCCAATTAGAACCCGCTCGTAAGTCCGAAATACGGAATAATTCCAACTTCGAATTACCGGATGCCGATCCGATGATGATCGGATCGAATCCAAACCTATTTCATATCCGAAACACGCTAACTTATGATTTTCCAACACCTAGACTCTAAATCGGTGAATCGGAGCGTAAATTGGTCAAATATCCAATTAGAACCCGCTCGCAAGTCCGAAATACGGAATAATTCCAAGTTTGAATTACCGGATGCCGATCCGATGACGATCGGATCGAATCCAAACCTATTTCATATCCGAAACACGCTAACTTATGATTTTCCAACACTTAGACTCTAAATCGGTGAATCGGAGCGTAAATTGGTCAAATATCCAATTAGAACCCGCTCGCAAGTCCGAAATACGGAATAATTCCAAGTTCGAATTATCGGATGCCGATCCGATGACGATCGGATCGAATCCAAACCTATTTCATATCCGAAACACGCTAACTTATGATTTTCCAACACTTAGACTCTAAATCGGTGAATCGGAGCGTAAATTGGTCAAATATCCAATTAGAACCCGCTCGCAAGTCCGAAATACGGAATAATTCCAAGTTCGAATTATCGGATGCCGATCCGATGACGATCGGATCGAATCCAAACCTATTTCATATCCGAAACACGCTAACTTATGATTTTCCAACACTTAGACTCTAAATCGGTGAATCGGAGCGTAAATTGGTCAAATATCCAATTAGAACCCGCTCGCAAGTCCGAAATACGGAATAATTCCAAGTTCGAATTATCGGATGCCGAGCCGATGACGATCGGATCGGATCCAAACCTATTTTATATCCGAAACACGCTAACTTATGATTTTCCAACACTTAGACTCTAAATCGGTGAATCGGAGCGTAAATTGGTCAAATATCCAATTAGAACCCGCTCGCAAGTCCGAAATACGGAATAATTCCAACTTCGAATTACCGGATACCGATCCGATGACGATCGGATCGAATCCAAACCTATTTCATATCCGAAACACGCTAACTTATGATTTTCCAACACTTAGACTCTAAATCGGTGAATCGGAGCGTAAATTGGTCAAATATCCAATTAGAACCCGCTCGCAAGTCCGAAATATGGAATAATTCCAACTTCGAATTACCGGATGCAGATCCGATGACGATCGGATCGAATCCAAACCTATTTCATATCCGAAACACGCTAACTTATGATTTTCCAACACTTAGACTCTAAATCGGTGAATCGGAGCGTAAATTGGTCAAATATCCAATTAGAACCCGCTCGCAAGTCCGAAATACGGAATAATTCCAACTTCGAATTACCGGATGCCGAGCCGATGACGATCGGATCGAATCCAAACCTATTTCATATCCGAAACACGCTAACTTATGATTTTCCAACACTTAGACTCTAAATCGGTGAATCGGAGCGTAAATTGGTCAAATATCCAATTAGAACCCGCTCGCAAGTCCGAAATACGGAATAATTCCAACTTTGAATTACCGGATGTCGAGCCGATGACGATCGGATCGAATCCAAACCTATTTCATATCCGTAACACGCTAACTTATGATTTTCCAACACTTAGACTCTAAATCGGTGAATCGGAGCGTAACTTGGTCAAATATCCAATTAGAACCCGCTCGCAAGTCCGAAATATGGAATAATTCCAAGTTCGAATTACCGGATGCCGATCCGATGACGATCGGATCGAATCCAAACCTATTTCATATCCGAAACACGCTAACTTATGATTTTCCAACACTTAGACTCTAAATCGGTGAATCGGAGCGTAAATTGGTCAAATATCCAATTAGAACCCGCTCGCAAGTCCGAAATACGGAATAAATCCAACTTCGAATTATCGGATGCCGATCCGATGACGATCGGATCGAATCCAAACCTATTTCATATCCGAAACACGCTAACTTATGATTTTCCAACACTTAGACTCTAAATCGGTGAATCGGAGCGTAAATTGGTCAAATATCCAATTAGAACCCGCTCGCAAGTCCGAAATTCGGAATAATTCCAAGTTCAAATTATCGAATGCCGAGCCGATGACGATCGGATCGAATCCAAACCTATTTCATATCCGAAACACGCTAACTTATGATTTTCCAACACTTAGACTCTAAATCGGTGAATCAGAGCGTAAATTGGTCAAATATCCAATTAGAACCCGCTCGCAAGTCCGAAATACGGAATAATTCCAAGTTCGAATTATCGAATGCCGAGCCGATGACGATCGGATCGAATCCAAACCTATTTCATATCCGAAACACGCTAACTTATGATTTTCCAACACTTAGACTCTAAATCGGTGAATCGGAGCGTAAATTGGTCAAATATCCAATTAGAACCCGCTCGCAAGTCCGAAATACAGAATAATTCCAACTTCGAATTACCGGATGCCGATCCGATGACGATCGGATCGAATCCAAACCTATTTCATATCCGAAACACGCTAACTTATGATTTTCCAACACTTAGACTCTAAATCGGTGAATCGGAGCGTAAATTGGTCAAATATCCAATTAGAACCCGCTCGCAAGTCCGAAATACGGAATAATTCCAAGTTCGAATTACCGGATGCCGAGCCGATGACGATCCGATCGAATCCAAACCTATTTCATATCCGAAACACGCTAACTTATGATTTTCCAACACTTAGACTCTAAATCGGTGAATCGGAGCGTAAATTGGTCAAATATCCAATTAGAACCCGCTCGCAAGTCCGAAATTCGGAATAATTCCAAGTTCGAATTATCGAATGCCGATCCGATGACGATCCGATCGAATCCAAACCTAGCTATTTCATATCCGAAACACGCTAAGTTATGATTTTTCAACACTTAGACTCTAAATCGGTGAATCGGAGCGTAAATTGGTCAAATATCCAATTAGAACCCGCTCGCAAGTCCGAAATACGGAATAATTCCAAGTTCGAATTATCGGATGCCGAGCCGATGACGATCCGATCGAATCCAAACCTATTTTATATCCGAAACACGCTAACTTATGATTTTCCAACACTTAGACTCTAAATCGGTGAATCGGAGCGTAAATTGGTCAAATATCCAATTAGAACCCGCTCGCAAGTCCGAAATACGGAATAATTCCAAGTTCGAATTATCGGATGCCGAGCCGATGACGATCCGATCGAATCCAAACCTATTTTATATCCGAAACTCGCTAACTTATGATTTTCCAACACTTAGACTCTAAATCGGTGAATCGGAGCGTAAATTGGTCAAATATCCAATTAGAACCCACTCGCAAGTCCGAAATTCGGAATAATTCCAAGTTCGAATTATCGAATGCCGATCCGATGACGATCCGATCGAATCCAAACCTAGCTATTTCATATCCGAAACACGCTAAGTTATGATTTTTCAACACTTAGACTCTAAATCGGTGAATCGGAGCGTAAATTGGTCAAATATCCAATTAGAACCCGCTCGCAAGTCTGAAATACAGAATAATTCCAAGTTCGAATTATCGGATGCCGATAATTCTACGATCGGATCGAATCCAAACCTATTTCAAAATCGAAACACGCTAACTTATCATTTTTTAACGCTTAGACTCAGTTATAGATATAAACCATTTTTTTAACAAATACATGTTAATTGCAGGAGCAGGGCGGCGTCAGGGAATCGATGAGAGCACCAGCGTTGGTGGTGGGCGGGCGTGGTTGAGATAGGGCGGCGTCAGGGGATCGATGAGAGCACCGGCGTTGGTGGCGGGCGGGGGTGGTTGAGATAGGACATGTATCATCTCTCAGTTCTGGATTGTGTAAATATTATTTTGTAATATATGGTTATTTTTTGTTCTTGTCTATAATTGTCGGCCGGGAACTGTGGTAATATTTGATAATTTGCTGTAATTTTTTTATCAATTTAGGTAATATTTTATAAATTGTGGTAATATTTGATAAATTGTGGTAATATATTGTGGTATTGAATCACAGGAATTAAATAACATTATTTAGGTAAATTTATTAAAAAAAAAACATACTTATTACCGACGGAAATTAATTATTCCGTCGGTAATAATATTTTTATTTTTTTAAAAATATTAATGATTTGCCGACGGCATATAATATCCGTCGGTAATATATATATTATTACCGACGGGTAATATATATATCCGTCGGTAATATATATAGTATTACCGACGGTTATATGAATTTGGTCGGTAATATATATATTATTACCGACGGGTAATATATATATGTGTCGGTAATATATATAGTATTACCGACAGTATAAAATATACCCGTCGGTAAAATGGTTATATATTACCGACGGATTCTTATATTTCGTCGGCAATACTAAATTATATTAGTTTTAAATTGATTAAATATTACCGACGGCGTTAATATTACCGTCGGTATTAATTATTATTACCGACGGTAATATTTGGTCCGTCGTATTGTTTTCCCCGACGCCTTCTTTCCCGACAGCAAGCGACGGAAATATCTTCCGTCGCTATAGAATATTACCGACGAAATTTTAATATTACCGACGGATATTGTCCGTCGGTAATAACTGTTTTTTTTGTAGTGGCTGTCCGACTATCATTGACAGATGATTGTTATTATGGATAATATAAATACATAAAACAAGTTAATAAGTGAGCCAATTAGTCAACAGTTAGTTGATTTTGCAGTTCATAGTATCCTCGCCTGCACACTACTCCCAAACAAACTCGCACTCTCTACCCTCGTATGCCACTCGCTAGGAGTGAAGGAGAATCAGAGAGAGAGAGTAAGGAGAGAGGCGTAGGTAAATAAAGTGGCTCATGGTCATCACACTTGTCGCACACACTCTTAAGAAAGAGAGAGATAGAGAGAGAAAAGAGAGAGATAGAGAGTCTGGGGTTATAGTAATTCAAGAGGGAGCTTATTATAGTAACGCTAGGTCGTGCTCCCATGATTTTATATGTGCACACATGCACCCAAACACAGATAGAGAGAGTAGGAGAGAAAGGTGAACTCACAACCCTCCGATCACTGGGTGGTGACTGGCGGCCACATACCTACCCACATACACACATGGAGAGGGCAGAGTCGGAGGTGTCCGTTGGTAACTAAGGGCTTTTTCTGGGTCGATGGGGTGCTTGCATGCACACGCAGATTGTTCACCCCAACTCATTACTCATGCATATAGGACCATGTATACACATACTTCCCTGCCCACCATATTCGAGATCCCCCTTTTGTTTTTTTTTGCCAAACAAACTATTAACAGACCCAAAAATCACCACCACTAACAGCACTATCACACATTTTTGCAACACCATCATCACCATCGATCATATACACTTTCTACAACTCACCCTCCCACCATACCAACACACAGCAAGGACACACACACACACACACACACACACACACACACCTAATACTAACCCCAGAACTCAATGAGAGGGAGAGAGAGTGTAGGGGGTCATGCTTGTGGTTGGTGGTTGATGATCTATTGCCTATCTGATTTGATCAAACGAAATCCAGTGGTGGCCGAAAGTCGGATCGTCATTCAGGTTGTGTTATGGGGGACCGATGACAGGCGCCGGAGATCGGGCCGTCAGTGACGGTGAACGGTGATGGGGTACCGGCGATTGGGCCGATCGGCGTCGAGGCGAGGTGGTGCGGCATCGGGTGGGTGGCGCCAGATCGGGGCTGCGGGTTACCGAGGGCCGGGTTGGCAACGCAAAGAGAGGGAGGCCGGAGGGCCTCTCAGCGGCGGCGGCGGTGACCGTTGGACGGCACCGCAGAAACCCGAGAGAGGGAGAGGGGATGCAGAGGAGAGAGAGACATGGGCTTGAGAGAGAGAGAGAGGGCTCGAGATGAGAGAGGAGAAGGGGCTGAGGTGGGGTTTTATAGGGTGAAAAAGGGAGGGGGCGGCGGCCAGGCTTAGGGTCTAGGGGCGGCGGCCAGGCTTAGGGTCTAGCGCGGCGGGCGGCGGTGAGGTCAAAGAAGGGGACGGTGACTGATGGGACGAAGGGGGCAACTGGCGGCAATGAGGTCAAGGGGGGGCGGCTGACGTTGGGGATGGGAATCAGGTAGAGAGAGGAGAGAGATCCGAGGGAGAGAATAAGAGATCAGGTGAGAGGAGAGAGAGAGAGAGAGAGAGAGAGAGAGAGAGAGAGAGTTGGGAGAGAGATCAGAGAAATAGGAAAGAGAGGGATGAGAGATCGGTTCGGATGAGAGGGAGAGAGAGAAAGGGGAAAGGGTTGGGTCGGGTTTGGATTCGGGTAGGATGAGAGGGAGAGGGAGAGAGAGAGAAAGTTGGGTTGGGTTTTGGGGACGGGTTCGGGTCTGGGTTTGAGAGAGAAAGAAAGAGAGAGAGAGAGAGAGATCTGAGGTAGAGAGAGAGAGAGATGGCTCGGTGGGGAAGGAGAAGGGGGCTTTGGGGGTATGGGAGTGGGATTTAGGCCGTTGGATGGGGATGGCTTTGGACGGCTATGATTGAAGGAGGAAAAGAGGTGGGGGCCACCGATGCTTACTCAGTATCATTTTTTTTTCTTCTCCTTTTTTTTAATTATAAATTTATAATAAATGTGTTTTGCATCCAAAAATTTTGATTTTCGTTTCTAAAATTCCAGGAAAATAATACAGTTGCTATGAGTCACACTACGGTGTCTAATGAGAAGTTCTCGTATGACAGAATCACCTCTGAATCAAACTAGGAAAATTCGGACCCCGTTATTTTTATCGAGAATATTCAAATCGTCATAACTATTGATCCGGAATTAGGAATTAAGTGAAACAAGATTCATTGGAATATTATCGACAATGCGAACACTAAAACATTAAATATTATCTCCTCACAGGAGTAAAATCATAATTTATAATATTTTAAAATTCACGATCGTTACTGGCATGTAATATGACTCCTGTGATAGTGAAAGGCCAACGTCAAAGTAACTCCATGGGACAGGGACTATGATGCTCTGGAATCACTAATATTCCATATGAGTTCGGTACCCCAGTGGGAGCACGGTTAGACCAGGGTCTAGTGTATAGGTGGTCGCTACCTTAGATTGCACTATCACTTGCATTAAAATTACCCTCCAGATAAAAAAAATACATAAGGGGCTTTCGAGAAGTCCTTGGCTCCCATAGCCAATCATAAGGAATCTAGGTAGGGAGGGCATGATCCATAATCCCTGCGGGTGAGGGTTGTGTTCTCTTCTACAACGGATATCAAGTGATCTCCTTAGGGATAAGGAGGTTACACATTGAGGAGAGAAGAGCTTTTCCCACCAAAGTGGGGGCCACATGAACTCTCAGTTTGTAATCTCCTAGGCATGTGGAGAAGTATTTGAAGTGCACCGTGGTATCTTGTAGCTTCGCACTTGGACTACGTAGCTCTGGCCAAAATAACCATGGTTCATCATAGCCCATTAGAGTGCAGATTTGGATTGGATCCTAGAGTTCCGATGTGAGGGGGCGACGGTGTACACTACCCCAAGGTGGGTGCATCTGGAACCTAAAGCTCGCATATATGGTTAATTAATCTACAAAAACGTTCTTGCCTTGAGGGTATGCATTGACGTGTAGATCTAATTAAATTATTTTAAAAATCTATAAAATAATTTTATAATATATTCTCATACACTGTCGTTTGTTTATCAACAGATGACCAAGTTAGATCCCCTTTTAGCTATCCTCAGTGATAACAAACTAACGGGTCTCAACTATGAGGATTGGAAGCGCAATCTAATATTGGTCCTGAGGATAGGTAAACACACAATGGCACTGACAATGTCTGAGCCACACCTACCGGGTCCAAACGCCATAGAGGCACAACAAAAAAATATACTGACTGGAAAGAGGCAAATGAGATATGCAAATGCTATATAATAGCCTCTTTGCAAACAACTCTGCAGAAGCAAGTCGAGAAAATGCCCGACGCTTTGACATGATGTTGTACCTCAAGGAAATGTTTGAGAGTCACAGTCGAGTCACTCGATACCTCACTGTCCAAAAGATAATTAGTACTAAGATATCGAGTGGTACGCCAGTTCGGGAACACATGCTTAAAATGTTTGGGTTCTAGAACAAGCTGGCTACTATGAACATTGTGCTAGAGAACGAGCTGATGATAAACATTTTCCTTGCATCTTTGTCTGGAGCCTTTGAAGGCTTTGTCACAAATTTTCATCTGAATAAGTTGGAAATGACAAATACGGAGCTTCTGGGAGCTCTCCAGGCTGCTGAAGATGGTTTCAAATACAAGGGTGAAGCACTTACTGTGCAATGCAGATCCTTATTGAAACGGAGCAAACCTCAGAAGAGCAAGTCAAAGAAAAACCCTAAGTCAATTCATGTGCAGAGCAATGTGGGGACATCTGGATCCAAGAAGGCTATAAAGTCAAGCACCAAGTGCTTTAGGTGTGGTGAAGGCGGACATTGGAAGAAGAACTGCAAGAAGCCTCAATGTGCTGGAGCAGGTAAATCTTAACTCTTAGTAGTTGAAACACTTCTTTCAAGCGGTAGATCTTTTGCTTCCTGGACTGTGGACTTTGGGTTCTCTAACCATGTCTGTAATTCATTACAGGGGTTTCAGGAGAGCAGAAGACTGCTTAATGGAGAAGTGATCCTGAGTATGGGAACTGATGCAGTTGCAGCTGCTGAAGCTGTAGGAGATATTAATCTTAGATTTTCTGAGCGAACAATAATGTTAAGAGACGTATTAGTTGTACCGTCCTTGAGACGCAATTTAATTTCTATTTCCTCTTTAGTTAATAAAAGCTATTCAGTTCTATTTGATGCACATGGAGTGTCTATTAAACTGAATAGGAATTTTATAGTAAGAGAAATAGTTCAGAAATGTCTCTACACATTAAATCCAGAAATAGATAACATAACAACAACTTTCCAAATTAATAACTCATCTAAACATAAAAATCCTTCGGATAACCAAACACTGTTGTGGCATTTGAGATTAGGTCATATAGCCTTAGATAGGATTCACAGATTAGTGAAGGCCGGGCTTCTAGAAACAAATCTCTCGAAGATCCTTCCCACCTGTGAGCCTTATCTAGAGGGCAAGATGACCAAAAGAATCTTTAAAGGATCAGGGGTAAGAGCCACTGATGTATTGGAGTTAATATACTCTGACATCTGTGGACCCATAAGCATCAGAGCGATAAGATGCTATGAGTATTTCATCATGTTTAGTGATGATTACTCTAGATACGGCCATGTTTACCTAATGCAACGAAAGTCAGAATCTTTTGACATGTTCAAAGAATTCAGAGCTGAAGTAGAAAAATAGACAGATAAAAGTATTAAAACCCTTCGATCAGATCGAGGTGGTGAATACCTATCGGACGAATTCCTAACGTACCTAAAGGAGCATGGGATCAGCTCCCAGTTAACTGCTCCTGGTACACCATAGCAGAACGGGGTCTTCAAGAGAAGGAATAGGACCTTGCTAGACATGGTCCGAAGCATGATGAGTTATGTTAGTTTACCAATCACATTTTGGGGTTATGCCTTAGAAACAGCAGTATACATCTTAAATCTTGTCCCATCCAAGTCAGTGCCTCAAACTCCTAGGGAACTGTGGTCGTAGCAGAAGCCGTCACTACAATATATCAGAATATAGGGTTGTCCAACACATGTGCGAAAGGGCAAGAGAGATAAGATGGAGGTGAAAATAAAAGTGTGTTTATTTATAGGTTACCCCAAAAGGACCAAAGGTGGTCTATTCTATGACCCTGTGGAAAAGAAGGTAATCGTTTCAACGAATATCATTTTCCTAGAGCAGGACTACATAATAGATCCACAAACCCACTAGTAAGGTGGTTCTTGAGGAACTACTAAGTACTAGATCAAATGCTAGATCCGAAAGCATAATACAGGATAGTAGAGCAGACCTTGATATACCAGATTCTATAGAACCTACTCACTCTGAACTACTTCCTTATTGCAGTAGGAGAATCATTAGAGCTCCTGAGAGATGCTATAGAGAAACCCTGTTTGTTGATCCAGAGTATCAAGAGGATGATCGCTTGACCTATGATGAGACAGTGGGATCTTCTGATAGAATAAACTGGCAAAAAGCTATGGAGGAAGAAATTGCATCAATGTCCCAGAATATTGTCTGGACTTTTGTTACACCTATACCCAATATTAAACCCATTGGGTGTAAGTGGGTGTATAAAAAGAAAAAAGGACCCGATGGTTTCGTTGAGACTTATAAAGCTAGATTAGTTGCCAAGGGTTTTACCCATAGAGAAGGGATCGATTATGATGAGACATTCTCACCGGTAGCTATGGTTAAGTCTATTCGGATTCTCTTATCCATTGCAGCTCATTATGATGGGGAGACCTGACAAATGGATGTCAAGACAGCTTTCCTCAATGGAGAATTGGATGAGGACATATATATGATGCAACCTCTAGGTTTTGAGTCAGATGGTCAGGAGAACCTGGTTTGCAAGTTGCAAAGGTCTATTTATGGACTTAAGCAAGCATCCAGGAGTTAGAATACTCGTTTTGATCAGACGATTCGTTTCTACAGATTCGATCAAAATGAGGATGAGCCATGTGTTTATAGGAGGAGTGATGGAACTACAGAGATATATCTGATACTTTACATAGACGATATCCTACTTATTGGAAATGATATAGGAACGTTGTCAACGGTAAAGGTCTGGCTATCAAAACAATTTGACATGAAAGACCTAGGTGAAGCGAGTTATGTTCTGGGGATCAAGGTAACTCGAGATCGCCCGAACAGAATTCTCTTACTGTCACAGGCTGCATATATATATAAGATTCTGGCCAGATTTACAATGCAAAACTCCAAGAAAAGGTATATTGCCTTTAGGCAAAGGGACCAAGTTGTCCAAGGATCAAGGTCCTGAGACATCTAAGGAGAAGGTAGATATGCAGAAGGTACCTTATGCCTCAGCATTAGGTAGCCTAATATATGCAATGCATTGTACTAGGCCGGATATATATTTTACAGTAGAAATAATGGGTCAGTTTCAGTCAAACCCGGGTCCAGCTCACTGGACTTCTGTGAAGAATATACTCAAATACCTTCGTCGAACGAGGGACTATGGGTTAGTTTATACTTCACAAGATCTGACGTCGATTGGATACACGGATTTTAACTTCATGTCAGATGTGGAATCTAGAAAGTCGACTTCAGGGTTTGTCTTCACTTTAGGAGGAGTAGTCAATTAGCTGAGTGCGAAGCAGAAATGCATCGCAGACTCTACTGCTGAGGCTGAGTACGTAGCAGCGTGCGAAGCAGCGAAAGAGGCGGTGTGGCTCAAGAAGTTCTTGATAAACTTAGGGTGTGTACCAGAGGCTCAGAGAGCTATTGTCCATTATTGTGACAATAGTGGAGCGGTAACATAAGCAAAGGAGCCAAGGAACCACCAGAAGGGGAAGCACATCGAGTGTAAGTACCACCTGATCCGGCAGTTTCAAAAAGAAGGGCAAGTGGCGGTGACCCAGATAGCATCTACAGACAATGTTGCTGATCCATTCACTAATGCGATACCAAGCAATTTGTTCGAACAACATACAGGAGCTATAGGAGCAAGATCGTTTTCCTTCGCTAGACCAAGTGGGAGATTATTGGAATTGATATATTCTTAGCTTGTAAAAATCTTTTATTTGGAGAAATAATAAAGATGTTGTATTTGAATAAGAATTGCATTAGTGGTACATGATCATATCACGTGTTCTAGGATAGAACAGGAACCCATGGTTTATATAGATCTGCTGAGAGGAAGGCTCAGTAAATTGGAAATATATAACCTAAATAGTTCACAGCTATGATAGGGCTGGTTCCCCTATCGTGAGAAGCTGTTGGAATGACAGAGCATGGAACCTTCACCATGGTCATTGCCAGGCATAGTTACTCTGACCGAACGGAGCCAACATGGTGCACAGATCAGTGAACAGACACTGGTGCATTATGCCGTATTTCTGCTTAGAGTAGTTGGTCCTAAACCCTGAGGAATCATGACCGATGAGCTAACAAGTTGTGTGGTGCTTTGATGCACCAACGTGTGAGGGATCCATTTATGTGCGATCCAATACCACGATGCGTTGGGTTACCCGATTGACTTCGCATCGACATGTCACTCCTACAGGCCATCCACAACCCTAATTGGTAATGTGTTCCATGGTCGAACTCATATCGCATGAAAACCAAGCCTGGTGTTTGTCAGTCGAGCTGATGACTGAATCTCCTAGCTTGGCCAAAGCAAAGGGAAGTGCGTTAAGGTTAACTCACCTGGATGGAACCATGTCAAATGATCACTCGAGTTTGATGGTGTTCTCCACCACTCGAGTCGTATCATGATACTATGTAGAGGGATATCACACTACTGTAACTGAGCGAAGATCAGGGGTATGCGAGAGAACATAATAAGTCTAGGAGGAATGAAGGTCAATTTGTGTCGCGCTCTGTTTAGCTTCACGAGTTAACCGGAGCTCAGAGGACAAACATAGACACCTGTAGGGTGTGTTGGTCGAGTCCTAGTTGTTAGCCACGAATCCTAGTCCCTGCAGATTCCACTTTGTCCACATCCAAAATCGTGTCTACCATCTCTTCCCTTACTTGCACTACCTTAGTTAGAAAAACGATCATCCCACGGGTGCTTCGCACTAGAGCGTGAGAGAGAAAGAGAAATAAAGTATACTTCCAGGGGGCAACCCCAGAGTGGTTAGAGGTATATGTAAAATATCTAACACCCCTCATAGGTACAGAAAATCCGAGCGTGCATCGCACGGGAGCTCGGTAGAGTTGCTTCGGTAAATTTTACTAAGGGCATCCCTCGTTTTACTAAGGGCACCCTTAAGTATGGATAAATTACTGAGGGCACCCCTAGATGAGAGAACAATATTTCCATGTCAAGAGGATACTAGAAATCCTAGGGGCCCTACAGGTTCAAACAATTTCGCAATCGGAGCCCTGTACACGAGTGTACGACCATTAGAAGCATGGGGGGCATTTTGGTCTTTTCCCAAATAGCTCCGCATGCCCTAATGGCCGGCCACTCATGTTAGGGGCGCCCATTTACAGCCATGATCTGATATGGGAAGGATTTGAGAAGATCCTCCACCAGATATAGGTTGTTGCATAGTTGGAACCGCCCCTCCTAAAATCTAGGGGGTGGTTTTTCAAGTGGTTGGATAGGATAGGGACAAGCATATCAGGGGAATTTTTAATCCCTATGGCCGGCCACTCAAAGTAGGAATGAAAGGGAATTTCGTGCAAGGCAAGAAAAGTATGTTTTTCGGCAATTTATTGCTCGAAACAAGCCCCTCTTGCGCTGAAAATCTGCACACCATTCCTCTCTCTTTCTTGTATTCCTCAAGTCTTTTGCAAGTATCGGAAGATGCTCGTTGGAGAGAGGAATTCAGAGATCTCTCAACGAGGATGCGGCTGGGAGGCGAGACTCGGTGAACCCAATGGTGGATCTACATCCGTACCCCTTCATCCGTACCTCGGCATCCGTCTCCACCAACAAAGAAGAAAATCTTCTGCAGTAAAAAAATCTGCACGAAGGTATAATCTCTCTATCGCTCGTTCTAAGCTTTAATGCATAGGTCATCTGATGTATGTTGCATCATCACGTTAGAATGACGATTAGGGGTTCATAGTATTGCATCATATGCAGATGATAGGATTATATAATCAGAATGTTTGTAGCACATACCCGGCAACGTGGTCCTTTGACCGCTGCCCGACTTCTGCTGCGTAGACTTTGATCTAGGGAATTAATTTTTTATAACAGACAGTAGCCAGGAGAGCGGCGGCACATGTATATTGTTCGATGAAGAACAAGGGTGCAGATGGAACATGCTCAAGAATGAGGTTGATCAGGAGGTCGGCCAAGTCGAAAGACTTAGGCAATCACCAAATTCGGTGATTGGGCTCTCGGTACGAGGGTAAAGGCGGTGATGATGATTAGAAGATGGATTTATGGTGCAAAGAGATGGAGATTCAGTCCGTGGAGATATTCATGTCTTGTTTTGAAGACAAGGTAGAGATTATTGAAGATATGGCTCCAAACAAATCACATACAAACTCCAAGGTTCATGCGCGAAGAAACGACGGAAGACAGAGCACCAAGGGGAGAAGGATCTGCCAAACACACTCATGCTCACAACTAGTTCAAGTTGTGTGCACGACTCACATCAGCATAATTGTCAGGCAAGAAGACACAGTTGGATCGTGCACACGACCTTCCCAGGTCGTGTGCACGACTTGAGTTGGCAGCACGCGGGTGACGCATTTTGGCCTGCGTTTTCTTATGGGACTCTTTCTCCAAGTCGGATATGAATGTATAGTTATAAGTAGGTGATCCTAGGACAAACCTAGGTGATTATGGTGTCACAAGAGTAACCCTAAAATGAGATTAGAAGACAACCATCACCAAGAGAAAGGGAAGGGAATCTATTGGAGGCAAAATGTCTTGGGAGAGTTTTCTTCGGTGTTCTTCGGGGTAGAGGACTGTGGGATCTATTCTCTAGAGGGGGGTATCTCTTTGTTGGTGTATGAGAGATTGGTTAGAGACAATTGTAATTGTACTTGGATTTTTCCCATATTAGTAAATTCATCGATCGGTCATTGTCGAAATACCTTGAGTGTTTTTTTGCTGAAATTCTTCCTATTCTATCGATCTTGTCAGTGGTCGTCTCCACCATGGTGGTTGCATCATGTTCTGTTACACGAGGGCCTCGGATCGCAACACTTTATAGGATTGATCTCTACATCATAGTTAAGCCCATTGGTCATTGCATCAGCAGCACCATTGGGAGTTCCATCAACAACAATAGTAGCAACTTCCTGAACCCAAACATGAGCTCCATCTTGCTAAAATTCTGAGGAATCCTCCTTAGCTACCACAACTGCCTCTACTAAACCAATCCCGGAACCAACAAGAACCTATGCAGAATCAGTTGTAGCACCTTGCTGCACTAGAACATCAGCACTACAAGCAGCTTGCTGACCTTCGAGCCCCACCTTCGAGCCCCACCTTCGAGCCTGCCTTCGCAACGAGATTAGCACCCTTCTCTTTCTTGACTTGCAAGGGATCCACAACATTCCTCACTTTCTCCTCTGTCATACTAGCTGAGATCACCCTGCCGATCCTTGGGTCCGCTACCAAAACAGTCTAGACATGAAGGATCAATTCACCCTCAACATCAAGAACCCCCCCCCCCCCCCCCCCCACCATTACTAACATCCTGATGAACTGCCACTCCAGGCCCAGGTTTCACTGTAGGTACACCAAGAGATATCGAAGGCACTTGAGCAGTAATCTCTCCTTCCTCCTGAAGGGATTAGGTCCCGACCTCCTCACCTAGTATGACATATCTAGAGCCTGAGACAGCAGGGCCCTTCACACTGGATTTCTGTGCTTCAACTGTGCATCCTGCACCCTCCTAGAGCTCAAAACAGTTTCGATTTACCTAGCAGACCTGGCTATTCTGCTCATTGCTTGATCACCAGCTCCACCTGATCGCCTAGATGCAGTAGGAACCCAATTATCCACATCATCAATGCCCTCTATTTTTGCATATTTTTGAGCCCTTGGCACTCGTGCCTCCTCGCAGTAGTCTCTATTTACCCAGCCCTGTTCCGAGCCAAAGTGCTCGTTGTTCCTACATATTCTTGATCCCCTTGCACTCATGCCTCCGAGCTCGGAGCACCCTCTTTCCGCTCAACCGCATCCCGAGCTAAAGTGCACATTGTATCAGCATCTTCCGAGACCACAACAGCCCTATGCTGTGAATCTGCACCATCCCGTGCCCCAAACAATGGTACAGAACCATCTGAACCCCCTTGTATCGGCCCAACACTACCCTTAACTACTATGCTCTCTGTCGTAGAATTGATCCCCTTTGCACCTCCTCCCCCTACTGGCCTCCATCCCCTAGAACCTGCAAGACGTACCATAGTTAAGGCCCCGTTTAACCTGGTAGCATCCCTCCTTGTCGAGACTAGGGCCTTCCGAACATTAATTACCTCCACAATTAGCCGTCGAGTGCCCGAAGAGTCTGCACTTCGCATAGCTTGTCGGTTTCCACTCATAGATGACTCTTTGCATAAACAAAACTTCATCATGCTCTCCTCAGCTAGGGACTTCGCTAGGAAATTCATCCCCAAATTTGACTTCAATACAACACCTAGCATAATTCCGTCTCTCCCCCTTCACCATAGCTCGATCTCGCATGAGCGGTACACCAATCATGCTTGACAACCGGCTGATCCCCTCCTTAGACCACCAGCCGATCGGGAGTTCCAGTAGTCGCACTCGTATAGGAATTTTATTGAGCAGATCACATGTTCAAGATCCTCCTCGATGATACCGGATGAACAATCCAATACCAAATCGCTCCGACCACGTAGGTCAACCTAGAACAATTGCACAAGATGGTTCTCTGACGAATCGATGCAGAACAAGCAATCCAATCCAAATAGAGAAATAGCAAAGTAAGAGAGAAACAACCACAAAACAATCACAGAGAGAGAGAGTCGAGATATTTACATGGAAACCCTTGTGGGAAAAACCACGGGCGAAGACGATCAGATGATCCACTATCACAAAGAACGAAACGGAGTTACAAGCAAAACCCAACTCCAACGAGATGAACTCCATTCGTCGATAGCACCTCCTTCTTCACCGAACTCTCTCCAAGCCTCTCTCAAAGTTTCATCTTCAATGCAATACAAAACTCTCCCATCCCCAAACCCTAGACCCCTTTATATAGTAGAGGAATAAGTTACACATGCTTAATCCCGAGATTCCCCCAAAATAACCAAATCTGAAAAGTCCAATCATGCAAGACCGGGTCAAACCCGTGTCTTCCAGGCACAGTTGTGCACACAACCTGGCAAAGTCGTGCGCACAACTATCTAGAGATAAACTCATCTTTTTGCTGAATGACGCGTCGAGAATCTCGAGGGGCCAGGTTGTGTGCACGACTGTAGGGTCATGCGCACGACCTCCTGGGGACAGAGACTCGCCATTTTTTAAGGACGTGTTGACATTTTCGGAGGGCCGGGTCGTGCGCACGACTTTCCCAGATTGTGCGCTCGACCCATACAGTCGAGCCATATCTCAATATCCCGATCATATTTGATGTCCTTGTTCCACCTCCTCAGCACATCAGTAGTCGACCCTCGAAGTGCCACAACCCTCCTTCTAGCACTCTCGAGTAATCGGTCTCATTCTGAAATTTAAAAATAAAGAGACCTCTATCTCTCGAGAAATCTCCATGCCACCCATCGGATTCCAAATATTCTACACCACGACTTGAAATTTGGGGTGAAACGGCTCTCCCCACAACATACCCCACTAATGTGTGCTCCCATTCACGCAAGTTTGCAGCAATCTCACTAGTTGGGATGATCGCAAATTTAACACCATCCCGAATTGTCGGCTCGACATAGTGAAGAAGATCCTCTTCATTGAACGATGAACCTCCACATATTGCACTCCAAGAAGTATTAGCCCTTCCAGTCCCTACATCTGCCATAGTCATAGCAGAAATGACCCTCTTACCTAGTTCAAGCATTTCACCAAACACATTCTGAGCGTTAGACTTCTCTGCATCCTGAGATGATAAATAATCAAGAATGAAAAACATTGCAAAAATAAAGGGTTTGTTTTGTAAAACAACATTTTTTTAATTTTTTTTTTTTTTAATAACCTCCTGTCAAAAATAATTTCAAAACTGGCCAGTTATCTGTCACGTGGCCATCACGTCAGCTCTTTGGTTAATTTTCTATCCAATAAAACCAGTAAGTGAGATACCGGTTTTGAAATCGGTATTTTATTCACCTATTTACACAACAGGTCACATGTGAATGTGATGGTCCCCTTTTTAAAACCAACTTTAAAGATGAAAGTGGTATTGGAAACCGGTTCATACCGGTTTTACTGGTCAAAGAAATTTCAGCACACAGTTGACATGGCAACCACGTGGCGGGCTACTTTTGAAATTATTTTTGACAGGTGGCTAATAAAATAATTTTTTTTATAAAAATATTATTTTGCAAAAAAAACCCAAAAAACAATCACAGAGAGCCAAACGTTTTGTGAAAAACCCCGTTTGGGCCACAAAACACCACGAAGCTGCACCAAAGTTCTATATATTTTAGGCAAAAAACAAAGAACAACATATACAAGAGGGATGGCCCCCTAATCAACTTGATATGGCTAGGGCTGCGTTGTCACGTCCCAGATTGTGGTACGAATGTGTGAGGGTACCAAAGCCCAGAGAGTGCGAGGGGACAGGGGGAGAGAAAGAAGTTATCATTTTAAAGAGGATTTTGCAATATTGACTATCTACTAGGACTTGCACTGGACAAGGTTTGATCGGTTTAAAGACTTTGGTGAAATTAAGGAAGCCATATTACAGAAGTACAAGAAGGACTAGGCGGCTATGATTAAAATACGGCTAGGGGCCAACGAGAGATACAAAGCACAAGGTCCTGACCCAACATGGGCTCAGACCTGAGGTACAGACCAATTCAACAAAATATCCTCACACAGACTAGACCAAAGCAAGTTAGAGACGGGATAAATGATCAACACACCTCGACCAGAGCCAAATCAGGAGGATCAGCATCATCCTTGGAGGGTACATATATATAAATATTAAAATTAATTTAACTAGTTATCATTTGTGAGGCCACTATTGGGTTTGGCCCAATGAAATCCACAACCACCTGAAAAAGGAAGGAGGACCGATCTGAAAGGCAAGTCGTGCACACAAACAATCGGTAGGAAAATCGGACGAGTAAACTGCAGAGCCAATCGTGCGCACGACTGACTCTAGCTGGCAGCGGGTTCGAGTTGTTTTTTGCTAGGATTTTGTTTGGATTTTGGTCTCCCATGAGTACATGTTTGCTCTGTTATTTAAGGAAAGCAAGGATGACTCTAGGGTTAGATTAAGACTAAAAACACTTGGAGATTGTCAACGGCGAAAAATATGGCGGTGGGTTTGGAGATCGTCTACGAGAAGAAGTCGCGGGGCGAATTGAAGGATCTGGGGGAGGGCGCCGGCACGGTGCTCTCCCCGGGCACTTGGAGTCATAACGCGGCGGTGACACGGTGGAGTGGATCAATTCTTCCTGATAAAGGATTGAGAACAAGTCATAGATGAGGAGAGAATGAAAACCCGATCTAGGGTTTGCCGTGTAGAGAGGGGAGAGTAGAAGGAAAGTAGGGTGGAAGAAGGAAGGAGAAAATGAAGTGAAGAAAAAGAGGAAAGGCAGAGGAACCTTTGCTTCCTTGAAAGACCCGATAGTCGGTCTGGAAGACCACTGGAACCTTTGGTTCCCAACAACAGTCCTATCATCTCGAAATGCCTCGTCGCTATGCTGTCTTTTGGATTCCTAAAAAATATCAATACAATTATGCTCGTGGCCTAATGTCTGCGTCAGTTTTTTGGCATAAAAAAATAAAGAGAAGTGAGTTAAACATTTATAATGTATTAAAGAAGAAAATATTTGTAGATTTTACGATCTGGTGGGCAAGTTGGGAAAGGGAAGTCATCCCCTCACGGATGCGGGTCTCGTCGAGGCACCCCTATTTGCCTGCATCAACTGAATAATTTAACAAACACAAAAATATACTTAATTTATTAGTATATCATTGAAACAAGTACAGCTCACCAAAAGAAGAATTACACCTGAAATTGAGGAGAAGCCCATTGAGAGATAAAAAAACTAGAGAACATGCAGTGGAGGGGCATCTCTCTCAACGTCGTTGCTTGTAAAGTCTCAGCTAGCTCATAGACCAAGTAACTGTAGAACTCGTGGTTGTAATCCATGTACCGGTCCTTCACAATTGCCCACAAGTTCTCCCGGTGGTCGGCGGCTGTCATATCCCCCACTCGAACTTCTCCTATAAAATCAATTTAGAAGCAAATAATTCTATTAATTCCAAAGTATTATAATGAAAATTTTTAATACAACTAACTTATCAAAAAAAGTCTAAGAATCCTCTCCTTACTGGATTTATCGATGTCCTTCCACCCTTTCAGCCCGACAAGAAGGGCACACTGACATGTCATTCTGGACTATCTGTCCGACCCACGTGACGAACCCTTGGCCAAGGTCACGTGCCACTTATAATATCTATGTTTAACAACCATGTGGTCTACTTAGTAGCCCAAGGATCAACAATCTACTACAATAAAGTGAAGTACCTGATAAACAAGTGGTTGGTTCCTAATTATCATTTTAATTTATTGTTGAGCAAAGAAAGAAGCTAAAGGCATCTAGTAGCACAAGTAGGTAGCCTGAAACCTCCAGATCTAGAGATGTGAAGTTATGTGAGAGAGATATTTGGTCGGGGCCAACAAGAACGACCGACCTGTTCCGCTCATACACGCACACCATGCTATACCACGCAACCGTTCTATTTGAGGGCTTGCATGAGTTCAAATCTCCTCCGGCCAGTCGGCCCAACTCCTATCACAACCGCACGATGGCAGGCGATCGATTTGAAAGTGAATTGCACTTTAGCAGACTGACTGCATGTGGCGTCAATGTGCGTTGGGCCCACCAATCAGGTCGATCGACTGGAGGACATATGAACTCGACATACTTTTATGGGGTGGATTGCAATTAGTCCTAATTTTTAACAGTTTCGTTTTAGGATAGGTCCCAACAATTTTAATCTCTTAGACGGGATTCATATTTCATCATATTAATTGCAACGGCTCAACTGATTAATAAAAGACTAAAATGATCAGAATAAGTTACCAAATTTATCAAAATTGTCATTACCTATAGAATCACCCTTGATCCCTACGAAACGTCCAGTTTTCGAAATCGATAGTGGGATCACAATAACAGTTGTTGTGATTTCACTGTAGTAGCTAGCTACAGTGAAATCATTGTAGTTGCTATAGTGTTTTCACTGTGGCTGCTAAAAATACTTTGCTACAATGAAATCATTATAGCAATACTCAATTTTATAATAATTATACTCAATTCCATACTTTGAAGTCGCTGCAGCATTGAATATCATTTCATATAATTGAGTGACTTCACTGTAGTACTACAGTGATTTCACTATAGCTACTATATTATTTAAATGATACTTAGTTATATAAAAATGATAATCAATTTTCTATAATGAAATCATTATAGTATTGAGTATCATTTTTATATAATTGAATATCATTTTAAATGATACTCAGCCTATACAAAGAGGTAATCAAAATCCTTATAGCTGCTCACAAAAAAAATCTCTATAGTGATTTTAAATGGCATCAAAATAATACTAAATTAAATTGAGTGTTATTTGCTATAGTGCTTTCACTGTAGGAGAATCTTTTTAACAGCCATGGTGAAAATCACTATAACAGCTAAAATGCTTTTAATGGTACTCAAATATACAAAATAATACTCAATTAAATTGAGTATTAGTTGCATATAATTGAGTTTCATTGCTACAATGATTTTACTGCAGGGAAGTCTTTTTAGCCACAACGGTGAAATTCACTCTAGCAGATGTATTGAAATCACTGTAGCATCACGTGCCACTATTCCTGTAAAAAAAAACATATCCCTATTCATATACTGTTAATTAATGTGGGAGGATCCTAAGAGTATTTTTAGTATTTTAAAAAAATAAGTTAGCCAAAAAGGTTGACAAAGTATCTATTCAGTGCAAAAACCACGGGAGAGGGATTACCTTTAAAACTACTTTGATTCCATGGAGGCTTAGCTGAAACTATATATTAGATATCCTGCACTTTATCTTGATGATGTATACCGGACTTACACTTAATTTTTTCCACTTTTATTTGGGCAAATCGGTATAAGGTCCTTTAAACAGATCTTGTTTAACAATAAAGACAGACAAAGAGATACTTTGAAGTTAAGTCATTCCATTTGGAAAATACCTTTTTTACCCCCTATTTGTAATTGTACAATGAAATCACTTAAAAGAGTAACAATTTGGTTAAAATTATATTTCATTGTAGTAATGTAAAAAGTAACAATTTGCGAAGATTATTAATCTTTTGCTACAATGAAATCACTGTAGGAAAAATCTATAATTTTTTTTGAAAATCTCACCTTAAAAAAAAGAAATGGAGGGTAATAATAAATAGGAAAAACTAGTTGAAAGAGAAATGGGTCCCATGAACAATGGAAACATCCGCACATGCCAATCAATCATGCTATTTGGTCTGTCACTCTGTCTTTCGACTCTTTCCCAACTAGACCATCCTGACATGGCATCTGATAGCAGCCATCTCTTTACTTTGTGCGATTCATCTCCAACCGTTTGTCAAATTGGTATATTTGGCGAACAGAGACATCCAATCACTTGTCATTTCTTCCTACAAAAATATAGGGAGCTATTTTGGTTGCTATATATGCAGGTCTTGGAAGCAAAATGACGGAATCCATCATATCTATAACTTTGGAAAATACCAAAAAGATCCTTCAAAATAATATTTTTTAAAAAATGAAGGTCACAGTTGGAGCGCAGCAAAAATGGAGGTTTTGGGGATGACAATAATAAAAAACTAAAATAGAGGCTCGAAATGGAGGCCATGGTTTTGTTTTGACTGTAAAATGCAGGCGTTCATTGGTGATACTCTAAGTGCCCACAAGTTAGGCGTGGGACTTGGGCGGGTTTGACCCACCCAATCCGAACCCAACCTGAAAAATGGACAAACATGGACAGGGTTGGTTAAAAATTTGATGGGTTTGGATTAAAAAAGATCAACCCGATTTCAATTTGGATGGTTTGGGCATCGGTCTTACCCAACCCGAGGAACTCAAGTACAGTGGCAACTTTCGTCTAAGCCCAACCCTGTTTGGCACATATGGCAAGCTAGGGCCCAAGGCAGGCAGCCGCCTAGAGCACCTGATTTCTAAATCGAGGGGGCCTAGTAGGGCCCAATCCAGAACATAAAGGGTTGTAAGTTTGTAATGTTGTACCATGTAAGTGTATTAGACAATTAGGATTAGTTTTAGCTTTAACCTTGCTAATCACGTGCCAAATAAAACCCTTGAATCCCTTCATCTTCCTAGTTGTCAATCTATATCTATATATCTATATATATATATACTAAATTAGAAGCCTCTCTCCCGTGTTGTGACACATGGACGACTTTTAAAGAGCTAGAATTCTTCTTCTGTATGTGAACACGACTCTCTTTTAAATCCATTTAATTAAAAACCTACCATAAAGAAAAATTTTCATTCAATGGCATTTAATAGTCATTGGATGTTAATCTCTCTCTCTTTCTCTCTCTCTAACAAGTGAATCACACTTACTTCAGATTTCACACTTATTCGAACGGTTGCGATGTCGCCTTTGCCAAATGGCGTGCATCAAGCACATTCGGGCATTGCCCGGGTTTCTTTCTAGTTCATTCCCAATACCTCTGCGTCATTTGCGACCACGGGAGAGTCTTGAGAGATATAGTTAAGACTTCACCGACTTACGACCCTAACAACCACCGTTGAGCCTCCCTCCCCTTCTTTCTCTTCTTTTCTCCTTTCTTCATTCTCCATCTCTTCTCCTTCCTCTCATTATTTTTCTCCCTCTTTGATCTGATCTCACCTCTTAGGCGCAATAAGATGATATTTCTATTAAACTTCTCAAGTACTTTAACCTTACACTTTCATGTATCTACTTTGTTATTATAGATTTAATGAACTGACATTGCTATTTCAAAGATGATTATGTTGAATACACAGATATATTATTAGCAAAGATTATGCATAACTAGAGTTATTAATGTTTGGACACATAATTCAACAAAGATCTAACTTAGTATGCTTCATTTTCAATCAAATGGTTTTGACATTTTAATTTTGTTATTTTTTTTCTATCTATATATGTTTCACATGCATTTCTAATTGGGCAACCCGCCCAACCAAAGCAACCACCGATTGTGTTGTAAATATGTCAACCCGAGCAATCCGAACAGGCAAGCACGGATTGGGATTCCCCGGGTTCCACGGGCGAAACGGACTTAGATATGTGTAGGTCAGGTTGGGCATATGGCAGACCCTTCAACTCGCCTAACCCACCCAAGTCCCAACCTTTCAACAAATTAAATTTTTTATTTTTTTGAGAATATGCACCACAAATTAAAATGGCGACGACGTGTACAAGCTCCGGCAGGAGCGGTGGCCAACACGGCCTTGGCTAGCAGTGGAAGAGGAGCTTTTTTGTTTTTGTTTTTTCTTGGGGAGGTTGCACCCAAAAAATAGGTGCACTTAGTAAATCATGAATTTTGACTTGGAGGGACGGAATGGGGGGGAGGGGGTGTTTAGGGGTGGCAATGGGTCGGGTCGGGTCAGGTTCGGGTTCGGATTCGGGTTCGGGTCAGGTTGAGATATACGTAGGGGTGGCAATGGGTCGGGTCGGGTCGGGTCGGGTTCGGGTCGGGTTGAGACATATGTATAAGGGCAAAACACCCAACCCGAACCCGACCCGTTTAATAAACGGGTCAAAAACTTAAACACAAACCCGACCCGCCTAATAAACGGGTTGACCCGACCCGACCCGTTTAACCCGTTTACTAAACGGGTCGGGTCGTGTCGGGTCGGGTTGGCTCGGGTTGGGTCAACAGAACCCATGTAAACCTGTCGGGTTGGGTAAAGACCAGTCGGATTGGGCCGGGTTTGATCGGGTTGGGTCGGGTTGGTTCGGGTTGGGTCTGGTCGGGTCGGGTTGACACGATCCATTTCTTAAACGGGTCAAGTCGGGTCAATCGGGTTATAAGTACAAACCCGAACCCGACCCATTAAATAAACGGGTATCGGGTCGACCCATTTATGACCCGAACCCGTTTAGGCCAACAAACCCAAACCCGCTAACTTCGGGTCGGGTTCGGGTCGGGTTGGCGGGTTGGGTCAAGAATTGCCACCCTAGATATACGTATAAGAGCAAAACACCCAATCCAAACCCGACCTATTTAATAAACGGGTCAAAAACTTAAACCCAAACCCGACCCGCCTAATAAACGGGTTAACCCGACCCGTTTAACCCATGTACTAAACGGGTTGAGTCGGCTCGGGTTGGGTCAACATAACCCATGTAAACTTGTCGGGTTGGGTCAAGACAGGTTGGATTGGACCGGGTTTGATCTAGTTGGGTTGGGTTGGCTGGGGTTGGTTCAGGTTGGCCCGGGTCGGGTTGACACGGGTCGGGTTGACACGACCCATTTGGTAAACGGGTCTAGTCGGGTTATAAGTACAAACATGAACCCGATCCATTAAATAAACAGGTCAATAGGTCGACCCGTTTAGGCCAAACCCAAACCAACTCCAATCAATAAAAGTTGAGGTTATTACCCGAAGCCCCGTTTACCTAGTCCTGTATTACGACAAACCCTTGGATTAAGATCATTTAGACTTAAGCCCATGCGTATCGTTTTTTATATGTCTATTTTGCCCCTCTAGTAATAGTGCCTAGACACTGCCTGCTACGGAACTTCCGTAATAGTTTCTATACATCGCTCACTACAAGATTTCACTAGAGCACTACAATTAATTCATTGTGGTAGCAATTTTTAATTCGGTTGCTACTTGCTACAGTAAAATCGCTCTAGCAGCAACAATGAATTCACTGTAGCAACTGAATCGATACTCTACTACCCGAATTGATTCTTCAGAATCACTATGACTATGGCAGATTAATAATTCTGGAGTGTCAATTCAGGTTAGCAAGTATCAATTCGGTTGCTACAGTAATTTTATTGTAGTAAGAGCATCTCCAACAGCCTTTAAAGATCACTCTGATATGGGCACCATCTGTACTATGATGAGCCATCACCATGAAATACCTCTCCAACAGTCTCGCAAGGTATTCGTTTGATTTGCCTTTGGTGGCCGAGCTAGCCAAACTAACGAGAGGTGGGAGAGCTCCGATCGGGCCCCACAGTCGACAACAACCTTTTTTTTTTTTTGTCATTTTATGATACAAAAGCAATCATACAGATCCGACCATTGGGTCATTTGTAGCCGTTCAAATCTATAATTCTCTTTTAAAAAATATGTAAATATTTGGAAAAAAAAAACAAAAAATTTGTAAAAAATAATACAAAATTGATGCATTTTTTTCTTATAAATAGCCCACAACATTTAGTAGTTTCCACACCATCTTCGTACAAAAAAAAAACACTTTCTTGCAAGAGTATATGGATCCTCGTCGGTATGCTTCGCTCAATACTCAATCAAGTCGGGCTTCGACATATTCAAAGGTGTTCATATTCAAATAGATTCGGAGGCGCAACTAGCACAATCGCCTCTAATATCTGACCAATTTGCACCAACCACGAAGAGGGTGCATCCTAATTTCAGTGTCCAATAAGATAAAATATTGATATCTGCGTGGCTAAATATCAACTTAGACGTGACGCAAGGTAATGAAATTCGGAGATAAAAATTTTGAACTCGTATTTGTGATTTCTATCACAATCACAAGAGTTTTGATTCAAAACGGAATGAGAGCTCCTTGATGCACCACTGGTTCTCCATCCAACTCGCCACAAACAACTTTTGTCGCTGCTTGCTCAAATTGAACCAAGACATCAATCCAGAATCAATGAGCAGGATAAGGTTAATTTCTAATTTCTGTTGTAATTTTATCATCCTTTTTTATTTTAAGTTTGATATCTAAATTTAAGTTGTTAACATTTGCTCATATCCAAAATGCAAAGGAGTTATGCAAGTCATTGCACAACCCAAGTGGATTCAATTTTGATCACTGTTAGAATGAACTCGGTTTCAACTAAAGTGGCTGGAGAAGTACCAATAGAAGAACTCGGCGAAGAAGGATGAAAGCAACGGCTCTCGTGCGTCATCTTCTCCTTCTACACCAGACACTATGAGTCTTGAAGAGGTTGCGATGTTCGTTGACCTAGAAAGACTAGCAGGCAGGAGAGTTGAAAAGAACGTATGAAGCACAATGGAAAAGATCGTGTGAGTGAAGAAAGCAACGGAGTACCGATGTTCAAGCTTTTCAAGGAGATAAGAGGCTAGAAGAAGCACCTTCACGATGTGAAAATAGAGATGATGCAAAGGCATACGAGTAGGAGCAAGAGGAATGCGGATTTATAGACTCCCCTAGTGTAAGCAAGTTGTATAAAACCCGCAGCATATCTGGAGCGTCTGATCTAGGGTACTGAAGGCACGAATGGTTACTTTTGATCGACCGGACCTCGCGGCCGATCGATTGAAACTCGCAAACCCTCTGTCTGCAGAAAGCGTGCATGCCCGATCAATCGGACTTCGCTCCGATCGATCGGATTTTACGAAGTCTCTATCTGCAGGAGGCGGGCGTACCCAATCGATCAGAATTCCCTCCGATCAATCGATCAGGCCGTTTCTTTTGTCTGCAACCGGTTGCCTGCGGGGTTGCCTTTGGGGCTCCTTTCTCTGGTAGTTGTTTTTAGCAATTTTATATGCCGGGTTGTTATTCGATGCGTTCTTCACTCTTGTGGCTTCTTTCCTATAAATCATAGAGATGCGAGTAATTAGAGCATTTTAAAGCAGAATTCTCATGTTTTGATATAAGTTTAGTGGCTTAGATACGGTGTGTTTATGCATCGATCAGTAGCCAATCATGATCGCGGCCCACAGCCGCTGCTTTGTGCTTTAACCACGTGGCCTCCCAGCCGGCGGGTGTTCGTGCGCACAGCCACCGCTGCTCGTGAGCCCTGTCGATTGCTGTTGGCTACCGCACGTGGGCTACCGTCGGACGCCATCTGGGATAAAAAAAATCCCCATGGTTGCGGTGTAGTGCAGATTGCACTCGGGGCTCCGATCTGGATCAAAATCCTTATGTGGGTGCCGATCCGAAATAGGGGAGAAAAATAACACATGAATCACCAATGAGATTTGATCTCTTCGGAGTCGAATTAACCATGAATCATTATCCAAATAAATCATCGACGAGATTAGAGCTCGTCGAAATCAAAGAGACGACAAAGGATCATCATCCAAAATCGACGAACATAGTCTAAACCTTGCTATGATACCAATTGTTGGGGTTTCTATGCGAGAACACCTCGATCAATAGACTAAGATCGTTGCCATAAATGAAGAATGTACCTTTGTGAGAAGATGAGAGAGATCGTTCGCAATACCGGGTGAAGATTTTTTGCACAGCCTCTTCTGTGGATTTGATGGGTCCTCCTGAATCTCGCTGGATTCACAATGGCGGCTCTAATGACATGTGTATGAGGATCCACTCCCTACACATCTATTTATAATAGATGTGTCCAATCGATAGACGCAACCTAGAGAGAGAAATACTGCATTTAAAAAGGGTTTGGTATGTTCACACCTCGAGAGAGCTAGTGGATTTAAAAAGTGTACATGTGTTACATATAGGGAGAGAGGTCTCCTTTTTAATATAGATACAGTAGATTAAATTAGTCGTCTCGAAAATCATCACGATGTAATATACTGAATCAATACTTTTTTTTAAAAATAAGGGGTAATGTGTGATAGGTCCCTCTAACTGATCGATTTTAGTGATAAAGACATCCAACATGGGTAATTAGCGTTGGGTCCTCCTGATAGAAAAATATCTTTTTTACCACTGCAGTCAGCTGTCCACGTGAGCAAGACCTCTACATGCAGCTGTACATGTGGGCCGGTCCGACCAAGCAATGTAGCAAAAAGAGTAACAATTTTCGGAAATTGTTACTCTTATGCTATAGTGAAATCACTGTAGCAAATTCTTTTCGTGAAACCTTGTAAAATTTTTTTGCTATAGTGAAATCACTGTAGCAAAAGAATAACAATTTGCACAGATTGACTACCAATCTTGTTCAGTAACAATCTCTGCAAATTGTTACTCTTTTGCTACAGTGGAATCACTATAGCAAAAGAGTAACAATCTTTGCAGATTGAGTAACAATCTTTGTAGGAGCACATATTGTTACTATTTTGTTACAGTGAAATCACTGTAGCAAATTATTTTTTCGTGAAAATTATCTCAAAAAAAATTTGATATAGTGAAATCACTGTAGCAAATCCACGGGTTGAGTCCTGTAACGACAAGGACGGAGGGGTATGCACTAAGGGATAATTTGATAGTTAAAGAGAGGTAATAGGTATGTGTGGGACTTACTCTAGCCGCATCATTTTTGGAAGGGACCCGGTACAACATCATCTTGTTGTCCATCCCGTTAAACCCATCTCTTGTTCGGACCGCTCATTATGTCCCCCAATAATAGACACCACAAAAGACAATAATAGTATAGTAAACCAAACCAGAAAAAACCAGCATAGAGTAGGCTCGTCTCGTGCGCAAGCCGTATACTTTGATTGGGGGTTAACTTTGTAGTGTCATTATTTGGGTGTCGATTAGAGAATTATTGTATAGAAGGTAAAACGTGCCACCACCCATCGCAACACATTTTATAAACACTGATTGGACAAACGGGCAAAGTGCTAAAGTCGGAAGGGAGAGATGGCGGGGAGGGAGGCCACCATCCTGATGGTCTCCACTTCCACCTCCGCCGCCTCTAACGCCGCCGTCACCGCCGCCGGAGCTACCAGACTAAACCTCCCGGCATGGCTCGACGTCCCGTCCCTCCGCAGCTTCGCCGGCATTGATGCAGGTATCCCTTTCTCTCTCATCCTCATTTCGTCTTAGGCGCCGGTCTGATCCGAGAGTTGCTGGTCCATGCCGACTAATCGTTGTGCACAGCCAATGTCTCGATCGCCCGGGGCCTGGAGTTCCTCTTTCGCTCGACGGAGGACGCCCTCCCCGATCAGATCTGCCTGATCTGGCTTGAGATCCGACGGAGGGCCATCGCCCCGCTGCTGAGGGCCGCGGTCGTGCTGTGCCTGATCATGTCGGTGATGCTGGTGATGGAGGTAGTTTACATGGGTGCCGTGAGCCTAGCCGTCAAGCTGCTCCGCCGGAACCCCGAGAAGCGGTACAAATGGGAGCCGATGAAGGAAGACCTGGAGGACGGTAGTCACGGGTTCCCTATGGTCCTTGTCCAGATCCCAATGTACAATGAGAAAGAGGTGCTCTCTCTCTGTGTGTGTGTGTGTGTTTGTGTGTGTCCCCTTTGGAGGAGGATTAGCTCTGAGGATTAAACGGGAACATGGATTGTGGTAGACAGGTTTACAAGCTCTCAATCGCCGCCGCCTGCGCACTCGTGTGGCCAGCGAATCGGATCATAATCCAAGTGCTTGACGATTCAACGGATCAGACGGTTAAGGTGAGCACCACTGATCTCATTAGTAGAAGCATATCTGGCTATTGCAATTTTTTTTTCTTCTTCTGTTAAATGCTATTATTATTTTACATACATAATACACATACCATACCATTGTTAACGGACAGTCCCACATCTGTGAGGGAGGCACCCATCACCCGCTTAAGACCTCCCCTTACGACCCAGGTTTTGAGGTGTGAGGGTATCTAACATGGTATCAGAGCTGGCCCGTCTCCTACTCCTGCTCCCGCTCCGGGTGCTCCCCACCGATCGTGCCTTGCCACGCCTGCTCCGCGTGGGAGGATCCTTGCCACTCGTGCTCCATGTGAGGGGGAGTGTTAACGGATAGTCCCGGACCCATCACCCGCTTAATATATCCTTTGTGGACCTTCCCTTACGACTCGGGTTTTGGAGCATGAGGACATCTAACATGGTATCAGAGCTAGCCTGTCTCCTACTCTTGCTCAGGGTGCTCCCTATCGATCGTGCCTTGCCACGCGTGCTCCACGTAAGGGAAAGTATTAACGGATAGTCCCATATCGGTAAGGGAGGCACTAGGGATGGCAACGGGTCGAGTTTGGGACAGGGCGACCCTATCCTGAACCCGCCCCATTATATTTTATCCCGCCCCATACCCATCCGAAACCCGCGTCGGGTTTTGAGGGTAATTTCCAAACTCGTCCCAATTAGTATTGGAAAAACCTGTGCCCGTCCCATCTCACCCCGTTTATGCATTGCGGGTTGGGTCGAATCGGGTCGGCTTCATAAAAAACTACATATTTAGCTTCTTTGGCCCACCTAATCGCAGCTCTACATAGAGAAAAGTACAGAGCAAATGTTTCTCCTATATTATGATCACACAGTTATAAGCACAAGTCAACTTATTATATGATCTTGAGAACCAACATATCATAGAATATTTAAGATCTATGAATATATGATAGGTTATATACCCGGTTCGGGTCGGGGCGGGTCGGAGTAAAACCCGAACTCGACCCAAACCCGGCCGGGTTTTAAATTCAAATCTCAAACCCGTCCCAATCGGGTCGGGTCGAGTTGGGTAACTCGGTAAACCCGGATAATTGCCATTCCTGGGAGGCACTCATCACCCGTTTAATATACCAGCTGTGGACCTCCCCTTACGACCTGGGTTTTGGGGTGTGAGGGTATCTAACAACCATAAAGAACCTTACGTCGGCTTGGGTATAGAACAATACTTGGCTATACCTCAGGCATCACCCAGCTGCATCCATTGGCAGGTATTAAATCCTGCAACACCCCAACGGCGGGTGTTAAATAGTGCGACACCCCGCTATGGTAAATGAACCTCCAAAAAATGCAGTAAATTAGATTATCAAGTTTGCCCTGGTTTAAAAATCTAGTTTATTGAAATGCATTGTTGTAGGAGGGCTTTGGTTATTTACATCTTTTGGAGCATCACTTAAGGCATGTTAGTATTCAAAAGAAGTAAGATCTAGTAAAGCAAATTGATAAAATGATGTAACAATAGTAATAAAGTAACACCTGATCTCATGTAGTTGTTTGTATTCGGTAGTAAAGCAAACTGTAATTTTATTATATTTTACAAAAACATGTTTGTTTTCACTAGTAAAGTAAACTATAAGTAATACAACCAGTGTTTAAAAACTCGGAACTCAAACTCGACTTGAAAGCCCACCGAGTCGAGTAACTTGAAGACTCGACTCAGGCGACTCGATATATATATATATATATATATATATATATATATATATATATATATAGAGAGAGAGAGAGAGAGAGAGAGAGAGAGAGAGAGTGAGAGAGTGTGAGGGCTATTACAGTGAGCTGTGGGCTGCCGGGGGGGAAAGTGAGCTGTGGGTATTTTGACCCCCCAAGAAGTTATGGAATTTGATAAAATTTGGTGAGGTTGTTGCCTAGGATAAGATGATCATCCTCATCAATTTTCATCAAATTCCAAAACTTCTAGGGGATCAAATGGTCGAAGCAATTTTTAAGGTGACTGGGGACGGCAGAAATTGCTTCGACCATTTGACCCCCCTAGAAGTTTTAGAATTTGATGAAAATTGGTGAGGATGATCATCTTATCCTAGGCAACAACCTCACCAAATTTTATCAAATTCCATAACTTCTTGGGGGGTCAAAATACCCGCAGCTCACTTTCCCCCCCGGCAGCCCATAGCTCACTGTAACAGCCCTCTCTCTCTCTCTCTCTATATATATATATATATATATATATATATATATATATATATATATATATATATATATATATATATATAGGGGAGGGATACTCTTACTCATGGCCTCTTACAAGTGCCTTTTACTAATGATCCGGGCCGTCCGTTCTGATCATAATGGAGGGCCCGGATCATCCATCCATCTCTCTCTATCTCTCTCTCAATTCTGTAACCCCCCCGATCCCCCACCCCCTCGACCCCATATCGCAGACCCCCTTCCGCTCCGGCGGCCCACCCCCCCCTCCGGCTTCGGTGGTCCACTCCCCGACCGCAGCACCCCGCAGCCATCTCGCCGTCCGTCGATCCATCCCGACCGGCCTTCAGCTCCGGCCCCCTCCCGTTCGTCGAGCCCCGCATCCCCCCGCAGCCCCGATTTCAGCGCTGGCGGGTGGGTCGATCTGCTATCACGCCGGCGACGGGGGGGTCGGGGCTGCCGGACGGGACGGGGGGGTCGGGGCTGCGGTCAGGGGGGATGGCCGGCGCCGGAAGGGGTGGTTGGGGTCGGGGTGCTGCGGGGTCAGGGTCGGAGCCGGCGGGGTGGCTCGACGGACGAGAGGGGGCCGGAGGGGAAGGTCGGAGGGGGAGGTCGGGGTCGGAGGGGGAGGGGGATCGGTGTGGGGTCGGGTGGGTTACAGGTTTGAGAGAGAGATACAGAGAGAGGGGGAGATTTTATCTCGACCATCCATCGGATTCAGATGGATGGTCCAGATCATTAGTAACCAATGCTTGTAAGAGGCCATGAGTAAGAGTATCCCTCCATATATATATATATATATATATATATATATATATATATATATATATATATATATATATATATATATATATATATATATATATATATATATATATATATATATATATATATATATATATATATATGGGGGTGTGGAGGCTGCACCCGAGGTGTAGCAACGACGCTGCACCTCTCGTTTGTTTACCTCTCTAGAGAAGTTTTGGAATTTGATGAAACTTGGTGAGGGTGCAGTCTAGGGTAAGATGATCATCCTCACCAATTTTCATCAAATTCCAAAACTTCTAGCAAGGTCAAATGGTCGAAGCAAAATATGCAGATTTTAACGGTGACTGTGGACGACTGATTTTGCTTCGACCATTTGACCCCCTTAGAAGTTTTGAAATTTGATGAAAATTGGTGCGGATGATCATCTTACCATAGACAACATCCTCACCAAAATTTATCAAATTCCAAAACGTTTTGGATGGTAAAACAATGCTTGAGGTGCAGCAATGACGCTGCACCTCAGGTCCAGCATCCCTTTTCCCTATATATATATATATATATATATATATATATATATATATATATATATATATATATATATATATATATATATATATATATATATATATGTGTGTGTGTGTGTGTGTGTGTTTTCAAATATCAAAACAGTAAATAGTTCGAGTAGTTCTCGATTCAGACCGAGTCAACCCGAGTAGTGACTGGTCGGAGTTTCCAGCCGAGTCGGCTCGAGTTTCGGCTGAGTCGAGTCGAGTCAGACCGAGTTTTGATACACTGAATACAACCATGGGGGCATCACACCCCTATGGTTAGGGTCTCGCAACTTCAAGTAGGAGAGCAAACTCTTCTATTTCTCATTCATAAAAACTTCCTCAAATGAGGTTTATATTGCTTATATAAGGGAGTCAAATTTGAATAAAGGGTAAATTACACATACCTCCCATAAGGTTAGCCTAAATTACATGAATCTCCCTTGCATTTTGGGTATTTACAATGTACTACCCTCTGCTTTACTTGTCGGTAACATTTACCCCTGTTAGTCAGCCGTTAGTGCCTCTCATGAGATATGTCGACGTAAGCAAAATTCTTTTATGTAAACCCAAAAATACCCTTAGTGAATTAACTTAGGAGTCTTAGGGTTTACCCCATCGTTTGTGCTAGTAGTTGATCGGTCAACAACCTTGCTCTGCCCTATTCGTGGCCGTACTCCGATTGTTCCGTCATTATTCTGGCCTCTTCTCCTATCGTGTATGAGTTAATGTCCATTTGATAATGATTTTTATTTGGGAATTCTTCATATTTGAGGATTACATGTAAAAAATGGTTGATTCATATACAAATTTGAAAACCCAAAAATAATTGGGGAGTCTGAGACCCCACATATGAATTTTGGGAATTCCTAAAAAAAATTGCCCCCCCCCCCGCCCTACACACAAAAAAAATTGAGAATAGCCTAAAAAAATGGGGGTTTGGGACCCCAAACACAAGAATTTGAAAAAACCCTAAGGAAATGGGGGTTTGAGACCCCACATACACCAATGAGAAAGAGTAATAAACCCTAATCAAGGAGAGGAGCAAAGGTAGTAGAGTGATGGAGAGGGGAAGAGAGATATCTGTGGATGCCCTGGTTGACTTCCAAGTCATTCCCCTCACTCTCGTCTTGCCAGTCAGGTGGTTGTCCTCGTCGCTGACATATGACGAGATCAGTTGGCTGCACTTACATCGGTTCTTTTTTCACTTGAGGGCATTGTCGACGTTTTGCATGCTTCGGTAATGGAGTTGGGGGACAGCTCCGATAAGGGAGTGCAATGTAAATATCAAAATCACATGGGAGGTTCGTGTAATTTAGGCTAACCTCAGGGGGAGCTATGTGTAATTTACCCTAGAATAAAAGACTAAAAGGGGCTTAGGCTTAGCTCAACACAAAGACTCATAAGGGTCCAACACAAAGACACTTAAAAACCCACTACAAAATAGAATAATATCAAGGCTCCCAATCCTTGCCAAAGGTTTGCTCCAATAATGGTGCACGCATGAACTCATATCAGCATTGTTCACCCCATCTACGTGGAACTTGACCATAAGTTCAAAACAAGCCATCAATACATATAGGCCTTCGCAATTAATATGGGTGCGTGGGACTCGCTCGGGAGTCGGGTCGCTCCTTTAGTCTTGTGTGTGTGCAGGTCTAGATCCGCATCACTCATCTCTGATTGCAAACCTCGCCTATGAGTTCTATAGAATCATATCAACAACAATAGTAGAGAGGATCATTAGAATTTCCACTATTGTGGTATGGCCTCGTTCGGAGTAACTGGTGGTGGAGCCCCATCAGATGATGGAGAACTGTCCGGACATCCTCTCCTGAATACTATACATAACTATACGAGCAAAGCGGGTGAGTACAGTAGTAGGATTTGGAGGCGTACGGATGTGAGTCGGTGAAAGTGCCCACTGTAGTATGTCGGTGAGGTATCTCAAATGGTACTGTGCCCAAGCTCAAGTAGTTTTGAAGGAGTATATGGGACAGTTAGTGCAAGTATGGGCCCTGCGATAACAAGTTCAATTGGACCTGTCGCCCTGTCCTTGGGAATCACCATGTGCAAACAAGTGGCATCACTCAAATCGGTTTCCTCGTGGCTCGTTTGATGCCCCCCCCGCCCCTGAAGTTGCTTCAACAGAACATCTGAGTGATCAACATAAGGGGAATCCTTCTCCAAGGACGTTAGGTCCTCCTTAGGACCCGTCTTGCTCTCAACACCTTTAACCTTTTTGCCCTTGTACTTCCCTTTTTCAACCATGCTCATATGTTTTAAAACATTTTTTTTGTTCTCGACTATGAAGGTGTAGGTGTTGGCTCCCTCACAATTAGTATACCTCTCGCTCAAGAAGCCAAGGTCGGCCACGAAGGATGTGGGTCGCTCTCATGGGAATTACATGGCAGCGAATAAGATAACCGTAGGCTCCACACGAGAAAGAAACAAGGCAACGTTGGCTCACTAGGAGGGAGGTGTCATCGGTCCAAGCTACCTTGGATGGTTGTGGATGCGGTTTGGCCAGAAGCTTGAGGTGATCAAATGTGGCTTCCGCCACGACATTCAAGCAACTCCTACCATCAATGATGAGCTTCTGAGCTTGGTCTCCACAATGCAAAAGGTTCTGAAAAACAGGAGTACGATGCTCCTCTAATGTCAAGTCTCAATGCATTGTCAAGTCTCCACAATGCTTGGAGACATTTTGGCTGTAATTAACGAAGTTGGGTCTTAAGATACAAAACTTACTCGTTAGGGCATTTTTCTTAGTTTCTGTTTTTTTTTACAAAATCCTAAAGAGTTGTTTATGGGGGGCGAGTGGCAAGTCATCAATTGGTTAAAAGTGGGCTCACCACTTAATGACGAAAGTGGAGCACTTGAAGGGGGCCTGCAACAGACAAATAGGGGAGAAAACTTCAAACACATTAATTTATGAGGAAAAAATGATCAACCTAGTAGAGAAAAGATAAGAAAGATGAGAGAAAAAGTTGGATATAAAGAAGGAAGATAAGACGAAAAGAAGATAAGCTTTTGGAGGAAGATAACAAGAATGAAAGAGGAGACAAAATGCACAAAGCTTTTTGGAGATCTCTTCAAATAGCTGTCTTCTATATGGGGAACAGTTAAGGGGCCACACACTAGTCCATTTTATATTTCTTTCTTTTTAAATAATGGCTACCACATAAAAACTTTTGATGCACTTTAAATTTGAATTGTAAGTGGGTTTGGTGACGTGTTCCCTTAAGGAATTGATTAAGACAAATACATGCTTTAGTATCCTAAAAGACCATGCGTACCATATTTCGTAGTTTTGATTTACTTAATGACATATTAAGTCTTTTTTGAGGAAACATATTAAGTTTATTACCATGTTTTCTTTCCCCTTCTTCTTTACAAGGTAGATTCATCAAACCTCAACCTGATCATGCACTCTAACAGTTTCTCTCTCTTTCTTTCTGTATATTTGTTTAGAGAACTCCCTCTTTTTTTTTTTTTTTTTTTGGGGGGGGGAGGTTGGTGGACCCCTACCGTCTCTTTCTTTATATTTAATTCTATAATCATAAATTAACCTCACCAAGATGAGATCGATCAAAAATCAGCTTCATTATTTCCGGATCTAAACTGCTATTTGTTTCCCTCACCTAGCAATTTTTCTTGTTTTCTCAATAATCTTTTCAATGATCTCAAATTTGTTTCTACTCTTTATACAACATTTCCTTGACCTTAGGATTTGGTGGAGCTTGAATGCAAAGTTTGGGCAAGTAAAGGTATGAATATAATGTATGAGATTAGAGATAACAGGAAGGGATATAAAGCAGGTGCCTTAAAAGAAGGAATGGAGCATAGCTACGTCCAACAATGCGACTATGTTGCCATCTTTGATGCCGATTTTCAACCAGAATCTGACTTTCTCATGAGAACAATCCCTTTTCTTATTCATAATCCAAAGATTGCTCTTGTTCAAGCACGCTGGGAGTTTGGTAAGCCTGTTTCTTTCTCTGAATGTATGCTAAAATCTTTATAATAATACTTCCAAATTGAAATGTTTATCGGAGTTTGTTACGTTCCTTTTCATCAAATGCAAAACCACCGAACTGATTTGAGTTCTAAAACAAGGTCCTACAAGATTAGTTAAGATAACTTCTAGGCTGCAATCTGATTTCCAAATTCCAATACACTGGAATGATGCATGTAGATACAGATACAAAGGCTCGGGAAGGAATTTGAGCATATGATTATATGTGCTAATCAGGTCTTTGCAGAAAGTCTGCACTTATTGGAATAAATGTTGAGTGCTATCTCCCTTGTTGGAGCAACTACTCTTTTACATTTGTCTTCAATATCCATATCTAAGAAATATTGGGCATACAAATTGCAGAGAAATCAGTTCAACTTTAGTAAGATCAGCTTCATCAATTTCAAAGAGTGGTTAAATCTGATAAGATGAATGTAGGACCAATTACCAAAATACTTCAAATTTCAAACTAGGTCATACTGGGGCAGCTAAGAAATCATACTACTAAGCCAGGTAGAAAAAAATAATGCTCTTCGAATATACTGTTGGAAGTTGAACCAATTTTCTTATTACTTAAAATGTATCTTAACTTTAATATGATTGTGAATCCTAGTTTAATTAGGATTGGGTGTTAGAATTTCAATGCTTGAATTAGTGCATGGTGTTTTAGTCATAGTAGGAAAGTGTTTTCGCTTTTGCCTTATAAAAGGAAGGTTTCAGTGCTGCTCTATGTGAACAAAAGTTGATGGATTAAATAAAAAAAGAGGCTTTTCATATCCTCTCTCTCTCTCTCTCTCATATTATCATGCATAGCTGTGAATTTGTGAGGAACACGAAGATCCAATTCCCTTGATTGTCGGTGAACTTTGTGAGGTCCGGCAAGTGAGTATCAAAGAGCGAACCCAACAAATCAGTAACCAATCATGTGAGGTTCCTACAATTGATATCAGGAGACGTCAATCTGAGAAGAATATGGGTGGCCCATCAACAGGTAGAGCATAGTTGATTCCGGAAAAAAATTGACGTTCTAAAAAAGTGTGGGAAAATAAAGGCATTGAAGCGTTGAGTTGGGTGTACCAAGAATGCACGAAGACCAAGGTAAATTCGTTTCCATAAAAAAGTATTTTAAGGAGTGTGAAATGTGACCATGAATTGGTTGGTGCAATTGGAACTTTCTATAGTTGACGGGAAGAATTATGAACACTGGAGCTCCCACATGAAAGGGGTATTCGAAACCCATGGAGATTGAGATATCTTGAAATGATGCTGATGAAATTCCAGAAGAACATTGAGAGGTAGTGCTCAAGTATCGGATGAATAACAATATTGTCAGGTTCCTTTTGTTTAGAGCACTCGATTAGAAAATATATGATGAAATAGAGTATCATCTATCTGCAAAAACAAGATGAGAGGACTTGAAGAGAAGATACGGAAAGGAGGAAGAAAAGTTATCTCAAAGTCTTAGAAAAAGGAAATTTGTATGATAAAAAAATAGCAATTAACAAAGATGTTTATCCTTTGAATCAGATTTATTGATAACAAAGATTCAAAAAGTGTTGAGTTAGAAAATGAGAAACAATTTCTTGTTTGTTGAAGGCAGAAAAACGAGGAATCTCCAGACAACGATGATTACACCAAAGAAAGCTACACAACCAAGAAATTTTATCAATTGAAGAGGTATGCGAAGAGAAATATGAAGATCAATAAGAACGTAAATTTATTTGATTGGAAATATCGCAATTCCATTGATACATGAATATATAAAGGTGGTCATTATATCAGAAAATTTGTAGATTGACAAAGTGCAAGTTACCAATGACGAATTTGGAAACTTGATCCTTTCATGGATCATAGAGATAATATATTATATCAACCAGAATCTAATGGTTTTATTATGCAGGACATTAAGTTATGCGGCATGTCAGTTTGTACTCGATTAATAATTTTTTGTGCAGGATCAAGTCAAATTGTTCGGGATATATGGTTCAATCTATTGCCCAGATCAAGATACATTGGATGACAGTTTGTGTTACTAAAAAGGTCCAAAGAGGAGCAAGAAAAAGATGAAGCTTTGAGAGCATGCGTGGTCAATGATGCTGGCATGGCGTGATCTACAACATGAAGCAAGGTATACCTCAAAGGAGATGGTGCTGATTGCATTGACGTTCGGCGACATCAGAAATTGTGACGACATCATAAAGATTGGTTTAAGGCAAGATGTTGGAAGTTAACCAATTTTCCTATTGCTTAGAAAGCATTTTATTTAAATATACCTGGTGATACGTAGTTCAATTAAATTAGGTGTAAAAATTTGAATGGTTGAAGTAGTGCATGATGTTTTAGTCAATTGTATGAAAGTGTTTTAGCTTCTGCAGTGTTGCTGTACAGCAACAAGCGTTGATGGATTGAATAGAAAAGAGACTTGTGAGTTGAGATATCCTCTCTCTCTCTCTCTCACACACACACACACACAGAGATTACCACACAGTTTTAAGGAACATCGATAGAAGGCTGCCCTTGATTGCCGGTGAACCGTGTGAGGTTCGGCAAGTGGGTATCAAAAAGCGAACCCAACAAATTAGTAACAATTTCTGTGAGGTTTCTACAATATATGGTGCAATCTGAGTTCTAAGACAATTTAAGCTTATATATAGTGATAGCGATTGCAGCCTTGCAGGCTTAAGAAAGTCATGAAGGAAATTATGCACGTTGGATGCCTGGCAATGTTATGAAGTGTAGCATACGGAGACATCTAATTTGATCTGCAAAAAGGCTGACATGGTGAGGAGGAGAGGAAAGAAGGAAGAAATCTACTAGAATGATCATAAAGGGGATCATGTAATCCCTAATATTCTACTACCGTAAATCACCTATGAAAAAGTTAGGATTTCCCGAACACATTGTCATAGTACCAGTGATACGAACTTTAGCCGTTAGAATGGTGGTATGAGTTCAAACCTTAGTAGAGAAGAAGAGGAGAGATTGCAAAATTTAGAAAAGAAAGATTGAGGAAGAACTAATAAACTGGTAGAATGGTCCTCATAACTGAACATGATGGTGAGACAAAAATTGGGTAAAAAATTAATAAACTGGTAGAGTTAGTCACTTAGACCGAACCCCAACTCCACCACAAGAGGGATCCTCCGAAAAAAAAAAGGGTTAGGCTATCTCATAAAATGAAGACGTTGGAGAGTCCAATTGAATAACTAATTAGGCTCCCTCCTGGCACCTAATTTCTGTTATTGATGGGGTGCTCCTGAAAATCTACCCTTGTATCCCATGCCCAGCCATCCAAATACCCATGTATGCATAAGATTTCACCTCACAGAAGTCTGGGTCTAAAGGGTTAATCTTTTCAATTAATTGAAATGTGAAATCAGAGAAATCTCACACCTTGCAGAAATCTCAAACGATTTTCGTTTCTGTAATTCACATACCATTGTTGTCGGACCTTATAGTGTGGATGTCGCTGTTATGAAACAATTGGCTAGTTGAACTTTTAAATTGGTTATTGTTTTCCCTGCTGTTTTTTTATTCCTAGCTGCTGCAATATTTAATCATCCCACATGAACAGCAAAATCATTGAACTTGTCATGACTCAAGAATTCTTAGCATTTTGAATAACTGCATTAGTTCCACCCGAAATTAACTTTTCAATCATCTCATTCTCATGAATATATGAGAAACTACAAATCCAGCCCAAGTTTCTGCTCTTTCTTCTTTTTGAGAAGTTCCTCTTGGACAATCCAGTCAACTTGATGCATGAGGCTTATCACTTCTGCAAAGCTTATTGTAGAACATTGAAATGAAAGAAGGAAAAGAAGCATTTATTCGGTCTGATATATCTATTTCTCAATTGACAGGAAGTTGCTGACGTGGCATTTCCCGGGCGATTTTGCAGTGAATTCCAATGAGTGCCTGATGACAAGGATACAGAAGATGTCCCTAGATTACCACTTCAAAGTGGAGCAGGAAGCAGGCTCATCCACCTATGCCTTCTTCGGATTTAATGGTAAACCTCAACCACTGTTTGTGTCCAAATAAGAAAAAAAGGGTGCTAAAGACAATGTATTAGTTACTTTTGATGCCTATGTTACATTTTACTAGGAAACTTCGACTCAGATATGGCTACCAATCAAGCAAATGGCTTGAGCAAAACAGAGCAGACACTTAAAATAGGTTGACCTGGAGCCTTAGATCAAAATGGAAGTGAGAAAATTGAATTAATATGTAATGGAAGTGTTGAAAGTTTTGATGAGAAAAGTATGTTAATGTAGGATTCTTGAAAGCAATATATATATATATATATATAGGGGGATGCTTAGGTGCGGTCCGCAGTCCGCAGCCGTCCGATGCACCACTCCGTGCATCCAATGCACGCGGCGGGTGCATCGGACGGCTGCGGACCGTACAAACCGCACCTAAGCATTCCCCTATATATATATATATATATATATATATATATATATATATATATATATATATATATATATATATATATATATATATATATATATATATATATAGGGTCAGGATTGGCTGATCCAGTAAATTGACCCATATTTGACCCAACACCCTAATCAGCACCTAGAGGTTTTAGAATGTGCTGATTTTTTGTAGACATGTTGTCTATGCTATGCTGATCATCCTCACAAAAAATCAACACATTATAAAACATCTAGGTGCATCAAACGTGCTCTTCAAATCAACGGTTTTCGACCGTCAATTTAAACCGTTGATTTGAAAAGTACATTTGATGCACCTAGAGGTTTTAGAATGTGCTGATTTTTTGTGAGGATGATCAACACACCATAGACAACATGTCTACAAAAAATCAGCCCATTCTGAAACCGAGATCCAACGATTAGGATGCTGCGTTATTTGTTGGGTCATCCGATCCTGACCCATATATATATATATATATATATATATATATATATATATATATATATATATATATATATATATATATATATATATATATATATATAGGAGCATGACTTTGTATGCCCATGCAAAGGTCTCAATGTATGCTCCTCTATTAACATACATAAGGGTTTCCGAATTTACTAATTTTTTATATTATATTATATTATATATATATATATAATATGTATGCGTGTTACGTTGCGCTGTGTGCTGCCCGGCTGAAAAATGCGCTGCGCGATTTCTGGCTGTCTGATCGCGCGGATCGCCTGCGAACCCGGCTGAATTCCCCCGTCCGTCTGATCCCCTGGAACCGGCCGTCTGATCCCGTACATCGCACCCCCGCCCGGCATATAATCGTTCGGTTCGATTCCCATCCGTTGGATCGATGGGAATCGAACGGACAAAATTGTTTGTCGCTGTTACTGTAGCGGCTACAGTAACAGCGAAATTCATTTTTGCCCGTTCGATTCCCATCGATCCAACGGGTGATTCCCATCCGTTGGATCGATGGGAATTGAACGGGCAAAAATAAATTTCGCTGTTACTGTAGCCGCTACAGTAACAGCCAAAAACAATTTTGTCCGTTCGATTCCCATCGATCCAACGGATGGGAATCGAACCGAACGATTATATGCCGGGCGGGGGTGCGCTGTACGGGATCAGACGGCCGGGTCCAGGGGATCAAACGGGAGGGGGAATTCAGCCGGGTTCACAGGCGATCCGCACGATCGGACGGCCGAAAATCGCGCAGCGCATTTCTTAGCCGGGCAACGCACAGCGCAACGTAACATGCCTCTCATATATATATATATATATATATATATATATATATATATAGATAGATAGAGAGAGAGGAATGCTTAGGTGTGGTCTGCGGTTCGCAGCCGTCCGATGCACCCACTGCGTGCATCGGATGCACGGAGTGGTGCATAAGACGGCTGCGGACCGTAGATCGCATCTAAGCATTCCTCTCTCTCTCTCTCTCTCTATATATATATATATATATATATATATATATATATATATATATATATATATATATATATATATATATATATATATATATAGTAGTTATACATTGCGGCCGGTAACGTGCGGCCACCCCCTTCCGGGGTATTTTTGGAATTTTTTTTGGGGATTGATCACCCACCCTCGGATAGCACACACAAAAAATTTCAACTCGATCCAAGACCTGTAGGCTATCCAAATGTGATCGACTTTTATCGGTCGTTCATTTTTGTCCTCATTTTGATCAACACATTTGGACAGCCTATATGTCTTGGATCGAGCTAAAATTTTTTGTGTGTGCTATCCAAGGGTGGGTGATTAATCCCAAAAAAAAAAAAAATTCCAAAAATACCTCGGAAGGGGGTGCCGCACGTTAAGACCACACGTTACCGGCCGCAATGTATCACTACTCTCTCTCTCTCCCTATATATATATATATATATATATATATATATATATATATATATATATATATATATATATATATATATATATATATATATGGGTCAGGATCGGCTGACCTAGCAAATTTTGACCCAGCAATAACCCATCACCCTTTGATGCACCTAGAGGTTTTAGAATGTGCTGATTTTTGGTAGACATGTTGTCTACGGTATGTTGATCATCCTCACAAAAAATCAGCCCATTCGAAAATCTCTAGGTGCATCAAATGCGCTCTTCAAATCAACGATTGTCAATTTTAACCGTTGATTTGAAGAGCGCATTTGATGAACCTAGAGGTTTTAGAATGGGCTGATTTTTTGTGAGGATGATCAACATACCGTAAACAGCATGTCTACCAAAAATCAGCACATTCTAAAACCTCTAGGTGCATCAAAGGGTGCTGGGTTATTTGCTGGGTCATCCGATCCTGACCATATATATATATATATATGAGAAAGGTTAGGATGCGATGTCGCATCGCAGCCGCCTGATGCACCGCTGTGTGCATCGCACACACCGCACACCGCAGCCTAACAACCCTCTTTCTCTCTCTTTATATATATATATATATATATATATATATATATATATATATATATATATATATATATATATATAACATGAAAAGGATAGAGATAGTTTGGAAATATAAGTCGTGGTTCAGATTCATTTGGAAGGGAGATAAACAAGGGCTAGGATTCATCCTTCCTCCCCCTCAGATTTGAATTCAAACTCATCCCCCTCTTTTTCCCTTCTCCGCAATCTAAATTTTGAATTTATGATCCTTACACTGTTGCACAACAGTCCTTAGAAGAGATAAAAATTCACTCCCTGTAGTTTATTTTGTTCCAAATCACTCCCTAAAGATTGAAATATTAGCACATTATGCCATTTTGTCAACTACTTAATTTCCTTATTTGTTAGTTTTTATCTGATCAAAACTGAATTGAAGGGGGGCAAAATGTAGTTTTTTAACTATATAAAGTGTTTTTGAGCTAAACTTCAGAGAGGCAAAGTGTAATTTACCCAAAAATATTTGCTACATGGGGATTTTCTGAAGGTGCTAAGTGAGACATTTGCACCATTGATGTAACACCACGTTCAATCCAAAATTGATATATGTGTGAATTTATTTAAAAATAAATTTAAAAAAATGAGAAAAAAGGATAAGCAATGCTCGCCGATGAATTAGGTTGTTTTCGCCAAGTGTGAGCTCCCTAGCCGAATATGGGTGCCCCGTCAATTGTGGGCGCTGCCTAACCAATTTTCCTGCCCCGTTTGAGTGCCAACATGTATAAGCATTATCACTACTCACGAAATATTATCAAATGTCTCAAAAAATTATCATTGCTCACGAAATGTTATCACCCTTGAAATATTGTTGTCACATTTGAAATTTTGTTATCTCCTTTGAAATATTGTCGCCGATCTCGAAATGTTTTGTTGCCACTTTCAAAATATTGTCACCTTCCTCAAAATATTGTCCCCGTCCTTAAAATGTTTTGTGTCGCCCTCAAAATCTTTTGCGTTCCCTTGGGCACGGGCATTACTAATATATATATGGGAAAGGGTTTGGTAAAATCGAGTTCACCATTCAAATAGTGAACTCGAATAGAGAAGCTGCCATGTGTCTTAAGAAAATCAACAATTGTAACTAGGTATATATATTTATATATACTCTCATATATGTATATATATAAATACCTCCAGCTGTAATTGTTGACTTTCTCGAGACATGTGTCATCTTTTCCATTCGAGTTTACCATTTGAATGGTGAACTCGAGTTCAGCTTCCCGGGCCCATATATATATATATATATATATATATATATATATATATATATATATATATATATATATATATATATATATATATATATATATATATAGAGAGAGAGAGAGAGAGAGAGAGAGAGGAATGTTACAGTGATTTGTGAGCTACGGGTGGAGAAAATGAGCTGCCCTCATTTTGATCCCCCTAGGGGTTTTGGAATTTGATGAAATTTGGTGAGGATGTTATTTATGATAAGATGATCATCCTCACCAATTTTCATCAAATTCCAAAACTCCTAGGGGGGTCAAATGGTAGAAGCATTATCTACCGTCCGCAGTCACCGTTAATTTTGCTTTTACCATTTGATGACCCTAGAAGTTTTGGAATTTGATGAAAATTGGTGAGGATGATCATCTTATTCTAGATAACATCCTCACCAAATTTCATCAAATTCCAAAACACCTAGGGGGATCAAAATGAGGGCAGCTCATTTTCTCCACCCGTAGCTCACAGCTCACTGTAACATTCCTCTCTCTCTCTCTCTCTCTCTCTATATATATATATATATATATATATATATATAGAGAGAGAGAGAGAGAGAGAGAGAGGGAGAAAGAGAGATGGCTGTTAGTTTTGGATTATGATGAAATTTGGTAAGGCTGTTGCCTAGGGTAATACGATCATCTTCACCAATTTTCATCAAATTCCAAAACTTCTAGGGTCATCAAATGGTAGAAAAAAAATCTGCAAAATTAACGGTGACTGTGGACGACAGATTTTACTTCTACTATTTGATGACCCTAGAAGTTTTGGAATTTGATGAAAATTGGTGAGGATGATCATCTTACCCTAGAAAACACCCTTACCAAATTTCATCAAAATCCAAAACTTCTAGTGTCGGCAAATCAATTGCAACTCATTTTTTAAACCGGCAGCTCACAGTTCACTATAACATTCCTCTCTCTCTCTCTCTCTCTCTCTCTCTCTCTCTCTATATATATATATATATATATATATATATATATATATATATATATATATATATACGAGTATGACTTTGTATGCCCATGCAAAGGTTTCAATATATGTTCCTCTATTAACATACATAGAGGTTTTCAAATTTGATAATTTTTTGTAGATATGTTAAGGATCATCCTCCAAAAAATTCGGCAAGTTCTGAAACCTCTAAGTATTTCAAATAAGCTCTTTAAGTTAACAGTTGAAATGGACGGCTGATAAAGCTTCTAACATTTTGATGGACCTAGATATTTTATAATTTGTTGATTTTTGGTGGATATGCTATCTATAGCAATATGATCACCCTTACAAAAAATCAGTAAATTCTGAAACCTCTATGTGTTTAAAATGATAGAAGTTGTATCGTCTGTCCAATTCAACCGTTAATTTGATGAGTTTATTTGAAATGATTAGATGTTTTAGAACATACTGATTTTTGTGAGAATGATTATCTTAACATAGATATCACATCCACAAAAAATTAGCAAATTCGGAAACCGCTTTTTATGTTAATAGAGGAGCATACATTGAAGCTTTCTTTTCATGGGCATACAAAGTCATGCTCGTCTCTCTCTCTCTCTATCTCTCTCTCTCTCTCTTTCTATATATATATATATATATATATATATATATATATATATATATTCATTGGTAAATAACCTTTATAAATAATAGTCTTCTTACTAAAGCCGTCTTGTTTACAGGAACTGCTGGTGTGTGGCGAATATCAGCTATTAGTGAAGCAGGTGGTTGGAAGGATCGAACTACTGTAGAGGACATGGATTTGGCTGTTCGAGCAAGCTTAAAAGGCTGGAAATTTGTATATATCGGGGACCTAAAGGTACTTGATCCTATCCTAGTTCAAGCATGTTTCTTGGAGTTTCAAGAATAGAATTTGATGGCCATGTCACTCTAATCATGAAGGATGGTGGATGTCTCGGACCATGGTCATTCATTGATTAATGCCTTGCCTGTCATGGCCAGCATGGGATATGGAATAGAGGATGGATGCTTACATAATCCATCCTTACTGTCCACTGCTTTTGCAAAATTGGAGTTTATCCAAAATATCTGTTTCTATTATTATTATTATTATTATTATTAAAACGAGGTGTAGAGAATCAAAGAGGTTACTCATTCTCTGTAATATTTCCACTCGAGAATGTTTTCTGCAGAGCACTGATTAAATCGAGTGCACTATGCTTAATAAAAGGCCTTAATGTTGGTCAAATTGAGAGGTCACTTGGAGATCACCCCTACTACTCTATCATCATCGACATAGCTGCAATGACATCGGATATGCCAACAGGGGACAAGGGACTTAATGGGAGCTGAAATCTATATTGCAGGTCAAAAGTGAACTGCCGAGTACTTTCAAGGCATATCGATATCAGCAGCACCGTTGGACTTGCGGGGCCGCAAACTTATTCAGAAAAATGGCAATGGAGATAATGATAAACAAGGTATGCGTTCTTAGAAGAGACGAGGTTACGGTTACATACATTGGTTAATGTTCGGGCAGCATCTGATCCTTTCCTCTGGGAGCAGGAGGTATCCGTATGGAAGAAACTCAATGTGATCTACAGCTTTTTCTTTGTGCGGAAGATTGTAGCCCATATCGTCGCCTTTGTGCTCTACTCTATTGTGGTTCCAGTACATGTCCTGGTTCCAGAAGTCTGCATCCCCGCATGGGGAATCGTTTATATCCCCACAGCCATTACCATTCTCAATGCTGTCAGAAACCCGAGGTATGAGATTTCTATTGGTTTTGCTTCCCTCGTTTTTCGACTCATACGATACAAAAACCTGCCTTACATGTGTTTTCACAGTCTAATCATCGCCCTACCATTTTCTCAAATCTATTCACTTACTGATCTCATTGTCACAGTTCTATCCATCTGACACCATTCTGGATTCTGTTCGAGAATGTCATGGCGATGCACCGCATGAAGGCGACCATGATTGGTTTACTGGAGGCAGGAAGTGTGAACGAATGGGTTGTGACGGAGAAGATCGGAAACACGTTCAAGGCGAAGCCCGGAGTCCCAATACTTGCGAAAACTAAAACCAGTTTTAGAGACAGGTAAACTCAACACATTCTATCGAAAGAGATTGTCTATCGAGAGATTCTAGAGAGAGAGAGAGAGAGAGATACTTTGGGTGTAGACAGGTGATATCAATGAGTTGTATGTTTTTGGCATTCAGGATCTACTTCCCGGAGCTTGGATTCGCAGTCTTTCTCTTCTTTTGTGCATGCTATGACCACGTCTTCGGGAAGAACTACTACTGCATATACATCTACCTCCAGGCTGCTGCGTTCTTCGTCATGGGCTTCGGCTTTGTCGGTACCTTCGCCCCCAACTCCTAGTAATGCCGACGCTACTGTTCATCACTTTTATATGACATCTGAAGCTATTCTTTTGCTATTCAAAATCGTCCACATTTATCTGTAACAGTATGGGGCTTGAAGGGCCAAATTTTTCGGAGCCCTGTTCTGTTGATTGTCACATTACAATTCTCGAGAAAGCCACCCAATCTATCACGATGTACTGCTGATTGTATATAAAGCAGGAAGAAGAATAGTTGTATGCTCATGCTCTCTTTTCTACAAACATCTGGACTTGTTCAATAGGTTAGTAATAACATGTAGTTGCAATAACGGTTGTTTGGTTGTGGGAAATGATGGCGGCAGTGATCGGCAACGAATAACGGGGGATGGTTACGACCGGAGGCAGCGGTGGTGGTTGTCGGCGGCAGCTGCCAACAGTGGCGGCAGCGATCGGCCGGTGGTCGATGGCTGGGGGTGACCGGTCGACAGGCATCGGTGGCCACGATCGGCGACAGCCGGTGGTGGTGGCTGTCGATGACCGATCGACCGTGGTGACGATCGGTGGCCGACAATGGTGGCAGTCGGCGGAGGCCGCCTCCGGCTGGCGATGATCGGCGGCGGTGGTAGGCTGCCGGTGGCACCGGTGGATAGGCCAACTAGTATAGTTTGGCGAAAATGCAGAATTTGCACGTACGGGGTGCAACTCCGAGCCAGGAACTGAACCAGTGGTTATTTTAACTTCGTCCCCCAAATTTTGCCTTGAATTAGACTTTACTTCCTATAATTTCATTAATTAGACTTTACCCCCCCAAAACTAACTGTTCCGTCAGCTCACCTCCGAAGACTTTATTTCTTTTCCGTCAGCCCACCTTTTCTCTAGATGGTGAGCTGACGAAACAATTAGTTTTGGGAGGTAAAGTCTAATTCAAGGCAAAAATTGGGGGGGCAAAGTCAAAATAACCCTTAATTTTTTTAAAAAATCTTTACTAACGGTTCCCAAAGTTTTAAACTAGGAGTTCCTGAGTCTACTACTGCTTGCTCGAGTCCATGACTCACTATATCGAATGCTTGTTGCACCATTTCCATCCCAACTAAACCCAAAGAAACAACAAGAAGATAAAAAAGGAGAAATTTTCTTCGGATCATACCCCGATCCCATTCCAAAATATCTTGCACCTAGGGCTGGCAATGGGCTGATCAAGGCCAACCAATTGGAGGAGATCTGAACTAGGGGTGGGACTTGGGCGGGTTTGACCCGAACCCGACCCGTCCAACCCGAACAATGGACAAGGAGGAGCAAAACTAGTTAAAAACTTGAACGGATTTGGACAAAAAACGGTCAATTTGATTTTAATTTGGACGGGTTTGAGCATCGCCTTACCCAAACCAAGGAACTTGAGTAGGCAAGTACAGTGGTATACATGCTTATAGTGCTGCTATTGCTGATCCATCACCACAGCCATTCCAGAATGTGATGAAGTTTTGAGAGAGAGAGAGAGAGAGGTGTTGACACATTTTATTTTTTGTAGTGGTCGTTATTGTTGGTTAATAGAATAATTTGATTTTTTTTCTTCTTGTTTTTGTTTTAAGAGATCAAGGATTTAATTTAAATCTGTCAAATCCGACCAACCCGTTTTTTTTTTTTTGGCAAATTGAGCAACCCAACATGGGCAAGCACTGGTTGGGTTTTTACGGATTCCCGGATTTCACAGGTAAAACGGGTTGGGGTGTGTGTAGGTCGAGTTGGGCATGGGTAAACCGTTCAACCCGCCCAAGTCTCACCCCTAATCTGAACTCCCCTTTCAAACATACGTAGCAAGGTTTGATGTGTGGTATGGTTGTGGGTTATTAAAACTACTAGTGTACTAGTTCTTTTAAAATATTTGGACAAGTGGGTGAGAAATCAGTGATAACGGAAGCTATTTACAGATATTGAGGGTATATATAAAATTTAAAGCTCTTAACTTAGTCTCCCCGAACCACGGTACATCGTGATTCGGGGTCCAGCCATCGATGCCTGTTATTTTCGTCCAAATAGATGGTTTTGAATTGTTGAGATCTACAAGACACCAGGTGAACCCCAGGGGACTCCCATCATTAGGGCGGGGTGATGGAATGAGAGGTGAAAGGTGTCGATAGATGGACCCCGAACCACGGTGATTCTCTGGTTCGGGACAACTTATTTTAAGTCATTCGTATAAAGATTCTCTAAGAAAACAACGTTGACCAAACCTAGTGCACAACATTGTTTGAGTGTGATTGATCAGTTGGTGGTGCCTGCCATCAGATTGGCTCGCTCCGCCCAGACTGCTAGGGGTGCATCAGTGGTGGGGTAAAACCAAGAATGGGCCCAAGCCGACCTAAATGGTTCGGGTATTTTAATTAAATGGGTTGATGCAGTTCTAAGTTTTATGGGTCTTACTAAATATGGGAAGGTTCCGAGTTGGGGCTCGAGTAGACGTGATCCGATCCAACCCGAGTACTGAATTCATAATATATAGGGTTTTTTTGGTCTTACACCCCAGTTTATTGGGATAATTAAATAGCACCCCCTCTAGTGTTAATATTCAAGTCTTACCCGCTTGTTGACTGTAAATCAAGCCATACGGATTTTTGCAATGAAAAAGTCAGGTAAGACTCATATATTAAGGTCAGGGGGTACTTCTCAGTTATCCAAATCAAGTGGAGGGTAGGGTAAAAAAACCCTAATATATAGGGAAATTTTATTCATACCCCAAAAATCTGTAACTAGTCCCCGTCTCCCATCCGTTTCACAGTAGTTACACAAATTTTAAAATATCATTTATACCCTTATCTTATACCCCACATCCAACTAAAACCTAAAAGATAACCTTTTGGGCATCGACTGCAATTGAAAAAAAATTACAGTCGAGATTCCCCTGATTGGATTCCTCCAAACAAAATCTAACCCCTCTAGCAATGGAGAAAGAAGAGAGACCTCTCTCTCTCTCTCTCTTGGGGCTTCAACGTCGGAAAGGAATGGGGTACCCTATACTCATGGGGCTAGCTTCAACGTCGGAATGGAATGGGGTATGATCAAGATTGGTACGGGCCATTTAACTGGAGTGTATTCAAGGTGGGCTGTACGAGGAAAGGATATTTTTGGAATAAAAATGGGGTATGATCAAAGAAAATGGGATGTGTTTAAGTTTGTTGGAAATGGGGGCTAATTACAGATTTTTGGGGTATGAATAAAATTTCCCAATATATATTACTCCACATATTTGATAAGTTCAATATGACATATTTTCTATACCAATTTGATCCAATTATACTTCCAATTGGGTTGGATAGTTTTTAATTGAATCTCGGACCAAAATAGTAATGCTAAATTCGGGTTTATCAGATTGGATTCTGATCATGATCCGGTCCATTAACAGGCCTACTACTACAGATTAGGGGTGGCAAATGGCTCGTGTCTAGTTTCAGATCGTGTCCAAAACCACCGGACCCGGACTTGACCCGTTTAACTAATCGTGTCTATACCCGACCGCTTATAAACGGGTAGACTCGATAAGACCCGTTAGGCCACATGGGTCTATTCAGTTGACCTGACCCAACCCGATCCGACTTGACCCAACCTGACCCGATATGACCCGCTGGTACTACATACTACAATATTATCCTATATACTATAGTATCGGATTGCAGGTAGACCCGATTCAACATGATCCGTTGAATTTTAAACGGGTCTTCTTGGGTCCACCGTGTCTAGACTCTAAACCCAGACTCGACCCATTTATTAAACGGGTTAGTCGTGTCGACCCGTTTACAACCCGAACCTGTTTAATCAATACCTAGACCCGCTAATTTTCTATCGGATCGTGTCGGGTTCAAAATTGCAAGCCCTACTATAGATGCTGCCACGTATCCAAAGCTAATGTTGTGAGCTGTCGGAGTCGAACACTAGTTCGACGCCCTTCAGTGTGAACTGTCAGAGCAAGGATGGCAACGGTGCGGTTTAATACCGAAAACTATGGTAAACGACACCACATAGTACGATTTTGGTTTACCAAAATATAAAACCATTTTGGTGTAGCAGTGCGGTTTCAGCTTTAACCAAAACCGCATAAAACTGCACCGTTTATACCATTCTAGTGATAAACCATGGTGCACCGCTGTTGGAATTGGATCCGCTAATCAGAGTCGCAGCGGAAGCAAAAGAAAGATCCGAAGATCATACGGTGTATGTTTCATTACAATTTCGCTATAAAACAATCTACATACAAATCTACGGACTTAGCATATGTGCGGACACCCTAGAGGCATACTACGATCTACGGAAGACATGTATGCATCTAGTTAGGTGTTTAGAATCATCATACCTTTTTGGATCTATGATCCGGAGATGACGGAACGATGAAGAACCGCACTTGAATCGCAAGGGAAACTGTCGGATATCACCTTGTCCTTTGCGAATTGAAGAATCCTCGAAATCCCGTCTCTGAGTGCAGGGATTACGAGCCGACGGAGGAATCCGTTGCGAAGACGATAGCGAGCCGCGAGATTTTCTCCTCCTCTTTCTCCTTTCTTCCTTCTCCTTCCTTCCTCTTTCTTCTCCCTTCTTCTTCCTCTCTATTCCTTGGCCGAAACCACAAAGGAGGAGACCAAATGGGGGGTCGGATTTTTTGGAGGAGAGGAGGCTTATGGCCGGCCCCTCCCTCTCCCTATTCCTTTATAGGGCCGGTCTCCCAAAGCCTCAAGGAAGCTTGGGCCGGCCCCTAGGTGGATAGGGATAAGGGAGGGCGGTTTTTAGGGATTCCGGGTGTCTATCGTGAAGCCCGGAAAAAAACGCCTTTTATGAAAAGTGGAAAACTGAAAGAGAGACTGAGTGAGGTGCGCTACTCGGAATCGAATTCTGTCAGAGCCTATGAGCTCCTGGAATTATTCTGCTTATTTTAAGATCCATATTCAATATGTTCTGAGCCATATTTTAGTATTTACCAAAATACCCCTACGGGCCGTAACACATGTGAATTAGGTTCTTAAGCTCCGGGCTTGCGCTCCATCGTGCTACTTCGCATCCAACGTATCCAACTAGGTCGGGAAACAATTCCTATACGCAAGGACAGGGTGGAACCTTCTGGGTTCGGGATCTCTAGCTCCAACCGGATCCCTGATTAACTGTTCCGGTGACACACCGAAAGTTCCGTTAATCAGCCCTAATTCGATTAACCCGTGTAGCCACCCAGAGTGCGACGCGAGTCAAGCTCTAGTGATCCTAAACTTATGTTACTCCCTCGTAACCCTGTTCTCTACTATACTCTGATAATCCTTGGTCCCTCCTATTACTGGTGCCATGATACGACTCGGGCAGTGGGGATCACCGTCAGATCCCGATCGATTATCTGACTAGGGTTTGATGACTTGTCATCTATAACACTGTATGCGCAAAAAAGGTACGGGTCGGCTTTATTGCACAAAACGAGATTACAATTGTGGCCGGGACCCGGGTTGCTCGGGTGTAGCGAGTCCGGGTTGCGGCGAGTTTTGATCAGGGGATTGTGGGAAAGATCTTCTGGGGGATCCCTTTGATCCGCGTCTCCACGTGGTGTTCGTGCGAGAGCTCTGAAGGAGTTGCCCAGGACAGGGGTCTTTACAGGGAGAGGGTTTTGGAGAGGCTAAGGAATGTCCACCGTTGCTTTGTCCCTTCCGTGCTTCGCGCTTTCTCGGCTAGGGGGTTTTCGGCTTCGTTCCTCGGTCTTCGCGTCTTCCTCGTTCCTTGCTTGACCTCGGTGTCCTTGATCGTCGGTTCGCGGCGTCGATCGAGCTTTTGGCGTTGGCTTTGGCTTTAGCTTTTTGGCTTTGGCTTGGCTCCGGCGTGGCTCTGGCTTTTGCTTTGCTTCGGCGCTTGCACTTGGACGTAGCTGGGAGGGACTTGCGATGCTTTCGTTCTTCCGGACTTCGCGTCGTATCGGCTAGAACGTGCGGTGCTTTTGCTTGTGGCCGGCGTAGTCGCTTGGCTTTGGCACTTGCTTTGCTTTGGCGCGGGCTTTACTGGGGCTTTGCTTTGGCTTCTTGCGTTGCTTTAGCTTTGGCGTTTACTCGATCTTCTTCTTCGAACGACGTGGGCTACTTCTCCGGTGCTTCGACGGTTTGCGTGTCAACGGGACTTCTCTTCTTCTCCGGGCTTCTTTGGCGTGATCGGGGTCGAAGAATGCTTTCGAAGATGGTGGGGGTAGCACCGATCTCCGTGCGACGGTTGTAGCGTCGGCTTTTGTTGATGAAGACGACGGGGTAGTGACGCTTCAGATGATCTGTTCCAGCCTTTCTTCTTCGTGGATGGTGCAGATGTTTGTCGAAGACGACGTGGTGATGACGCTTCGCTTCTCTCCTCCGGGCTTTGGGGCTTGATCGGGATCGAGGACTTGTTGGAGCTGACGGGGTAGTGCCGCTCCTCTTCTTCTCCGGGCTTCTGGGCTTGATCGAAGTCGAAGGCTTGTTGGAGACGACGGGGTAGTGCCGCTCCTCTTCTTCTCCGGGCTTTTGGGCTTGATCGGAGTCGAAGGCTTGTTGGAGACGACGGGGTAGTGCCGCTCCTCTTCTTCTCCGGGCTTTTGGGCTTGATCGGAGTCGAAGACTTGTTGGAGACGACGGGGTAGTGCCGCTCCTCTTCTTCTCCGGGCTTTTGGGCTTGATCGGAGTCGAAGGCTTGTTGGAGACGACGGGGTAGTGCCGCTCCTCTTCTTCTCCGGGCTTTTGGGCTTGATCGGAGTCGAAGACTTGTTGGAGACGACGGGGTAGTGCCGCTCCTCTTCTTCTCCGGGCTTTTGGGCTTGATCGGAGTCGAAGACTTGTTGGAGACGACGGGGTAGTGCCGCTCCTCTTCTTCTCCGGGCTTTTGGGCTTGATCGGAGTCGAAGCTTGTTGGAGACGACGGGGTAGTGCCGCTCCTCTTCTTCTCCGGGTTTTTGGGCTTGATCGGAGTCGAAGCTTGTTGGAGACGACGGGGTAGTGCCGCTCCTCTTCTTCTCCGGGCTTTTGGGCTTGATCGGAGTCAAAGCTTGTTGGAGACGACGGGGTAGTGCCGCTCCTCTTCTTCTCCGGGCTTTTGGGCTTGATCGGAGTCGAAGCTTGTGGGAGACGACGGGGTAGTGCCGCTCCTCTTCTTCTCCGGCCTTTGCTTCTGGCGTCTTCGGAGTCGAAGGGTTCTTCTTCTCCGAGCTTTCTTCTTCGTGCACGGAGTCGAAGGGATGATCTTCGTGTGCAAGGGCCTTCACATTGATGAGGACTTTCAGTAAGCCGATCCCTCGGGACAGGCTTGACTGTGCCTCGTGAAGCCTCGGGTCGATGAAGAAGCGTGCTCTCTTCTGCAGAGCTCTGGCGCTTTGTCTTCAACTTTCCAACCATTTTTTCATTCCCCCACCCCCTCTATTTATAGGCAAAGAGGTGGGGAGAGAGATATGGGAACATTTAATTTTAAATCCCTTTTGTATCTCTCCCATAATTACCCGGATTTTATTCATCCATTGATGAGGGGAATAACATTTAGTTGTTTTCCTTTTCTGGCGGGTGCAATTATGGCTGGATTTCGCACACGAAATCGATGGCGATCGGGCGCTTCGTCTTGTGCGTCGGATCGAGGGATCGGCGCAGATCCGCGTGTGTGCAGACGTCATACGCTACCTCCCCCCGCGCATGGCGGTATTTTTTCCTTTTCTTTCTTTTCTTTCCTTTTCTTTTCTTTCCTTTTTCTTTTCTTTCCTTTCTTTTCTTTCCTTTTTCTTTTCTTTCTTTTTCTCCCCTTTCCTTGCAGGGCCGGCCGGCCCCCCATGGGGTTCGGGTCCTACTAGGGCCGGCCCCATGTGGCTCGGGTCCTAGTAGGGGCCGGCCCCATGGGGTTCGGACCCTAGTAGGGGCCGGCCCCCCTTGACGCATGGGGTCCGCTCCTCTTTGCTAGGTGCGAGTCGGGTCCGGGTCCGTATCGGTGCGCGCGAGTCGGGTCCGCGTGTCGGGTTTGCATCCACGTAGGGGCCTTTGAGTCGGGTCCGCGTGTCGGGTTTGCATCCGCGTTGACACACGTAAGTCGGGTTCGGGTCCGACGAAATTCGTGTGTCTACAAACACCACACACCTTCCGGTGCTATGCCTAGCATCCGGAACATCGTCAGTCATACTGACAACCACCAGGCCTGGGTTAACTGTGTAGACAGATTGACTCATCAAAACGCACACATCCATCACTGGACGTCGGATAACTTGTAGGGATTACATGTCACTCAAGCGCCAGCCGGGTAACCCAACATACCATGGTATTGGACTATGGAAGGTCCGCACACGTTGGCACATCAAAGCACCACACAACTGGTTGGCCCAGTGTACATGGTTCCTCAAGGTTAAGGACATATTATCTATAGTAGTAAGACGGTTTCTGCATCAGTGTCTGAATCACTGAACTGTGCACCATCTTGGTTCCTGTCACGATCATCGTGCTTGGTCAGGTGAATGGGAATCCCACGTTCCCGTGTTGGAGACTTCACCACATCCTCTACCTGCCAACAGCTTGTTCTCGGTGAAGCGACCAGCATCACCTAAGCTGTGAACTAGTTCTAGGTCTACACAGAACTGGTCCACTGGGTCTCCCAAGCATGGATCCTCCATGCGCCTCAGTGGCCTACTGTGTTCCCTAGGGTCCTTTTATTATATGAGTATTATCATATACCAGAGTAGTATTCTAATGAATGCAATAACCAAAGTCATCTTTATTAATGTTAATACAGAAAATCCACGCTAAGAACACACGAGCTACAACAACCGCACCACATGGTGCGATTTCGGTTTTATATAATGGTACACTGTTGCGGTGCAGTGCAGTTTCGGTGTGGCGGTGCGGTTTTGGTTTTGTCCAAAACTAGACCAAAACCGCATCATTGCCATTCCTATGTCGAAGCCAATCACTGCACCGACCGGATGCGTACGCTACAACCGCGGGATACACTACGATTAGGGATGGTAGCGGTGCGGTTTAAAATCGAAAACCGCGGCAAATCACACCGCATGGTGTGGTTTTGGTTTGCCAAAATATAAAACCGTTGCGGTGCGGTTTTGGTTTTCGGTTTCGGTGTAGCGGTGCAGCTTCGATTTTGACAAAAACTACATAAAACCGTACCGTTTAGATCTTTATAATGATAAACCGCAGTGCACCGCACCACACCCCACCGTATGGTACGGTTTCAATTTTACATAATGGTAAACCATCGCGGTACGGTGTGGTTTAGGTGTGGCGGTTTGGTGTGGCAGTTCGGTTTTAGTTTGTCCAAAATCGTACCGTTGTCATGCCTAACTGCAATTCAAGAGACATGGGGTAACGGGACCCAACATATGGGGGCCCGGGGGGGGGGGGAGTTAGTGGCCCAGCACAGCACTTCGAGCGTGCTGATAGGCTCTGGGCAACGGTTGTAGATTAGGCAGGATGTGCTGAAATTTTTTCCGTTCAGGTGGGACCGGCCGGTCAAACGTACCGCAGACTGCGCACTTCACGGCCTTGACCGCAACGGCTGCCATTCTTGCGTCGTGCAGGACAGGGAGTCCAAATCCGAGTCGGATTGACGTGAGCGTGCTTCTCTCCTTTGCCCTATAAAACCCCCCTTCATCTTTTCCCTCTCTCTATCTTCTCCCTCTCTCTCTCTCTCTCTCTCTCTCTCTCTCATGCCAACACGGTACATTTACCCGTTCATACTGAGCCTGTTGGGCCCTTCGGAGCCGGTGGCGGGACAGGCGGCGCCGATGCAGTACCGGATGATTGTGTTTGACATAGAGACACAGACGCCGAGGGAGATGGACCCCGAAGATATCACTGCGTTCCTGGAGGTGTTCTTCGCGAGCGAGGAACACTGCGGCGGTGCCGATGGCCCCCCGCCGGCGTCAAAGGCTTCCATGAAGGCCATGCGGCCGGTGGAGTTAGCGGAGGCAGCGGCGGAGGATTGCCCCATCTGCCTCGACGGGCTCGGGGCCATGGCGAAGGAGATGCCCTGCGGCCACATATTCCACGGGGGCTGCATTGACAAGTGGCTGGGCATGCATGGGCTGTGCCCGCTCTGTAGGTTCCAGATGCCCGCCGAGGAGGAGGCGGGGTCCTGGGGTTATGATGGTTATACTGGCGACAATGAATACGGCGGCGACCCCGAAGATATCACTGCGTTCCAGGAGGTGTTCTTGGCGGGTGAGGAACACGGCGGCGGCGGTGCTGATGCCCCCCCCCCCCCCCCCCCCCCCCCCCCCCCCCGAAGGCGTCAAAGGCCTCCATGAAGGCTATGGGGACGGTGGAGGGGCCGGTGGCAGCGGCAGTGGAGTGCCCCATCTTCCACGACGGGCTCGGGGCCATGGCGAAGGAGATGCCGTACGGCCACCCGCTCTGTAGGTTCCAGATGCCCGCCGAGGAGGAGGCGGGGTCCAGGGCTGATGAAGGTTATACCGGCGATGATGAAGACGACCACAGCGATGATCATCATCGCCGTCGCCGCCTTCAGTGAATGCACCAGCTGAATGTACTTGATCTTTGGTTTTTAGGAGAATATAGAAAAAGACCCTTGCGGATTTTTTGTTTTATGACAGAACCCTAGCTTGTTACGTTAAAAAAAAAAGTTACAAGGGTGCTTAAAGCTAAATGCAACCTTAACTTGTCCTTGACGTAATAGAGCATTTGCTCTAGGACTTCAAACCAATTACCCTTTTTCTTGGATGAAATTAGGGAGTATTATATTCCGGATTGCATTTCCATTCCCTTTTATTGTTTTTTTATTTTTTATTTTTTTGAGAACCCCTCCCATCGGAGGGAGGGTTTGGCGGACCCCGACTAGAAATCATCCCTTTTATTGTTGATAACGGTAATTATGTGTTCTCTTTTTTTGTGATCGGCAGGTCTTTCGAAATCTTTTACGCAATGACCCACTTCAGACTCAGACCCTTCGGGAGTTAAGCCTGACCCACTCGACAATTTGAACTTCACTCCTGAGTAAATCGAGGGACGAAGAGTTGAATCCCTCTCACCATTCCATTCATGAACACACCCCAACTTTTATACCCATTTCACTATCCACACACACACACACACGCTATTAAGGGCATTTTGGGCTACAAGGTTAAAAAAGATGTGGGGTAGAACAAGTGACCCCTAATGCACATATACATAGAGAGCGTTTACACCTATAAGATAGTCTTTTGATCTAATGGCATTGTGCAGAGTGTACCTTCTTTAGAGTTTAGATAAAAGTTTTTTTTACTGATTTTAATTTATTGTTGTGAGGCTTATCATAATAGTCTCAAAGAGTACACTTGTGTTTGTTTTCCTTTACACTTCTAATATTCAGATTTTTTTTAGTTCATGGAAGGTTTGGGGGGGGGGGGGGGGGGGGGGGTTCATCAATAGACCTTCGGGAATCACCACAAGCCAGATGCTAGCGAAAGCAACAACTAAACAACCACCCGATGGAGCAACAACCATTGTCACTAGACAGAAGAAGGGCTCTTCGCCGCTACAAGATCCTCGCCACACCAGCAGAGAGGAACAAAAACAACCACAACCACAACCACAAAGACAACGCCACACCGGCGGAAGACCTCTTAAAAAAGAAAACCAACAAAAAAAAAAACCAAAATCGGAATCTTCTCCGGTTCCAGAGGAAGAAACCACAACCAGCAATCCAACAACAAGAGAAGAGGAGCCGCTGCCACCGAACCCCCATCTGCCACTGATCCATCCGCCGCTACATCATGCCACTGATCCATCTGTCGCTACATCGTGCACTGGGATCTACGTACTCCACCGAGCATTGGAGGGGATTACGACCGAATTAAGTCGGAACATCCGCCGCCGGTAAGTCAAGGTCCAGATCTACCACTCCGGTTGCAAACGGCGGGAGGTCGCTACCCCAAAGCCAAGCTTTGGCCTTAGATTGAGCAGAGGAGGTCCGCGCGACCCCGGAGAGATGATCACAAAACGTCAACCGCCGGTGACACGTACCCCTATATTGCAGAGGAGGGAACGGAACCAGATTCGACAAGGTTGATACTCAATCGAACTCCGGGCCTCCCCGGAGCCCCCATTGGTGTCTGAGGAGGCTAGAAGGGAAATCACCTAAACCCTAAACCAGGGTGAAAAAGAAAAATATGGAGAGAGTACTCCGAGCCCACAAATATTTTTCATTATATATGAGAGATGCTATTCAACTCTTGAAGTAGTATCCAATCACATCACCCCTTTTCAGGGGCGGAACCAAGGGGGGGCTGAGGGGGGCCGTAGCCCCCCCCAAAGTTTGTAAAATTTCAATAAGATCCCTTTGAGGTTTTGAAAAATTTTAAAAATTCTTACATATGGCCCCTCTAAAATTTTTAATTTGGAGTTTCTGGGTCTACCACTGCCCCTTTTTCTACTAGTCCAAACTGAGTGTGACTCACCAATCGTGGATAGATGCAACATAAGGCTGTAATTTGGACACATTATTCAGGTTCACCATTCGGGTTAAACGTTTTAGGTAAAGAGTATTTCTTTATATGATAAAGATGGCCTTTTGCATATCAAAAATGGTATTCCCACAACTGCACTCTCTTCCCCGCATGGAAAAACTTCAATGGGGCCCAAGGCCATTTAGGGGGGTGTTTGGTTATGTGAAACAGTTGTTCCCCTTAATCCTCTTCCAGAAGATTATTACCGTTAATTATTATTTCTAATGCAATTTGATGATCAAGCATTCCGGTTGGTAAAGAAACAGCCGGAGTGATATTTTTTAGTTCCCAAGTCCTTCATTCCATTCATTCCACCGGAATAATTACTAGTCGTTATTTTCAAATCATGGAATTCGAAAAGGAAATAGATTGTTCCAGAATGCTGCCAAACACCCCCTAGGGACACAATGCTCCCACCCTTGGATAGGTTTGTAGTCAGGCTCCCCGCCCAATGAACCGCATTGGTCCCCATTTCACACTCAGATCTAAGGTGGTGGCTTGGTCTTCTTAATAGAGATGGTTGCACTGAAGTATTACTCCTCTTCCCCATTTTAGGATGTGGGGATATATAGCATGGATCTTTGCATATACAACCCTGATAGATTTTGAGATTGGTGGTTGTCCCAAAACCTTTCAGGCAATGACCCACTTCATTTTCGGACTAATCCCTGGGAGTGAAGCCCGGTCCATTCGGTAATTCCCATTTCACTCCTGAGTAAATTGAGGGGAGGATAAGTTGAACTCACAGCCTCCTCACCAAAGCATTTGTTGCTTTGCCAACTCTCCTACCAAACATAGGAAGTGAATAATAAATTTAAGGGCAATTTTACACTACCACACCATAGATCCCTCTTCCCACCGAATTTATGACCACACCCCAACTTTTATACCCATTTTGATATCTCCACGCACAACCCATTAAGGGCAGTTTGGTCTATAAGCGTAAAAAAGTGGTAGGTAGTACAAGTTACCCTAATGCACATATACATAGAGAGGGTTTACACCTATAAGATACTCTGTTCATCTAATGACATGTGGAGAGTTTACCTTCTTCAGACAGATGATTTTTACTGACTTTAAATTTATAAATTTTTTGACTTAACTCTCTAAAATTATATATTAATTAGTAAGTTACCCCCTTTTAATCGATATTAGACTTATTCTTCAAAAAATTTGACTTACACTTCTATAATTATATGATATTTAGGCATACCCCCTCTGCCTCTCCCACATTCTGGATAATTATAATATAGTAATTGGGAGGGGTCGGGGGGTTAAGTCAAAGACGAAGGGTAAATCTAATAATCTTTAAAATTTTTGAGGGGTAAGTCAAATTTCTCCTTAAATTTATCGCTGTGAGCGAGATTATCATAATAGTTTCTAAGAATACACAAATGTTTGCTCTCCCTTTCTTTGTTTTTGTTTGCAGGAATGTTTTCTCTCCCTTAAATTCCCAATATTCAGATTCATTATATAAGAGAGATGCCATTCAACTCTTGAAACGTTTAACTCGAATGTCCAACCAGAATGGAGGGGCATCCAATCGTCACCCCTTTGCCTTTTTGTCGATGCTGAGTTTGACTCACCGATCAGAGCTAGGTGCAATGGAAGGTCGTGATTCCGACACATAATTCTGGTTCACCATTCGGGTTAAACGTATGTTACGGGTAAATAGTTGTTTTTTATATAAAATTAGTGTATACCCATACCTGTCGGCACTATAGCAGGCTGCCTTCGACGGTAACACACCTATCGGCAAAGCAACAGGCCGTCTTCGGTGGCAACACACATGTCGGCACTGCAGTGAGCCGCCTTTGGGGTCAAGACATCCCTCGGCACTGCAGCGGGGTCGTGAAAGGGAGCTCGATATGGGTGACGGAATTTTGTGGAAAATGAGAGAGGGGCAACTGGATCAGGGGGGCGATTTGGATGACTGTGAAAGGGTGCGTGAGAGAGAGAGAGTGGAGCGGCTGTGGACGACAGGATTTTGAGAGAATTTTGATCACGTGTTGGGTGGCTAGGTACAACAGATTGGGGTTTTGTCTAGTCGAGAGCCCCACGTCCGAAACCCAAATCCACCGAGCATCTCTCTCTAAGCCCAGCATGACACCTCCCCTCATGATCCCTTCTTTATCTTGCACTCCATTTGGGCTGCACCAACAAGGCTACCTACGTACTTGCCGCCATAGGATCAATCCAATCTTAATTCATCCAATCCCTCTTAGGGCCAAATCACATCAAGTAAAAGATGTGGATTAAGTCCAAGGAATGTAGGAACTTAACCCCAAAAACAACTTTGGTAAGCATACCAGCTGGGTTATCCTTGGTGTCGACCTTCTTCTATAGAATGTCACCTTTCTCTAAAATTTATCTAACAAAGTAATATTGAACATCGATGTGCTTCGTTCGGGCATGATGAACTTGGTTCTTTGCCAAAATAGATCGTGCTCATGCAATCACAATTGACCTCAATTAATGAGATCATGTGCTATCCCCAAGTCATCCAACAAACCCTGTTGCCAAATTGCCTCTGTTTGGAGATGACAGCTAGGGTTTGGAGAGAATGAAATGTATCTCATTGAGGGACTGAAGCCCAATATATAAGTACATGTATGCACATAGAACCCGACCCGACTGTACATAGAACCCGACCTGGTATATACATTAACACTCCCTCTCAAACTCACAGTGGATTATGTACCGAGAGTTTTCATATAAAATGACGAAATCTAGCAATCGTCAGGGGCTTTGTGAGAAAATCAGCAGTCTGCTCCATCGAGGGAATGAACGGCAAGGAGATTATGTTTGCAAGAAACTCCTGCCGAACATAATGATAGTCGACCTCGATGTGTTTGGTCCGCTCATGAAAAATCGGGTTGCTAGCAATTTGAATGACACTCTAGTTGTCACAGAACAGAGGTGTAGCCCCAGAAATCCTGACTCCCAAGTCGAGTAGAAGACGTCGAAGCCAGACAATCTCGGCAGTGGTGGAAGCCATAGCTCGGTATTCGGCTTCGGTGTTAGAGCGTGCAACAGACTCCTATTTCTTGCTGCGCCAAGAAATGAGAGAATCACCAAGGAACACGCAGTAGCCAGTAGTAGATCGACGAGTAGCAACATCGCCAGCCCAATCGGCATCGGAGTAAGCACGCAGAACCAGTGAAGATGAGGAGAAAAACATCAGCGATCGAGTGACAGTGCCACAGAGATACCGAATAATCCGAAGGACTACTGCATAGTGAACCGAGCGAGGAGACTGAACGAACTGACTGACAATACCGACGGTATAGGCAATGTCAGGTCTAGTCATGGTGAGATAAACGAGCATCCCAACCAGCCGCTGATAACGAGAGATATCCTGGAGGGGCTCACCATCGGTAGAGAGAAGCTTCAACTTAAGCTCTATAGGCGTGTCAGCAGTATGAGAATCAGTAAAAGTAGCTTCAGTAAAAATATCAGAGATGTACTTCTGCTGGGAGATCAACAATCCTCGAGCTGACCGGGCAATCTCAAGGCCAAGAAAGTACTGAAGAGGACCGAGATCCTTTATCTCAAACTGGCTCTGGAGGTGACTCTGAAGGGAAGCTATGGTAGCACTGTCATCCCCGGTGATAATTATATCATCCATATACAGAAGTAACACAGCAATACCCTGACTGGAGGAGCAGGTGAACAGAGCGTAGTCAGAGTATCTCTCAACAAACCCAGCTGTCAGAACTGCACTGCGGAAGCGATCAAACCATGCCCGAGGTGCTTGTTTGAGCCCGTAGATAGCACGGCGTAAACGACAAACGTGCACTGGAGGAACTGAAACGCCCAGAGGAGGAGCCATGTATACTTCCTCAGAGAGATCACCGTGGAGAAATGCATTGGTGACATCCATCTGATGGAGAGACCACCCTCGAGCAACTGCCACAGCTAGGAGGGTGCGCACAGTAGTCATACGAGCAACTAGAGCAAACGTCTCCTCGTAATCAATCATATACTCCTGGGAGAAGCCACGAGCAACGAGGCAGGCCTTGTGCCGCTCAATGGATCCGTCAGGTCGAGTCTTGACCTTGAATATCTACTTGCAGCTAACAGGCACCACGTCTGAGGGACAAGGCACCAAATCCCATGTCTGGGTCCGCTGAAAAGCCTCAAGCTCAACTACATGGCCTGCCGCCACTCTGGATATAAAGCTGCCTCATGGTACAATTGGGGCTTCCGGTGGGTATGAAAAGTAGTAAGAAAAGCCTGATAAGATGGCGAATAAGAGATAATGGCAGAGTAGCCAGAGGAGTCAGGAGAGTCAGAGGGAAAGGCAGAGTAGCCAAACCTGTCCGGAGAGTAGTCATATCTATTAGGAGGGTGATGTTCGCGCACTGGGTAGCGCCGAACAGGAGCAGGATCCACGACCGGGGAGGAGGGGGCAACAGCATTAGGCGAGGGAGTACCAGTGTGAACCGACTCTGGAGGAGGAGCTGCAGACCGACGAACATAGACACGAGTAACAGGTGGTGGTGGAGGTGGCGAGGGAAATGGAGGAGGAGGTGGTGGTGGTGGTGGAGGTGGCGGAAAAGATGGAGGTGGAGGAGGCATGGGTGGGGCAACAGAAAATGGAGGTAGAACGGGGATGTAGAGAAGTGATGAGGGCGAGGAGGGTGACGCAGAAGGCAAGAAAAGATCCCGAGACTCAGGGAAAAAGTACGGGACATCCTCAACAAAGGAAACATGACGGAGACACGGATCCGGCAAGCCAAGGGATCGTAACAACGATACCCCTTGTGCACCCGACTGAGCCCCAAGTGAATACACCTAACAGACCTCACAGAGAGTTTGGTGCGCTCATAGGGAGGAAGAAGAACGAAGCACGTGCAGCCAAACGTGCGAAAAAAAGAGTAGTCAAGTGGGCTGGAGTGAAGGCGCTCATATGGGGTGGCACCGGACAGAGCAGACGATGGAGTGATATTGATGAGGTGGACAGCCGTCATGACAGCTTCAGCCCAGTAGGAGTGAGGAACAGACGCAGAGAGAAGCAAGGCTCGTATGGTCTCAAGGACATAACGATGCTTGTGTTCGGCAACTCCGTTCTGCTCATGGATGTGGGGACAGGACTGCTGGTGAAGAGTGCCGTGAGATTGAAGAATCTCCTGCATCTCAGAAGAGAGATACTCCTTGGCACAATCAGACCGAAAAGTCTTGATGCACCGATCAAACTGAGTATGTATCATAGTGGTGAATCTCCTAAAGATGTGAGGGACTTAAGACCGGTGACGCATAAGATAAACCCAGGTGCAACTAGAGTAGTCATCGATAAAACACACATAATACATGAAACCAAAAATAGATGCAACGGGTACAGGACCCCAAATGTCAGAATGTACTAAATCAAATAAAGCATCAGATTGGGAAGCACTAGCAGAGAAGGGAAAAGCTAAATGCTTGGTCAGTCTACAACCGGTACAAACAGAGAGAGGGGAGAAGGACGCTCGACCCAAAGCGCCTGAACGAAAAACGCTTTTGAGTCGATCACTCGATATATGACCTAACCTTCTGTGCCACAGGTCGGCATCAGAAGTAACAAACATGACAAACACAACAGGAACAAAAGACACATGTAGATGGTCCAACTGGTAAAGTCCTCCTGCTCTACGGCCTAACCCAATCCTCTGACCCGTCCGCGAATCCTGCACAACATAAGCAGAAGGGGTGAAGGTGACAGTCAGTCCAGAGTCGCAAAGAGAGCTGATAGAAATCAGATTAATGTTAAGACGGGGGGCATGATGGACATGGGGCAGGGTCAGGCGACCAGAAGGATCAGAGGTAGTAGTGATGGATCCACATTGCGGAATAGGGACTAAAGTCCCATCCGCAGTGCGAACCTCTAGGTGAGTGGGAGTAGGAGAACAGTCAGTGAGTACAGTGGAGTCAAAGGTGAGGTGACAGGAGGCACCCGAATCGAAGATCCATGGAGCAGTAGTACCAGAGGTGGCAGACAAGCCGTGAGTAGTCGCGAAGCCGGTGGAGGCTAGGTGGCGAAGGAGGAGCTCCTTGAGGCGCTGAAGACGGTCCAGCTCAGGTGCGGAAGCAGGTGCAGTGGTAGCAGTGGAGAGCGTCGAGGGCTCTACAGTAGCCACTGTACCACCAAAGTGGCGGAAGAAGGACGGACCACGTCCATGGCTCCGTCCACCTCGACTGCCTCATCGATCGTCCCGGGAAGCAGAAGCCCAGCGTGATATTTTCTCATCCAGACCCCAGCGGGGGTTGCGTGGAGGACGTGTAAGACATTCACGCTTTATGTATCCGGGCTTCTTGCAGTAGTAACAGAATACAGCCTCATCGGAGAACCCGGCCGCCAGGACGGTGTCGGAGCTAGGAGCAAGTGGAGGAGGACGAGTACCCTGAGTCTGAAGGCATGTCTCCTTATCAACCAAGGCGAGCAGAGCATCCTCTAGCCGAGGGAGTGACTCACGGTGCAGGAGCTGAGCAGCGATGAGAGCAAAGTCCGACCGAAGTGCTGCCAGGAATTGGTGCAGGTGGCCCTCATCAAGGTAGCACTGGAAATCCCTAAAGCGTGGGCAAGCACATCGCTCCGGGATCAGGAAGTCCAGCTCATACCAGTAGGCACTCATCAGCTCCCCCTAACGAGCAGACTGCGAGTCATAGATAAGCTTATGCCGACGGGCGCCACCGCGTGAGAGAAACCGGTCCCGGAGATACTCCCACATCGCGTGCGTTGTGGGAAGACGGCTGATGGGAGCAAGGAGTGGACGAGCAACGAAGTCCAGGAGTAGGCCCGGATGGCCTGATCATGGCGCCACCACGTGAGAGCAGCAACCGTGGCTGTTGTGGGAGTGATCATGACGGTAGCAGTCGCAGCAGAAGACGCGACACTGCTGGTGACAGAGGAGGAGCCGGAGAGAGCAGCTGGAGGAGGATCATCACCGATGATGTGATCCCACAGATCACGACTGGAGGGCGCGGCCTCGACGGTGAGCGACCAATCAGGCCAATCGCTGGCCGAGGACAACTGAAAGGTGACCGCCTTCAGCGGTGGAGAAATCACAACGACGGACGACACGGTAGGAGAAGCCATGGAGGAGGCTCAAAAGAGAGGGGATTTGGGAGATGCGATCGGAGGGAGGGGAGGGGTCGGGGGGGTCGGGCGGGCGGAGGAGAGGTCGGGGGGGTTGGGCGGGCGGAGGGGGGGTCGGGAGGGTCGGGTGGGTGGAGGGGAGGGTTGCCGGGTGGAGGGGTGGGGTCGGGAGGGCCGGGCAGGTGGAGGGGATGGGTCGGGGGGGTCGGACGGTCGGAGAGGAGGGGTCGGGGGGGCCGGGCGGGTGGAGGGGAAAGATCGGGGGGTCGGACGGGCTGAGGGGAGGGGTCGGGGGGGTCGGGCAGGTGGAGGGGAGGGGTCGGGGGGTTAGGGCGGGCGGAGGGGAGAGATCAGAAGGGCCAAGCGGGCGAATGGGAGGGGTTGGGGAGGCCGGAGGGGTGGCTGCCGGGTGGAGGGAGGCCGGAGGGGGGGCTGCCGGGTGGAGGGAGTTCGGAGGGGGGCTGCCGTTGTCGCCGCCGTCGCACGAGAAAACCCTAGAGCTCTGATACTATGTTAGGAGATGACTGCTAGGGTTTGGAGAAAATGGAATGTATCTCATTGAGGGACTGAAGCCCAATATATAAGTACATGTATGCACATAGAACCCGACCCGACTGTACATAGAACCCGACCCGATATATACATTAACAGCCTCCTTTATACCCTCTGTCGCTGCCATATATTATGCACTTGTAGTCAAGAATGTAACGGTAGACTGTAAAGTAGATGTCCAACTTATCGGACCTCCAGATAACGTGAATACATAACTTGTAGAAGACCGACGTTTATCCAAATCACCTGCATAGTTAGAGTCAACGTACCCCACACATAATTGCTACTAGACCCGATATTTTCACAGGCTGTTAGCATGGTTAGCACATACATACATATTTCTGGCAGAGGACATTGACACGCTGTGAAATGAATTATGTGGTATTTTCTTAGTACCGTAGATATTGGTTTGATGTTGGAGAAGAACGATGAAGGTAGTTCGTCTTTTTGAAGAAAGACGCATCGACAATCTCGGGCTCCAGGTCATTTGCACGACACTCCCAAGTTGTGTGCACGACTACCTGATGGTAGTTCCGTGTTCGTATTCAACTGGGATCTCTCCCCATCAAAGCCCGATGTGGGTCTTGCTTGCTAGTAAATTGACAATAGTCGTTATTTTTTCTATACCAACTTTGGTCCGATTATATTTTGAATCAGGTCGGATCGTTATTTATCGGAGTCGGACCTTTGGGAATAATGCGAAACTCGGGTATATCGGATCGGATTCTGATCATGATCCGGTCCATTGGCAGGCCTACTATATACTACCATGGTGCCACGTATCCAACGGCTAATGTAGCGAACTGTAGGAGCCGAACACTGCTTTGATGCCCTTCAGTGGGACCTCCCAAACAGAGAGCAAATCTGTTACATAAGCCGACGTGTAGATGGTTTACCCGCATCCGGTCAGTGCAGGTGGGACTAGGGGTGGCAATGGGTCGGGTCGGGTCGGGTTGAGACATAGGTATAAGGGCAAAACAGTGAAAACACCCAATCCTAACCCGACCCATTTAATAAACGGGTCAAAAACATAAACCCAAACCCGACCCGCCTAATAAAAGGGTTGACCCGACCCGACCCGTTTAACCCATTTACAAAACAGGTCGGGTCGGGTTGGCTCGGGTTGGGTCAACAGAATCGATGTAAACCTGTCGGGTTGGGTCAAGACCAGTCGGACTGGGCCGGGTTGGGTCAGATTGGTTCAGGTTGGGTCGGGTTGGCTCGGGTCGGGTTAACATGATCCGTAGTGTAAACGGGTCAATTCGGGTTATAAGTACAAACCCGAACCCGACCCATTAAATAAACGGGTCAATCGGGTCGACCCGTTATGACCCAAACCCGTTTAGGCCAAACCCAAACCCGCTAACTTCGGATCGGGCTGGCGGGTCGGGTCAAGGATTGCCACCCCTAGGTGGGACCGACTGGTCAAACGGATCCAGACTGTAAATCCGTGCAGGACAGGGAGTCCAAACACGAGTTGGATTGACCTGACCGGCTGACCCTGTTTCTCCTCTTTGATCTACAAAACCCCTCTGCATCGATCTTTTCTTCTCCCAATCCACTCCCCTCGTCTCTCTCTCTCTCTCTCTCTGTCTGTCTCTCTCTCTCTCTACCTCGTTCTCTCTTCTCTTTCTATCTCATGCCAACACCGGATCTGCTGGGCTCTTCGGAGCCGGTGGTGGAACAGGCGGCGACGATGCAGTACCAAATGATTGTGTTTTACGTAGAGACGCCGAGCGAGATCGACCCCGAAGATATCATTGCGTTCGTGGAGGGGTTCATCGCGGGCGAGGAAGACGGCGGCGGTGCCGATGGCCCCCCGCCGGCGTCAAAGGCCTCCATGAAGGCGATGCGGACGGTGGAGTTTGCGGAGGGGGCGGAGGCAGCGGCGGAGGAGTGCTCCATCTGCCTCGACGGGCTCGGGGCCATGGTGAAGGAGATGCCGTGCGGCCACAGATTCCACGGGGACTGCATTGACAAGTGGCTGGGCATGCATGGGTTGTGCCCCCTATGTAGGTTCCAGATGCCCGTCGAGGAGGAGGCGGGGTCCAGGGCTGATGATGGTTATACTGGCGACGATGAGGACGACCACAACGATGATCTTCATCGCCGTCTTCGCCGTCGCCTTCAGTGAATGCGAATCTCTTCGTTGTTTCGGCTTCGATTCCAATGTGATCTGCTCTCGCTGGCTCCGTGGGTTTATTTCCCGTTTTCGGATCGGCACCCGGCCATAGGCCTCGGGATTTTGATCCCAAACGGCAGCCCATTCGGCGGCGGCCTCCACACACACCGTAGCACAGCACCGCACCGGTCCGAGCTGTGATCCGGCCAAGACTAATAAACCAGCGGCCCCTCCGGGAGTCGTGCAGCAGGAGCTCCGAGCGGCGCACGGGAGCGGCAGCCATCGGCGGCCTCCAGCAGCGTCGGCATGCGCGCGTGAGTAGCGGCGAACGGCGCGCGTGCGAGGTGTGGCGGGCGGCGGCTGATGGTTGCGCGCACGAACACCTGCCGGCAGGGGTGGGGCTGTGCGTCTGCGAGCAGTGCACGGGTGGGCGGAGCCGCGTGCGAATCGTGTGGCCATTGAGTGATGGGAAGCGCCCACGCGTTAGACCCAACCCAACCCAGAGTTTTGGGTAGGTTTGGGTTGATGCATTGATGATTGGGTTGGGTTAATGTTGAAAAAATACAATGAATTCAGGTTAGACTCATTTATATACGTGAGACCGTGATATATGGATAACAATCAAAGCCATCCCGAATACTCATATGGGCTCGCAATCACAGCCATTCGTTTCACCCAATCCCATTGAGTGATGGTGGCCGCGTGTGCATGTGGGGAAGGTCCGTTTCGATGGAAAAAAATTTCAGCACGCACTATGTAGCGCTGGAAATATACACATGCCTATCAGAATGGGACATGTGGCACACCTATCTCATTCACATTTTTATGAGAAAAAATTTCAGCAAAGACTGTTACGCTCAGTCGTTTCGGCTCTCATACCCTCGTCTCATTTTATCCAACTGAAGATGTGCCACTTGTCCAATTTTGATATGTGCACGTGCGTACATTTTCAGGGCTATGTAGTGCGTGCTGAAATTTTTTTTCGTTTCGGTGGGCTAGGGTTTTCCGAAACTCACAGAAAAGATAAACAGTGGTTTCACTGTTGGGTTCTAAATCCGGTTTTGTATATTTAGGTTTTAAACCTGGTTTCACATTATACCAGACGGCTACTAAACCCGACAAATCCAAACCGATCCACTAGCCACTTATGTGCTGGACCCAAATACATTTTAAAACCTGACTGCGCCACAAAATCAGATCCGATTAGTCACCTAAGTGACAAACTCGGAACCACCTGAGCAGACTCGATCGGAGCCACTAGTTCAAGCCCAAACCCGGGCCAGGCCCAGGCCTAGGCCTATGGCCTAGCCAGACCAGAACTAGGGCTGCAACTTGGGCGGGTTAGACCTGACCCAACCAGAGTTTTGGGTAGGTTTGGGTTGATGTATTTGAAGATTGGGTTGGGTTGGTGTTGAAAAAATACAATGAATTCGGGTTGAGGGGTTGGGCAACCCATCCAAATCCCTAACCCGAGTCCTCATTTATGCCCGTCAGTCCGTGATATATAGGTAACAATCACAACCATGCCGAGTACTTATATGGGGTCGCAATCACAGTCATTCATTTCACCCAGTTCCATATTAATTATTTGTTTCTTGCTTATCAAATAACATTATTGAATGATTTAGTAAATGGCATGGATAGAAATTCAACAAAAGTTATATAGTAGAGTTAATAAGTATAAGTTCTTTTTAAATTTTTTTTAGAATCCCTAACAAGATGGGGGGTGGGTAGCTAGGCAGCCCTCGACCAATTAATTAAAAAGAGTAAAAAATTTGCAATGAGTTGTTGTTACACCTTTTTAATCCAAACTAAAAACAAAAGGATCAATTGGAAGATTAAAAGAAGAGATTTATACGTATCCTGTGCAAATGTGTAATTAGCCCTCTATTCCTATCAAACATCGATTAATCCTTCTTGTTTTTATGGATCAAACCCCGGATTTACGACTGGCAAATTTGGACCTGACACAACCCGACACAAAATTAGTGGGTCTGGATATGGGTTAAATGGGTTTGGATCGTAAACGGGTCGACACAACTAACCCGATTAGTAAACGGGTTGGGTTTGGGTTTTGCCTCCGACCTATTTGACCCGTTTAAGACCAATTTAAAATTCAATGGATCTTATCGTGTCGGGTCGGGTCAATCCGGCATCAGATCATAATGTAATGTAGCAAATTATGTGATTCGCTGGTATGCGATGAATTCAACGGACAACTATGATTAGGATACCAATGATAAAGAGTTGCAACGAAATATATATATATATATATATACATATATATATATATATATATATATATATATAAATGGGTTTTAGTGGGTCTACATGTTTATAAAGGGATCGGATACGGGTTTAGAATCTTGACACCGGATTGGATCCGTATCTAGGGATTTCAACTAGATATGAACACAACCCGACCCGACCCGATCCATTGCCAGCCCTAGTCAGTCCCATTCCAAAATACCCTTGCACCATACGCCCGCCTTGAAGTCACTTCATTTACGTGACGTACGGATGTACCTCTGGTTTCTGGTCGAGGAACGATATCGCCGGTCGGAGGTGGGCGGTGCCGAACATATCTCTTGCGCACGAGGCCACCGGCCGGCACATCCTCTTCCTTACCCATCGTTGGATGCGGTCGGAGTCTAAACGGAGGAAGCCGATCCGAAGTGGTCAGGCCGGGCTGGGATTTTCAAAATATGTAGTTGGATTGACCTGACCGTGTTTCTCCTCTTTGAGTCCGGTCGGTGCAGGAGAATGAGTCCAATGACTCCAAACACGAGTTGGATTGACCTGACCCTGTTTCTCCTCTTTCATCTATATATATATATATATATATAACCCCTCTACATCTTTTCTTCTCCCAATCCACTCCCCCCCCCCCTCTCTCTCTCTCTCTCTCGTTCTTTCTTCTCTTTCTCTCTCATGCCAACACCGGATCTGCTGGGCTCTTCGGAGCCGGCGGTGGGACAGGCGGCGACGATGCAGTACCAAACGATTGTGTTTTACGTAGAGACGCCGAGAGAGATCGACCCCGAAGATATCATTGCGTTCGTGGAGGGGTTCTTCGCGGGCGAGGAAGACGGTGGCGGTGCCGATGGCCCCCCGCCGGCGTCAAAGGCCTCCATGAAGGCGATGCGGACGGTGGAGTTGGCGGAAGGGGCGGAGGCAGCGGCGGAGGAGTGCTCCATCTGCCTTGACGGGCTCCGGGCCATGGTGAAGGAGATGCCGTGCGGCCACAGATTCCACGGGGACTGCATTGACAAGTGGCTGGGCATGCATGGGTTGTGCCCCCTCTGTAGGTTCCAGATGCCCGTCGAGGAGGAGGCGGGGTCCAGGGCTGATGATGGTTATACCGGCAACGATGAGGGCGACAACAACGATGATAATCATCGCCGTCTTCGCCGTCGCCTTCAGTGAATGCACTGGCTGAATGTATTTTTGGGACAATTGGTGTAAGGTTTAGACCGTGCTCGTCGTTTTCGTCGATTCCGGCGAGTGAATCTCTTCGTTGTTTCGTCTTCGATTCTTGTTTTCGGATCAGCACCGGCCATAGACCTCGGGATTTTGATCCCAAACGGCAGCCCATTCGGCGGCGGCCTCCACACGCAGCGTAGCACAGCCCCGCACCTCACCTGCCCGAGCTGCCATCCCGCCAAGACTACAGAACCGGCAGCCCCTACGGGAGTCGTGCAGCAGGAGATCCGGGTGGCGCATGGGAGCGGCAGCCATTGGCGGTCTCCATCAGCGTCGGCCTGCGCGCGTTAGCAGCGGCGACCTGAGCGCGTGCGAGGTGTGGCGGGCGGCGGCTGATGGTTGCGCGCAGGAACACCGGCCGGCAGGCGGCAGCGAAGGGGCTGCACGTTTGCGAGCAGTGAACGCGTGGGCGGCGCCGCGTGCGAATCGTGTGGCCATTGAGTGACGGCGGCGGCGTGTGCTCGTGGGGGACGGCCCGTTTCGATGGGAAAGGGTTTCCGGAAACTCACGGAAATATTGAACAGTGGTTTCACTGTTGGGTTTTAAACCCGGTTTTGCTCATTTGGGTTTTAAACCCGGTTTCACATTATACCCGACGGCTACTAAACCCGACAGAACCAACCCGACCTGCTAGCCACTTATGTGGTGGACCCGAATACAATTTAAATCCCGAATTCTCCTCAAAACCGGATCCGATTAGGTACTTGGACAAACCCGGAACCACCCGAGTAGACCCAACTCGAGCCGCTATACAGGCCCAAACCAGGGCCAGCCCAGGCCCATGGCTGAGCTAGACCTAAACTGCAACTTGGGCGGGTTAGACCCGACCCAACCCGAGTTTTGGGTTGATGTATTTGAAGATTGGGCTGGGTTAATGTTGAAAAAATAAAATGAATTCGGATCAGACTCGGGTTGAGGGGTTTGGCAACCAAGCCAAATCCCAAATCCGTGTACTCATTTATGTTTGTGAGTTGGTGATATATAGATAACAATCAAGCCATCCTGAGTGCTCATATGGGATCGCAATCACAGTCATTCGTTTCACCCAATCCCATATTACTTATTTACTTCTTGCTTATCAAATAAAGATATTATCGGATGATTTAGCAAATTACATGGATAGAAATGCAACAAAAGCCATATAGTAGTCAGGGTTTGGATTAGATGAGTTTTGGTCTTAAACGGGTCTGCATGACTAACCCGATTAGTAAACGGGTTGGGTTTGGGTTTTGTCTCCGATCCGTTTAAGATCCGTTTAAAATTCAATGGGTCGTATCGTGTCGGGTCGGATCTACCCGGCATCCAATCATAGTGTGATGCAGCCAGTTATGTGATTCACTGGTCTGCGATGGATTCAACGGATGACTGTGATAACGACACCCATGATGAAGAGTTGCAAAAAATAAAAATAAATAAAAAATAAATAATGAATATTTAAACGGATCTTAGTTGGTCTTAGCGGGTCTATCCGTTTATAAACGGGTCAGATACGGGTTTAGGCTCTAGACATGATTAGTTAAACGGAATGGATCCGGGTTTAGGGATTTTGGACACAGCACGAAACCGGACATGACACGAGCACAACCCGACCCGACCAAATGCCAGCCCTAACTGATCCCATTCCAAAATACCCTTGCCGCCCCCCCCTCCCCCCTGACGAAGGGATGTACGCAGGGCCGGCCCTGAGGGTAGGCGGGCAAGGCAGGTGACTTGGGCCCCCAATTAATTTATACTAATAGGGGCCCCACAGTCAAGCCCAAACACTAAAGGAGGGGGCCCAACAGTCAAGTTCAAACGACAAACACCAACAACCAAAGAGAGAATTTTCCAATGAAAGCAAATTTTGTATTGATACTTGTAAAAAAAAATTATTGGTACTTAAATTTTTTTCTTATAATATGTATAGGGGGCCCAACTTTTGGAGTTTGCCTAGGGCCTCCAAAACCTCAGGGACGTCCCTGGATGTACGTCTGGTTTCTCGTCGATGATTGATATCGCCAGTCGGAGGTGGGCGGTGCCAAATATATCTCTTGCGCACGAGGTCACCGGCCGGCACATCCTCTTCCTTACCCATCGTTGGATGCGGTCGGAGTCTAAATGGAGGAAGCCGATTCGAAGTGGTCAGGGCTGGGATTTTCATGTCGGGCTATCGCCTCTGTCGCCAGCCACCTCGTCCTTCACTCACAGTCATTGCCTCTTAATTCCCAATATTTCTCCCGTTCAAAATATGTAGTAAGTTTCCAATGTGGGGTGCTTACCAAAACAAAAAAGTTTTGATGTGCGGTGTGGTTGTTGGTTTTTTTTTTTGAGAAATCCCTCAGAAAGGTTGAGGGGGGGGGGGGGGGGGGGGGGGGTGTTCGGCCTGGACCCCTACCGATTTATTATAAAAAAAAGGGTACAAAAATTACAGTTCAGGGATTGCTAGTTATTAGATGTAGTGTGTTAGTATCGTATTAGTCCCACCTCGGTTGTGGTAGCGTAATGGTGTGAGTTCTCTCTCTATATAAAGAGAGGTAGTCTTATGTAATGAATTGTGAGATCAATGATATAATACAAGGAGATTTTCTCCCCAATCCTATTCTCTCCCCCTCTCTTCGTAACATGGTATCAGAGCCAACCCTCTTGGCCTAGGGTTCGACGCTCTCCTCTCCGCCCTCGGCCTCCTCGGTCGTCGTCGACGACATCGAGGAGGCCGGGAAGAAAATAAATTTTTTTTTTCTTTTCGTCTCTTGAGGGCTCTTGAGAGGTCCCGGCCCCGTCTCCTGCTCCGCACCGCAGCGGCCCCGTCTCCAGCCACCACCGGCGACGGCGGAAATCGCGTTCTTTGACGTGGAGACGACGATCCCGTCGCGGGCGGCGGGGACGAGGTACGCCCTGCTGGAGTTCGGGGCCATCCTGGTGTGCCCCCGCCGGCTGGTGGAGGTGGGCAGCTACTCCACCCCAATCCGTCTCCGACTCCCGGAATCACCCCCGACTCCGTCGCCTCCGCCCCCCCTCCTTCCGCGACGTCGCCGACAACGTCTACGCCATCCTCCACGGAAGGGTGTGGGCCGGCCACAACATCGTCAGGTTCGACTGCGCTCGGATCCGTGAGGCCTTCGCCGACATCGGCCGACCTGCGCCTGAGGCGAAGGGGATGATCGACACCTTGCCCGCGCCGGCCGGATGCGTGAGCGACCTGAACGAGCCGTGCCCGCCGGCCCTGCGCCCGCGCCTGAACGAGCCGTGCCCGCCGGCCCTGCGCCCGCGCCGGCCGGATCTCCGGATTCCTCGCCGTCTCCGACACTCTCGCCCTCTCCCGGACTTCTCTCTCTCTCCGATCCGATCCCCCTCCTTTCTCTCCTCCATTCTCTCTCTCTTTCCATTCTCTCTCCCTTTCAGATCCGATCTCCTCTCTTTATTAAATCTGTCTCTCTCTCCCTATGTGTCCCTTTCAGATCCGATCGGATTTGGTTGTCCCGATGGTGTCCCTATGGTCTAGGTGTGTCCCTACACATGAGTCCCAATCCTATACTCCATATGAGTATGTCCCTGCATGTCCATGCATGTGTATCCACATGTGTGTCTCTATCATGTGTTCCTATGCAACTTGGCCGTGAGACATCTCGTCGTGTGTGTCCCAGTGCATCCATGCGTGTCCGGGTAGTGCAAACCTTGCCTTAGGACCTATTGTCTACTTCTCGTCCTTGTGCATCGTGTCGGCTTTCTCGATGCCGCCATCTTCAACCTCTTGCGTCGACCTCGTCTCCGATCTTCTCTCCCTATATAAATAATCCCAGCCATCCATCCTGCATCGGACGGCTGTGCTTTGCGACTTGCTGCATCCGACCCGACTCGGCCCTCTGCACCCGATCCGACCCTCTTTCACTTGGCCCTTTGCGGCGCCCGGATCCTGTGCTTCTCCTACCGTTTCAGCCTGCGCCCATCGGTCTTGCTGGCTGCCAAAGCCCTAAGCCGTTTGATCCGGCTGCCTTAGCGTCCCGCGCCCGCCGTCCGCTGCACCTTAAGCCTTGTCAGCCCGCCTTGCACCCTATGCCCTTGCGCTTTGTCGATTCGCCTGTCCCATCACCTCGCTCTATGCCCTTGCGCTTTGTCGATTCACCTGTCCCATCGCCTCGCTCTGTGCCCTTGCGCCTTGGTATTTTTGCGCTCTGCGCCCTACCGATCCGCCTTGCACCATTTGATCCTTTCTAATTCCGGTCACACTTGTTTTGTGCCGGCTTTTGAATCTTTTGAATCCTATACTCCATATGAGTATGTCCCTGCATGTCCATGCATGTGTATCCACATGTGTGTCTCTATCATGTGTTCCTATGCAACTTGGCCGTGAGACATCTCGTCGTGTGTGTCCCAGTGCATCCATGCGTGTCCGGGTAGTGCAAACCTTGCCTTAGGACCTATTGTCTACTTGTCGTCCTTGTGCATCGTGTCGGCTTTCTCGATGCCGCCATCTTCAACCTCTTGCGTCGACCTCGTCTCCGATCTTCTCTCCCTATATAAATAATCCCAGCCATCCATCCTGCATCGGACGGCTGTGCTTTGCGACTTGCTGCATCCGACCCGACTCGGCCCTCTGCACCCGATCCGACCCTCTTTCACTTGGCCCTTTGCGGCGCCCGGATCCTGTGCTTCTCCTTCCGTTTCAGCCTGCGCCCATCGATCTTGCTGGCTGCCAAAGCCCTAAGCCGTTTGATCCGGCTGCCTTAGCGTCCCGCGCCCGCCGTCCGCTGCACCTTAAGCCTTGTCAGCCCGCCTTGCACCCTATGCCCTTGCGCTTTGTCGATTCGCCTGTCCCATCACCTCGCTCTATGCCCTTGCGCTTTGTCGATTCGCCTGTCCCATCGCCTCGCTCTGTGCCCTTGCGCCTTGGTATTTTTGCGCTCTGTGCCCTACCGATCCGCCTTGCACCATTTGATCCTTTCTAATTCCGGTCACACTTGTTTTGTGCCGGCTTTTGAATCTTTTCTCGTTCCGGTCACACTTGTTTTGTGCCGGCTTTTGGATCTTTTCTCGTTCCGGTCACACTTGTCTTGTGCCGGTTTTCTTTGATCCTCTTTAGTTCCGGTCACACTTGTTTTGTGCCGGCTTTTGGATCCACTCTCGTTCCGGACATTCTTGCGCCGGGTTTTCGGATCCTCTTCCTTTCCTTGGTCTTGTGACCCTATCAGAGCTACGACTCTTCATCTTCTCCTTCTTCTTTGTCTGTGATGATTGAGATCTTCTCAGAGGTGTCAAGTACTTGCTTCGGCCGGATGCTTGCCTCTTATGAGGTCTCACACATTCACATCTTTTCTTAGCTGCTCTCTCTCCTTTCGGCCGCCTTTATTGCCGGCTTCCATCACCGTCAGCTTCCTCCGCTCCGATCCTTAGTGATCATTGTCAATTCTCCCGGTTGACCTGCTTATAGGTTGGCCTGGTTCCCCCGGTTGTCCTGCTTGCAGGTCAATCGGGTTTCCAGGATGACTTGCTTGCAAGTCGCCCTGGTACTATCTTTACTTTACAGCATAAAAAAAAGGGTTATTTGATGTAATTTTTTTTTTTTCTTTCTTTCTCCTTCCTTTTATTAAGCAAACTGATGTCGGTTTATACCTTACATCAGTTTGACGGGGGGTATTAGATGTAGTGTGTTAGTATCGTATTAGTCCCACCTCGGTTGTGGTAGCGTAATGGTGTGAGTTCTCTCTCTATATAAAGAGAGGTAGTCTTATGTAATGAATTGTGAGATCAATGAGATAATACAAGGAAATTTTCTCCCCAATCCTATTCTCTCCCCCTCTCTTCGTAACACTAGTACAAATGGGCAACAGAAAAGCCTTTGTTCCCTCTGACGCGCGAGATGTCTAGAGGTGAATCAGTGATTTCGTCGAGATGATCGTTCGGTCCACCGGCAAGGAGCGACTCTCGAAAGTCCTCCGATTCCGCTCCAGCCAGAAGGACCACGAGATCCCTATGGCTAGCAAGTCCCAAGCTCGTCTGTCCCGACCCCTAAAGCGCCTGCAACGCCAATGACTCCACAGTTCAGACACGGAAACCGCTATCTGCCTGACGCCCAGGCAATTCGTGAAGTGGGTCCAGGCGGCCCTCGCATAGTCAAAACCCATTAGCAAGTGGTCAGCAGTCTCCTCCTCCCTGCCGCACAGGCCGCAAGAGTGTGGTTGTGGGTTATAAAAAATGGCATGTTAGTCATTTTAAAAGATTTGAACAAGTGAGTGATAAATCAGTGATAAATGAAAGCTATTTCCAGATATTTGGGTTGTATATAAAAATTTTCAAGAAAAAATAATTCACCCAAAGTACATAAATTTTTTTTTTTGTCCACCAAAGGAGTCATTAATCATGACTTGGAGGTTCTCACGGATGAGGGCAGGACGATACAAACGGGTTTGGAGGACCAAAACCCTTCCAAACCATGAACGCCGACTTCCATCGCAAGACAATGAGTGGCGCTATTAGCAGTCCTTGGGATCCACCCACCATCTCACAATCTAAGATAAGAGAACATACCTCTACTGTGCCGTCTTTACTGAACGCAAGGGCATCTTGAGCTTGCAAAGCATCAGTGAGCACCATAGTATCGGGGTGGCAATGGGTCGTGTCGTGTCTAGTGTCGTGTCATGTCCAAAACCCCTAGACCTGGACCCGAACCGTTTAACTAATCGTGTCTAGATGCTAAATCCGTACCCGACCCGCTAATAAACGGGTAGACCCGATAAGACCCGGTAAGATCCGTTTACCACCCGGGTCTACTCAGTTGACCCGATCCGACCCAATCCGACGTGACCCGAAAGATCCACTGGTATTATATATTATAGTATCAGAATGCGGGTAGACCCGACCCGACCCGACCCGACACGACACGACCTATTAAATACTAAACGGGTCTTCCCGGGTCTACCGTGTCCAGACCCTAAACCCGGACCCGATCTATTTATTAAACGGGTCTATCGTGTCGATCCGTTTACGACCCAAACCCGTTTAGCCCTGACCCAGACCAGCTAACTTCGTGTCGGATCCGAAATTGCCTGCCCTAACATAGCATTGCCATAGTCTTGTCGACCTAACGACCCAAAGGCACCCTTCAAAGCTCAAAGTTGGCAAGAAGGGGTGCACTGGCCCGACATCTAAAAGATTCTGAAGGACCCCGCAGCAGCGAACGTGCCGTTTCCAGTGGCAATCGTCCATGCACCACTAGCAATCAGATCAGAGGTTTGGAAAGAACCAATCAGTCCAAACAAAATGTCGGTTAGAGCTTCGTGGGGGCTGGATCTGGTCCCCTTTTTTCTCTCCGTGTAGATAGGGTGCCCCCACCGGCGGTGGCATTTTATATTCGTTTTCTTCGAGGCGGCACGACACCTCTGCTCGATTCGTCGGTCAAGGCCTGGTGTCGGGGTAGCGGCCTCGTCCGATCTGTAGTGGGAGAGACTAATTCAGACCCCGACCTACCGACGGCGGATGTTACGATGATGGGTCACAGGATCCCCATCGTCTGCTCAGCTTTGTGAACCCGGTGGCGTGTGGCAGAGGTGGCGGGATCGACGGCAGATCGGGGTTTCGTCGGCATCTCCACTCCATCTGAGTCGCGCTGCTGGTGGTGGTATTCCCCGGAGCCGATGGGTTCCGAATTTTGGGTTTTTTTGGCCTTGTTTGGTACTGGTGCTCCCGGTCTTCTACCTGGTGTGGTGTGTTTAAGTAATGGTTTTTAGGGTTTTGACTCTTGGTCCGTCGGAGTAGCGGTGGTTATTCTGTGGCGGTGTGCCGTCTCCTTTGCGCCGGTGGTGGCGCTTTTCTCCCCACCGGTTGGTGGTTTGGTGCATGCTCGCGCCAGCATGTGGTGCCTCTTTGGAGGTCCGCTGGTGATATCCCCCTTTCAATGAAATCTATCAAAGAAAAAAAAAATATGTAGGCCTCCGATACAGCGAGAAGAGGGCGAAGCCCATGCCATGCAAGGACTGAGAATGAAGGCTTAATGTTCTCAAATAACTTTGCACAACGAGCCTTCCAGAGCTACCATAACTCTGCAGCCCCTGGGTTAGGGTTCTCAGTTCTCCGATCCGTCCGAGCTCTAGTACTTAAGAGGTCAGTGCAAAAACGGACACAATGCCAAAACTCCACAGCTTGGGGACAAGCCCAAAAGACATGATCCTATGAGATTTCTTCAATCCCAAAACTCAGGTATTAAGACGAGGTCTCAACATACATATAAGGATCGTTTCAGTTCTCTACTTTACCGAGGTGAGACTAACCTGCCAACACTTCCCCTCACGTGCAGGCCAATCTTTTTATGGTCATTGTCACGTGGATGATAGATGTATAGGGACCACATTGGCAGGTGAGTGTACGGTTAGGCTTTGATACCATGTGAGATTTCCTCTATCCCAAAACCCAGGTATTGAGATGAGGTCCCAACATATATATAAGTAGGGGTGGCAATTCTTGACCCGACCCGCCAACCCGACCCGAAGTTAGCGGGTTTGGGTTTGGCCTAAACGGGTTCGGGTCATAAACGGGTCGACCCGATTGACCCGTTTATTTAATGGGTCGGGTCCGGGTTTGTACTTATAACCCGATTGACCCGACTTGACCCGTTTAACAAATGGGTCGTGTCAACCCGACCCGAGCCAACCCGACCCAACCCGATCAAACCCGGCCCAATCCGACTTGTCTTGACCCAACTCGACAGGTTTACATGGGTTCTGTTGACCCAACCAGAGCCAACCCGACCCGACACGACCCGACCCGTTTAGTAAACGGGTTAAACGAGTCGGGTCGGGTCAACCCTTTTATTAGGGGGGTCGGGTTTGGGTTTAAGTTTTTGACCCGGTTATTAAACGGGTCGGGTTCGGTTGGGTGTTTTGCTCTTATACATATGTCTCAACCCGACCCGAACCCGACCCATTGCCACCCCTATATATAAGGATCGTTTCCTTCATCAACTTTTACCGAGGTGGGACTAATCCTCCAACAGATCCATGTCCTCCTCTTCCTTCTGACACCATGGACAGGAACCAAACCCCATTCGAATATGAAAATGCAGCAAGGAAGCCGTTGGAAGTGATCCATGTTTGCAATTTTCAAACAAACAACTGGACCTTAGGCGGAATTCTCATTTGCCGAAGATCCTTCCCCCACCATGAGTGCATCCCAACAGAGACTTTATGTGGAGTCCCTCACAAGGAGTGTAAAAGGGGAGAATACTTAGGTCGAAAGAGCACTGGAGTAGGCGGAGGGCTCTTGCACCTCTTTATAGTCTCGGCCAGCCAAAGAGCTAGACACACACCTCCCTCCCCATTGCTCCAAGGAATGGAAACATAGGGCTCCTGGGGCTTTTTCTGCTCTTGTTTTGGAGGATTTGAAGATCACAATGTCGTGATCACGCCTGATGTACCAAAAAAAAAAAAAAAAGGATTGATAGCAGATACTTTGCAATAAGTAAGAAGGGTTAGCGACTCCATGTTGACTTTGCTTGGTTACAAAATGTTCAACATGAAAGATCGCCGCGACACACGGGTTACAACTCACTGCAGTGATCGGCAATGAATAACGGTTGGTTGTTTGGTTGTGGGAAATGATGGCGGCAGTGATCGGGAACGAATAACGGGCGATGGCTACGACTGGAGGTAGTGGTGGTGGTTGTCGGCGGCAGCTGCGAACAGTGGCGACGGCGATCGGCTGGTGGTGATCGGTCGACAGGCAACGGCTGCCACGATCGGCGACAACAGGTAGTGGTGGCTGTCGATGACCGATCGACTGTGGTGACGATCGGTGGCCGACGGTGGTGGCAGTCGGCGGAGGCCGCCACCGACTGGCCAGCGTTGCGATGATCGGCAGCAGTGGTATGCGGTTGATGGCACCGATGGATAGGCCAACTAGTGCACAGTTCGTTTTCATAGATTTTTCCAATGTTTTTCAATTCTTATATTAGATGTAGTGTGTTAGTATTGTGTTAGTACTATATTAGTCCCACCTACCCCTTGTGTCCCGGTGGTGTCCCGGTGGATGGGATCCCGTGCTTTAGTGCTGGTATGATCGCACCCGTTGATGGGATCGTGCCTTAGTGCTGGAGTTCTGATGGGATCCAATGTTTTAGTGCTGGTATGATCGCACCCGTTCTTTTGGATCCGATGCTTTAGTGCTGGTATGATCGCACCCGTTGATGGGATACAGTGCTTTAGTACTGGAGTTCTGATGGGATCCGATGCTTTAGTGCTGGTAGGATCGCACCCGTTCATGGGATTCGGTGCTTTAGTGCTGCCGTCCATGCATCCCGATCCGACCACGTATGGCCCTTGCACCCGATCACAGCCGTCCATGCGGGCTGTGTCCGGTGCGAGTCGGGAAAGGGGAGCTCATGTTGCTTGACCCGCGTGCTGTGCTCCCTTGCTTCCTAATCATCTACCAGGCCCTTTGTGCCGCCCGGATCCTGTGCTCATCGCATCTCGCCACCCGATATGGTAACATAATGGTGTGCGTACTCTCTGCAGCCCTGCGCTCGAGCTGCCGCTCCTCCTTCCGCTCCAGTCCGCGCCCATCGGTTTTACTGGCTGCCGAAGCCCTAAGCCGTTTGATCCGGCCGCCTTAGCGTCCTGCGCCCGCCGTCCGCTGCACCTTGCGCTTTGTCAGCCCGCCTTGCACCCTGTGCCTTTGCGCTTTGTCGATTCGCCTGCCCCATCGTCTTGCTCTGTGCCCTTGCGCCTTGGTAATTTTGCGCTCTGCGCCCTACCGATCCGCCTTGCACCTTTTGATCCTCTTTAGTCCCGGTCACACTTGTTTTGTGCCGGCTTTTGGATCCTCTCCCGTTCCGGTCACACTTGTCTTGTGCCGGTTTTTTTTGATCCTCTCTAGTTCCGGTCACACTTGTTTTGTGTCGGCTTTTGGATCTTTTCTCATTCCGGTCACACTTGTCTTGTGCCGGCTTTTAGATCCACTTTAGTTCCGGTCACACTTGTTTTGTGCCGGCTTTTGGATCCTTTCTCGTTCCGGTCACACTTGTCTTGTGCCGGCTTTTGATCCTCTCTAGTTCCGATGACACTTATTTTGTGTCGGCTTTTGGATCCTTTCTTGTTCCGGTCACACTTATCTTGTGCCGGTTTTTGGATCCACTCTCGTTCCGGTCATTCTTGCGCCGGCTTTCGGATCCTCTTTCTTTCCTTGGTCATGTGATCCTATCAGAGCTACGACTCTTCCTCTTCTCCCTCTTCTTTGTCTGTGATGATTGAGATCTTCTAAGAGGTGTCAAGTACTTGTTTCGGCCGGGTGCTTGCCTCTTATGAGATCTCATGCATTCACATCTTTTCTTAGCCTCTCTCTTTCCTTTCGGCCCCCCTTTATTGCCGACTTCCATCACCGTCGGCTTCCTCCGCTCCGATCCTTCGTGATCATTGCCAATTCTCCCGGTTGACATGTTTACAGGTTGGCCGGGTTCCCCCGGTTGTCCTGCTTGCAGGTCAATCGGGTTTCCAGGATGACTTGCTTGCTGGTCGTCCTGGCACTATCTTTACTTTTCAGCATAAACAAAAAAAAAAAAGGGTTATTTGATGTAATTTTTTTTTTCTTTCTTTCTCCTTCCTTTTATTAAGCAAACTGATATCGGTTTATACCTTACATCAGTTTGACGGGGGGTATTAGATGTAGTGTGTTAGTATTGTGTTAGTATTCTATTAGTCCCACCTCGGTTGTGGTAACATAATGGTGTGCGTGCTCTCTCTATATAAAGAGAGGTAGTCTTATGTAATGCTATTGTGTGATCAATGAGATAATACACTATTCTCTCTCCCCCTCTCTTCGTAACATCTTATTAAAACATTAAGAAATGGTATAGTCGGAACTCCACGGTGAGTTACAACTATATAGCTGTTTATTTAGTTGCAGGAGTTGCACAACACAGGTTACAATTTTTTTTTTTTTTTTTTGAACCCTCCATGTGAGGAGGGTTTGGCATGGACCCCAACAGAATTATTAACTAGACATCAAAGAAAAGATTTAGAGACGATTACATATAACACGAAGGCTACCCGATAGGACGACGGGCACACCCAGGCTATAACTCACCGCAACCAAAACAGTGAGGTTTGGCGAAAATGCAGAATTTACAACGTACGGGGTGCAAATCCTTCCAAGACGGGCCATAATAGGTAATGAAAGAACAAGAAAAATATAATAAAGATTTACCATTTATTACTCAACTTCTTGCCTGCCAACTTTTCCGAACTGAGCCAGTGGGGTTTTAAAATTCTGGGTTATTTTGACTTTGTCCCCCAAATTTTGCCTTGAATTAGACTTTACCCCCATTTATTTCATTAATTAGACTTTACCCCCTAAAAGTAAATGTTCCATCAGCTCACCCCCCAAAACATTATTTCTTTTCCGTCAGCTCACCCTTTCTCTTAGATGGTGAACTGACGGAACAGTTGGTTTGGGGGGTAAAATCTAATTAATAAAATATGGGGGGTAAAGTCTAATTCAAGGCAAAATTTGGGGGGCAAAGTCAAAATAACCCTGAATTTTTGTAAAAAAATCTTTACTGATGGTTCCCAAAGTTTTAAATTTGGGGTTCCTGAGTCTACCACTGCTTGCTCGAGTGCATGGCTCACTATATTTTTTTTTTTTTTGAGAACCCCTCCTAAAGGAGGGAGGGTTAGCCGGACCCCAACCAGAAGCCATTAAAAACTAAGACATGATACCGTTACAAAAACAGAGCGCCTCCTCCCCTAGTCTATCTCGCCAAGGTACAATCCAAGCAATGAAAAGGGAGATCATCGATTGCCGTAACTTCTCCTGCCCTGCGGACTTGGCAATGAATATCCGGTTATTCCGCTCTAACCAGATGACCCACACTATCGCCATGACCAAAATGTCCCACGGCTTACGGATCCTCACCGGGATTCTTCTCCTTCTCCAAGAGGTCCAAAGGCCTCTGAGAGTCCTGGGGTGCGAGGATAACCCTGCCTTACTCTTGAAGTGGTCCCACAGATGCCTGGCAAAAGGGCACCCGAGCAGCAGGTGCGAAGCCGTCTCCTCCTCTGAGGCGCAGAAAGTGCAGGAAGCATCCGACGCTTGGGGGTGATTCCGCCGCATTAAATTCGCCTTCGTCAGAATCTTGTTCCTCGAGGCCAGTAGGGAGAAAATCTGAACCTTCGAGGGCGCCTTCGTCTTCCAGATAGCCTTCGACGGCCCGTGACACTGAATTCGAGGAAGGAGATGCTCGTAGAACGATCTAACGGAGAAAACTTCAGAAGAAGTGTCGCTCCACCGGACTTCATCCCGCTTCGTCCTGAAAGAAGCCGCCTGCAGAATCAAGTGAAGATCCTGCAACTCCCGCCGACTTTCTTGGTCTAACGGAGCACCAAGCTTTATGCGCCAACCGATAGAGCCCTGCCTCCGACATGCCTGGGAACGGACTGAAGCTCCCTTGTTCCGGACCAAGGAGAAAAGAGTTGGGAAAAGCTGCTCCAGAGGCCTGGCCCCAAGCCAAGTATCTCTCCAAAATTTAATGTCCCTCCCATCGCCTAAAGCAAGCGTAGTAGCCTCCCTGTAGAAGTCCTTGATCCGCAGAATGCTCCTCCAAAAATGAGAGATCCGGCTAGAAACTGTACCCCGAGTGTGCAGAGGAGAGAACCTCTTAAAATATCTCGCCAGAATAACATCCCGCCAGGAGCCCCCAGATCCCTGCTGCAACCTCCACCACCATTTCCCCAACATCGAAATATTAAATCTGCGCTGGTCAAGAACTCCCAGACCTCCTAGTTTCTTTGGAAGACAAACCTGGTCCCATCTCATCAGATTGTATCCTCCCGCATTGGCCCCCACACCATGCCAAAGGAATGAGCACCAAATCCTGTCGATCCTGTCTATCACCCAAGACGACAGGAAGTAGAAGGACAGGTAGTAGGATGGAATCGAAGATAGAACCGAGTTCACCAGCACCAGTCTACTACCTGATGACAGAAATCGCCCCTTCCAACCCTCCAATCTTCTCTCGATCTTCAGAATCAGCTGCTCCCAATCCTCCCTCCGCAGGGCCTTATCACTGATAGGCAGCCCCAAGTATTTCATCGGTAAGGTAGCCTCTCTACAGTTCAAAAGTCTGGCTAAACCGCTACCCGCATCCCCCGATCCTATGTAGTAAAGGCTGCTCTTCTGGAAATTAATCTTTAGGCCTGAAGTCAGCTCCAGCCCGTAGAGAAGAATCTTGAGAGAGACCATCTGGAAAGGACAAGCCATTGTGAACAAGAGAGAGTCATCCACATAGTGCAAATTTGAGGTGGTCCAGCCATGTCCGCCCACTCCCTTCACCAAACCCTCAGCATTCGCCTTACGAATAGCGGCATCGAAAGCATCAACCACCAAAATGAAAAGATACGGGGATAGAGGGAACCCCTGCTTCAGGCCCTTGTAAACCTTGAAGTCTTTGCCCTGCTCCCCATTGATAAGACAAGATAGCTTCGAGGAGACCAAGATCTCTCTAATCCATCCCAACCATCCACTAGAAAAGCCCTTGGCCTTCAAAAGGTCGAGCAAGAAATCCCATCTGATCTGGTCAAAAGCTTTCTTGAAGTCAATCTTCAGCAAAACTCCTTCTGCTCTAGACTCGCACAGGTGGAAGATTGTCTCGTGAGTTGCCGCCACACTGTCGAGGATAAGTCTCCCCTTGATGAAAGCAGTTTGGGAGGGAGAGACCAGCAGGGAGATGTTGTTCGCGAGCCTATTGGCTAGCACCTTCGTAATAATCTTGTATAGGCAGTTCGATAGAGAGATCGGCCTGAAGTCCCGGATGGTCTCTGCAGCAAATTTCTTAGGGAAAAGGATAATCCAAGAGTGATTCAGGCAGTGAAGATGCATCTTGCCCGAGAATAAATCGTGCAACAGCCGTCAGAGGTCACCCTCCAACATATCCCAGTACTTCTGGTAGAATGACATAGGGAACCCATCCGGCCCCGGAGCCCCGTCGCCTTTGGATTGAAAGACCGTCTTCCGGAATTCCTCATTGGTAAACTCTGCGTCAATGCCCGAGCCGCTCGGGAGTCTCAGAAAATCTGCACCAATCCAATCATAGGAAACCCCCATCGAGGAATTCGTCTCCCTGAAAGAGTTCTTGAAAAAAAAAGTCGCTGCCTCCAGGCTATCAGAAGTGGTCGTCAACGATCGCTCCTCGTGCCACAAAGAGGTTAGAAAGTTCTTCCTCCTTCGAGCGTTAGCCACTCTGTGGAAGTAGGAGGTATTCGCATCTCCCAGCTTCACCCACTGCTCCTTCGAACATTTCCTCCACATCTCCTCCTCCTTCCGCAAGAGAAGCACTAGATTCTCGTTTAGCTCCTTCAACTTTGCGGACTCACGAAGCGTAAGGTCAGCGGTTTCTCCCTTAACCTCAAGAACCTGAATCTCAGCCAAGGTAGAGGCCTTTTGCTGCAGCACATTGCCAAATCGGTCCCTGCTCCAGCACTGAAGCTTCTTCTTGATGAATCTGAGCTTCCTTGTCATGTTCAAAGCTGCGTTCTCTACCCTGCCTGCTTCCTCCCACCATCCGGCTAGCAGCTCCTTGAAACCTTCCTCCAGCGACCACATCAACTCGAACCTAAAAGGGGGGCGGACTGGAGAAATAGAATCAGTCGAGAGAAGGATCGGGGCGTGGTCGAAAACACAGGAGGCCAGCCCTGTCTGAATCGAACCCGGAAAGCGCGAGTCCCAGTCAGTCGAAATCAGGAACCGATCCAGTCTGGCCAAAATGGGATCTCCTCGCTTATTACTCCACGTGAAAGTGCGGCCAGTTAAAAGGAGATCAATCAGCTCCTGCTGCCGAATGAAGAGGGAGAAAGCCCTCATCGCTGAAACATCACTGTTGTGATTTTAAATTGTTATACCGCAAGTGCACGGCGTCTATCTGATAGACAGTGGCAAATACGGGTCGATCCCACAGAGACTTGGATGAAAACTGATTAAAGGATAGATTAATGATTAAACTAGTACGAAAATATCTCCACAGGAGAGCGAATGAATTACAAATTAATTTATTCCTAATCAAAATAAACGCAGTAGACTAAAAACACTAAAATAGTGGTTGTGGAGAATCAATGGATGAGAACTAGGGTTTCGGGGTTACGCTTGGACATTCACAAATAATATTGATTATTTATCTCAGTTGGGGTAGAATGGCGTGTTCATCCCAACCGGAAGATTTAACAATTAAAATCTGAGAATCTTTAATCTTAGATCTAGGCAGTTGACGATTAGCGTGAAGGAACTTGTTGCACGATACAGGGACTCTCCCTAGCATCCGGCGTAACCTGGGTCAACGCCGAATCTTAAAGAGTTTATAGAAGTGTCAACGTCTCTTTGAGAAGTTGAATCACAGAGCAGTCTATTTCTATAGATTAAAGATTTGAATTATAATAAAATGATAATAATCATACGATGGTTATTCAAAACGTTCAGAACGATACTACAGTGCTGTAGAAACTTCCCTACGCATCTACTATGACCGGAATCAATAATAGAAACAAGCGAATATGCAAGCATGCGGTATTTAATAAAGATTATGAAACAACCAAAGACGAAATTACATTGAGGCATAAACGGGAATCAATATTATTCATAAATAACCTAAGTTTCACCCCTAGCCCTAGCTAGGGGTTTAGCTACGCATATTTATACAATTCATAACGAAAATATAAATGCGAGCAAACTCCATTATGGATGACGAGCGTGTGTGTGAAGCTTCTGGCGAGGATGACGGCGCGTCTTCGACGATGGCGACTTGCGGCTTCGGGATGTGGAACGTCGATGAATGGTAATAGCCTCGGTGGTGAAGAAAATGGTGATGATGGCTCGGAGATGATGAAGAGGGTGATGATAGAAGGTCAGCCTAGGTTCGTCCTCCTCCCCCCTTTGTTTACCCGAACCCCCCCTTATATAGGATATATAGAGAGAGAAATGCGGTTTAGAGAGAGAAATGGAAAGAGAATCCGAGAGAGAGGATCCCGATCGGGTTTCAGTTTTAGAAAGAGAGAGAAGGAAAGAAAACGGAAGAGAGAGAAGATCGGTCGAGAGATTGAGGGACGTCCGGAGTTGGAGAGAGAGAATCCCGTAGAGAGAGAAGAACGGGAGGAGAGAGAGACGCGATCGGGAGAAGAGAGAAAAAGGGAAGAATAGAGAGAGAAGATCGGGCTCTGATCGGGTAAGGAAGAGAGAGGCTCGGGCTGGGCGGTTAAGGAAAGATATGGGCGCTGGGTTTTAGAGAGAGAGAATCTAGGAGGGAGAGAGAGTGAAGTTCGGTGGGATCCGGTGTGCTGGAGTGCTGGCCGCTGCATTCGGTGTGCATGTTGATGCATGGAACGGCTGTGATTACAGGGTGATAGAGGGGTGGCTGGGTGGATCGGTGCATAGGCAGGCAGGCATGCATGCATGGAAGGGAAGATGGGCGATCGGACGGCTGTGAGTGGTGGAGGAAGAGGGTGCGGTTAATGGGCTGCTGGGTTGCAGTTTTAAAGAGAGAGAGTGGGTGGGCGGCTCGGGATTGAAGGGACGCATGCATATGTTTTGCTCGGCATGAGTGCAATGCATGGGTTTTACATTTGGATCGGACGGCTGCGATGGTGGGAAGGAGATGGCTGGGCGGTTGATGGTGGGTGCAACGCGTTAGGTTGTAAGGAACGCTAGGGACGGCTGCGATGCGATCCAACGGATGCATGAGTAGGGACGACTGTGATTAGTTTCCAAGTGATCACGGGTTAGAGAGAGAGTCGGCTGTATGCCATCAGGTTCGGGGCCGGGATCGATACATGGAATGGATGAGGTGGAACGGTCGGCTGGAATTAGGTGGCATGGGAGATAATCGGGTTATGCGATTCGATCGAAGTCTTGGCTATGACGGGTTTACGGGCGACTTTGTATATAGACGGTCGCGATGGGTACGATGGTGAAATAAGAAGAGTAGGGAATGGCCGACTTGGGTTGGTTAATGGGGTCACGTGGAAGGCTTGGTCACCCACTTATCATCATCCGCATTCATCATCGGTCCTTCAGAAATGTCCGCATACGGTCTGTACAACTTCCATCGCATTGCCGTGAGAATATCCATTGCTTGATCATAACGCTCTTGAGCTGACTGCATCGATAACCAGATCAATTCCCTGAAAATCACGCATGAAATGACGTCCATTAGATTCCACTATGCGATTATCGATAAAAGGAATAATTTGGATTATTAGACAGTATAACTATCATGCATGATATGTATGAGAGTGAACCAATATGCCGTTGGGTTCGTATGAGAGTCTACTATATCGTGGTGCAAGGAAACTCATACAGTTTACGTGTATTATGAAAGTTTTACGTAGCAAAGTGACGCTATGTGCATGATAAAGAAAGGATAATTCGCACCAAATGGACGCTCATCACACCCCCAAACTTAAATCTTGCTCGCCCTCGAGTAAGGAAAGAAAAATAAACAAAGTAAATGACAAAATAAAAACTCCTAACTCACTTTCGCAGGAATCGCGATTGCACTTAGCATGTGCAACAAGCCGTTAAACCCCTGGGTTACCCCAGTGGACGAGTTTTATCTCGTGAGGGTTTGCAGTGAATCTACCCACAAAATTCAAACTTCTTTTTTTTTTTTTTTGAAAGTATACATAAGAAATAAGAAAAGTCGGTTTTGTAGAATAATTAAAAAGTACTCAAAATAGAATTTCTAAGGCACAAGACTCACAAGGTATCTAGCCCAAGCTTCGGCTTTCGAAGTAAGCACTTTAGGTCCTAACTATTGGTTTCCCGTTAGAAAAGATCAAGGTCAACTATACTCGAGTGCACGGTGCTGTCTGGGCTAAACACAACCGGGGGTTTGCTTCTCTACATTCATATCATTCTAACAGTCTCCTAGAACGGTCAAAGTCGACCTTAGAACCTGAGTCAAAACCAGCTAATCTAGACAGGCTAGTGAGAGTTGTGGATATTCACCTTAATACCTTTCGGCTTTATATGTGATATTCCAGTTTCCCCACATTGTTTATAGCGACGGCTTTTACACTATTTTTTTTCTCTTTTTTTTTTTTTTTTTTTTTTTTGGATCTAATTATATATCCCTTCCTAACTTGTACCATGCCAGCTGCACTCTATGCCCATGACACGCTGCCAACGCTCTCATGAGTTAGGTAGCCATCCTCATGTTGCCTTTATATTTGATTCACTCTGCATCCATAGGATCATTCTCATAACCCTATCGACCAGGCTTCACTCATATTAGGGCATACAGGTTAAGACTTTTACATAATTAGGTCCTATACCATGCTAATAGGTAGCCCTTTCCGCTATACCTTAGAATTCACTGGTCGCTTTCCTAATGATATATTTTTTTTTTTCAAACCAAGTGAACCAGATCCGCATGGTTCATCAGGACTCCAAGTGACTATTAGGTGATATGAAAGCTTTGAATCTAGACCCTAGAGGTGTAAGCCAGATGTGAAGTGAAAAGTCAAGTCTAGTTTGTTTTGACAATTTCTAAAAGGTTACTAAGGGTCAGAACCATATTAGACATACTTTTTCTAGCTGATCCTTGGACTTTATACCTTGATTATCAAGTGCCTTATAGTCCTATTCGAGTATGATAAAATTATATTACAAAACCTGAAATAAAGATAAAATATATATAAATATATATAATTTTTTTTTTCCGAAAAGAACGAAAGGGCCGGCAAAAGTAATACGATAAGAAACTAAAATAAGAAAAAGAAAAAAAAAAATATGTGAATGCAAATTTCTATAGATTTCTATACGAACGCTGTAGTTTTAGTAGGGGACTACAGACTAGACACACATACACGAAGATGTATGTGCCGAGCTATCCCACTACAGCGTAAGTTGATGCATTATTAATATTATTTAAAAAAATAATTTTTTTTTTTTTAAATTCAAAATACGAACAGAAAAATTTTGTGGAAATTGAATGCATACAGGATTTTGCAAAAAGGTACATCACACCCCCAAACTTAAATTAGACATTGTCCTCAATGTATGAATTAGATAATGCTCATGGATGAGATGGTAGCATTATATGATAGCATTTTTGAAGGACATAGATATAAAATGAAAGTATGAAGTTTTAAGGATGGATAGTACCGTATAATTGCTTTATAGCTTTGTTTCCTGCAAAAGATTAGTACTACAAACAAAACAAAGCGACTAAACAGACTACTAAAGACTAGCGGATGCGAATAAAAAAAAAAATTAACTGCTAGAATGCAAATATGTTTTTCAGCAGATGGAATTTTCAAAAAGAATAGAGAGTAGTCATTAATTGAAAAATTATATTCTATAGTATACGTTGGGCATGTTTCCGCGTGACTCTCCTTTATTTTATGAGGGTTCATCCTATATTGTTTTTCATGATTTTTCTTTTCAAATGAAACAAGATAAGATTCATTATTGTACTCCATATTCTGCCATGTATCATGTAGATTATCTTTGAAAAATTTGCATAAATGAATTTTTTGATTTTGGATGAATGGAGAAAAAATTAAATCAGAAAATATATCTTCTTCACCCATTTGAGTATGTTGAAACTCAGATAGCAGAATTTGTAGGTCAATGTACGATTTTTCGATAATAATTGGATGATTAATCATGATCTCATTAATTTCAAAATTCGTTGATAGAGCGTTGGCTTCTTTAGCAAACATATTACTATCAATGATATAAGGAAGATCATGGGTGACATCTAGTAATGCAGTGCTTGTAATGATATGATCATCAATATCCAAATTCTTACCAAAATATGCAAGGCAGGCTTCCAGTGGGTCATTATAGTTTACTTGTGGTATAAAACTTTCGTCTTGTTCTTGCAAGTAGTTAACCTCTTCTAATTCATCCCTGTCATCTCTAGGTTGTTTGCTCACATGAAATATATTGACTTGTAATGTCATGTTACCGAATGACATGCTCATTATACCATTCCGACAGTTGATTAACGCATTCGATGTTGCCAGGAAAGGTCGCCCTAAGATTACCGGTACTCGACTCGTAAATTCCGTTGGTGGTTTGGTATCAAGGACCACAAAGTCAACAGGGAATACGAATTCTCCTACTTTGATTAGGACATCTTCGACTATCCCTTTTGGATATCGGATTGAAGCATCAGCTAGCTGGAGGGTTAATTTAGTGGGTTTTAACTCCCCCAAACCTAGCTCTTTATATATGGAATATGGGAGGAGGTTGACACTTGCACCTAAGTCGAGCAAGGCTTTCTCAATATAATATTCCCCTATTTTACAGGAAATGGTAGGACAACCAGGGTCCTTATATTTGATAGGGGTTGAGCATGAAATAACTGAACTAGCCTGCTGAGCCAGAAATGCTCTCTTGGGTATATTAGTTGTTCTCTTAAAAGTGCAAAGGTCCTTTAAGAATTTAGCATATGTAGGTATTTGTTGGATTGCATCTAAGAGTGGAATATTAATTTTTACTTGCTTGAAGACTTCAAGCATATTATCCATTTGTATTTTCTTCTTTGCTGGCTCTAGTCTTTGAGGATATGGGGCTCTAGGGATGTAAGTTCTAAGAGGTGGTTCACTCGATGATGTAATATTTTCAGGATCGTGTCTTGTGTTTTCCCTAGTTTCCTCTTGTGATTTTAGCTCCTCTTCAGGTGTTTCTGCAGTTCTTATGTCATTCTGCCTAAGTTCCTCAGTTTCTTTAGGGGGTTCTATCATGTTATCAACTTGCCGTCCTGACCTAAGTGTAGTGATTGCATTTGCCTGCTCATGGCCTTTTCCTTTGATGTCATGAACTTCAAATTGACCCCTTGGATTTGACCCTTTAGGGTTAGCCCCAGGTTGACTCGGGAATGTACCCTTATCCCTTGTATTCAAAGAATCAACTAGTTGACTCACAGTGTATTCTAACTTCGCAATAGATTGTGTGTTAGCACTAAGGCTTTGTGCGGTGCTCTGTTGGAATTGGAGGGTATTCTGGGCTAATAGTTTCATCGTTTCCTCCAGAGAATTGATTCTTTGATTATCTGGATTAGGGATGACATTCTGTATGGGTGGCTTTTGAAACCCTAGAGATGGTACAGACTGAGATGGGCCACTTTGGTATGGATCTGTAGTCCATGAGAAATTTGGATGATTCTTCCATCCTTCATTGTAAGTGTTTGAATATGGATTATGTTTTTGTTGATTATCAAAATGATTGTTTTGATACAAAGCATTGATTCTTTCCATATTATTTTCTTGTCTCCCTAACATCGGGCATCGATAATCTGCATGGGTAGGCTCACTACAAATTGAACAAATAGAAAAGGTAGGTTCATTGTTGCGACTCATAGTTTGATTAGGCTTAATGCCTCTAAGGTATTTGGAGTGGAAGTCTTATTTCCTTGATTCATTTCTAGAGCCTCTAAGCGTCTCATCATAGTGGCCAGTTTAGCTTCTGCTTCTAATTTAGGTTCAACTTTATAGAATCCACCTTGTGCAGTAGGGGGAAATTTCCTATAATCTTCTTTGATTGGTTCCCACTGTAGTGTATTCTCTGCAATTTCTTCTAAGTAGGTCCAGGCTTGATCTGCTGTCTTTTTGGTGAATTCACCATTACAACATGATTCTACCATGGTCTTAGATGGGTAGTTCAACCCTTCATAAAGGATTTGGACTAGTCTAATTTTTTCAAAGCCATGGTGTGGACAGTGCAGGAGTAGGTCCTTAAATCTTTCTATGTATCTATAGAGAGCCTCACCTTCCAGTTGGTGAAACACATTCAAGGCCTGACGAATCGAGGCCGTCTTTTGTTTAGAATAGAATTTTCTATAAAAGAGCTCGAGTAGGCTTACCCAAGTAGTTATGGATCTAGCTTGTAAGGCATAAAGCCATGCTTTAGCCTTTTCTTTTAGCGAGAAGGGAAATAACCTAAGTTTAAGGTTTTCTTCGGACATATTATCGAATTTCATTGTTCCACATATGTCCTCAAATTCCCTCACGTGTTGATATGGATTTTCCTGCTCCATTCCCCGAAAGACTGGAAGCATTTGGATTAAGCCAGATTTTAATTCAAATTTTGCATTAGTGGTGGGTAAGGTTATGCAAGAAGGTTGTGTAGCCCTAGTGGGATACATATAATCCCCTAAGGTGATTGCTTGCGGCTGTTCTGCCATTTCTACGATGTTATTATAATCAATTCTAGCTAATCTTTTTCCTACACGTGCCCAGACTATGGACTGTGCGTCCAGATTAATACGTCAATTAGGTAATAGTAGTTTAACTAATATAACGATACGCTAGTAAAGAAAACAGAGTCCGTACTTTAGCAGAATAACTATGCAAATAGAGAGTACTATTATGCAATGCAACACCCTAGCAAATGGTTTCTATCGATGCAAGGTTGAGTGTACACCTCAGACTGAGACACACATACAACTATAAGAGGTGTATGTGCCGAGCTGGCGACAACCTTACAAAGTTGCGATGCAATTCGATTATTTGATCTACGGTGAAAGTTTGCACATTAACCGGTTACCCTAATTACTACGGTTATTGAATCAGCAGGAGTAAGCAATAGGAGTACGTAATCAAACCCACTGATTGGAGAGGCGTGGGTAAGGATTTGAGTACTTACCTTTGTGATGCTTATGCAAGTTTTCCGTTGAGCGTGTAAGTACCTGAAAAGTTAAATAGAAGATAATAAGTACGAAAGAGACAAAATACGAAAATAGAATAACTAAGAATACTAATACTGACTTTTTTTTTTCTTTTTTTTTTTTTTAAAGCAAATAAAAACTAAACTTTAATAGTTTTCAAACTCAAGTCCCCGGCAACGGCGCCAAAAACTTGTTGTGATTTTAAATTGTTATACCGCAAGTGCACGGCGTCTATCTGATAGACAGTGGCAAATACGGGTCGATCCCACAGAGACTTGGATGAAAACTGATTAAAGGATAAATTAATGATTAAACTAGTACGAAAATATCTCCACAGGAGAGCGAATGAATTACAAATTAATTTATTCCTAATCAAAATAAACGCAGTAGACTAAAAACACTAAAATAGTGGTTGTGGAGAATCAATGGATGAGAACTAGGGTTTCGGGGTTACGCTTAGACATTCACAAATAATATTGATTATTTATCTCAGTTGGGGTAGAATGGCGTGTTCATCCCAACCGGAAGATTTAACAATTAAAATCTGAGAATCTTTAATCTTAGATCTAGGCAGTTGACGATTAGCGTGAAGGAACTTGTTGCACGACACAGGGACTCTCCCTAGCATCCGGCGTAACCTGGGTCAACGCCGAATCTTAAAGAGTTTATAGAAGTGTCAACGTCTCTTTGAGAAGTTGAATCACAGAGCAGTCTATTTCTATAGATTAAAGATTTGAATTATAATAAAATGATAATAATCATACGATGGTTATTCAAAACGTTCAGAACGATACTACAGTGCTGTAGAAACTTCCCTACGCATCTACTATGACCGGAATCAATAATAGAAACAAGCGAATATGCAAGCATGCGGTATTTAATAAAGATTATGAAACAACCAAAGACGAAATTACATTGAGGCATAAACGGGAATCAATATTATTCATAAATAACCCAAGTTTCACCCCTAGCCCTAGCTAGGGGTTTAGCTACGCATATTTATACAATTCATAACGAAAATATAAATGCGAGCAAACTCCATTATGGATGACGAGCGTGTGTGTGAAGCTTCTGGCGAGGATGACGGCGCGTCTTCGACGATGGCGACTTGCGGCTTCGGGATGTGGAACGTCGATGAATGGTAATAGCCTCGGTGGTGAAGAAAACGGTGATGATGGCTCGGAGATGATGAAGAGGGTGATGATAGAAGGTCAGCCTAGGTTCGTCCTCCTCCCCCCTTTGTTTACCCGAACCCCCCCTTATATAGGATATATATAGAGAGAGAAATGCGGTTTAGAGAGAGAAATGGAAAGAGAATCCGAGAGAGAGGATCCCGATCGGGTTTCAGTTTTAGAAAGAGAGAGAAGGAAAGAAAACGGAAGAGAGAGAAGATCGGTCGAGAGATAGAGGGACGTCCGGAGTTGGAGAGAGAGAATCCCGTAGAGAGAGAAGAACGGGAGGAGAGAGAGACGCGATCGGGAGAAGAGAGAAAAAGGGAAGAATAGAGAGAGAAGATCGGGCTCTGATCGGGTAAGGAAGAGAGAGGCTCGGGCTGGGCGGTTAAGGAAAGATATGGGCGCTGGGTTTTAGAGAGAGAGAATCTAGGAGGGAGAGAGAGTGAAGTTCGGTGGGATCCGGTGTGCTGGAGTGCTGGCCGCTGCATTCGGTGTGCATGTTGATGCATGGAACGGCTGTGATTACAGGGTGATAGAGGGGTGGCTGGGTGGATCGGTGCATAGGCAGGCAGGCATGCATGCATGGAAGGGAAGATGGGCGATCGGACGGCTGTGAGTGGTGGAGGAAGAGGGTGCGGTTAATGGGCTGCTGGGTTGCAGTTTTAAAGAGAGAGAGAGTGGGTGGGCGGCTCGGGATTGAAGGGACGCATGCATATGTTTTGCTCGGCATGAGTGCAATGCATGGGTTTTACATTTGGATCGGACGGCTGCGATGGTGGGAAGGAGATGGCTGGGCGGTTGATGGTGGGTGCAACGCGTTAGGTTGTAAGGAACGCTAGGGACGGCTGCGATGCGATCCAACGGATGCATGAGTAGGGACGACTGTGATTAGTTTCCAAGTGATCACGGGTTAGAGAGAGAGTCGGCTGTATGCCATCAGGTTCGGGGCCGGGATCGATACATGGAATGGATGAGGTGGAACGGTCGGCTGGAATTAGGTGGCATGGGAGATAATCGGGTTATGCGATTCGATCGAAGTCTTGGCTATGACGGGTTTACGGGCGACTTTGTATATAGACGGTCGCGATGGGTACGATGGTGAAATAAGAAGAGTAGGGAATGGCCGACTTGGGTTGGTTAATGGGGTCACGTGGAAGGCTTGGTCACCCACTTATCATCATCCGCATTCATCATCGGTCCTTCAGAAATGTCCGCATACGGTCTGTACAACTTCCATCGCATTGCCGTGAGAATATCCATTGCTTGATCAGAACGCTCTTGAGCTGACTGCATCGATAACCAGATCAATTCCCTGAAAATCACGCATGAAATGACGTCCATTAGATTCCACTATGCGATTATCGATAAAAGGAATAATTTGGATTATTAGACAGTATAACTATCATGCATGATATGTATGAGAGTGAACCAATATGCCGTTGGGTTCGTATGAGAGTCTACTATATCGTGGTGCAAGGAAACTCATGCAGTTTACGTGTATTATGAAAGTTTTACGTAGCAAAGTGACGCTATGTGAATGATAAAGAAAGGATAATTCGCACCAAATGGACGCTCATCAATCACCACCACTGCGAAGCCTCTCTCCCGACCCTCACGTGACATTGAAGTCTCCAGCGATCACCCAGGGGCCATGAAAAATCAACCTGAGCAAGGACAGCTCCGTCTAGAAATCATCCCCTCTACTATGGTCAGTCGGGTCATAAACGGAAGACAGCATCCACTCCTCGCCATCTAACCTATTCTGAAGGACAAGAGAAAGGAAGAAAACCCCGACATTCGTGCTCCTTAGCAAGAAAAGGTCATCATTGAACCCTATTAGAATACCTCCCGACGCTCCTATAGCATCTTTCGCTTCCCACTTCGCAATCTTCTTCGTACTGAGAGAACGGAAAAAATGGCTCGTTGGATTCTCTCGCTTCGACTCCTGAATGCAGATGATATCAACGTCATGAATGGAGGCAAAAGAACTAGCAGCCCTCCTCTTCTCCGACTTCCCTAGGCCCCTAACATTCCCTAGGCTCACTATATCGAATGCTTGTTGCACCATTTCCATCCCAACTAAAAACCCAAGAAACAAAAGGAAGATATGTAATTAGCTCTCTATTCCTATAAAACTTCGATACATCCCGTTTCTTTGGATCATACCCAGGTCCCATTCCAAAATATCCTTATACCTAGGGCTGGCCATGGGTCGTGCCGGGTCATGTTCTTGTTGTGTCTAATTTCAGGTCGTGTCCATTGTCCAGAACCCCTAGATTCGGACCCAACCCATTTAACAAATAGTATTTATATCCTAAACCGGTACCCGACCTGCTTATAAATGGATAGACCCAATAAGACCTTTTTTTTTTTTGGTATATCAGATAGTGGTTATTGCATCATAACTTGCAGGTCCTCCGTAACCAGGACCGAGATAACTCTAGGGACATCATTATCCCAAAAACCCACCATACCCTGCGTCCTCGCCGCATTAGCCAACCAGTGCGCCGCACTATTCTCTACCCTCGAGATCCATTGGATGATCACTTTCGGAAGGTTCTGCCAAGCTGACATGCAAAAACCAACAAGCTGGCAAATATCCTGAGTAATACCCCTACTTAGAACTAATGCATCACAGGCCTTCCGAGCATCCGTGATGATCATGACCTCCCCATAATTCATCCTCACCAAATACTCCATTGCCTCTAATAAAGCACATAGTTCCGCCTGCAATGGGTTTTCCACCTCAAATTGGTAAGAAGCCGCAGCACACACTCTTCCCAACGGGTTTGCCAACACCCAAGCCCCTTCCGCCGCTTCGTGTGGCGCTGTGAATGATCCATCCATCCACATCTTCCACTTCCCCTCCAAGCCACCGCCATCTGCCCGCTCAGCTCGTGATTTTATGCCAAGGTAATTCTCACATAGCTTAGAGCAGACACCCACACTCACCGGGATTGCAGGGGACATCTGTCGAAACAGTTTGGCACATCTATCCTTCCATTGTTAGAATTGGTGAGGTCTACAGCTCGTAAAAACCTATAGTTTAGCTATATATGGTTGATAGTAAATGAATGCATATTGGTACGTACGTTAGTACGTGTTCTGATTACAGAATATAGAGCTATATGGTAATCCACTTGAGTGGGAGACTCAAGGGACTAGTCCCATGTAACCTAAATACGTTTGCAGCTCTGGTTAGGGTTGGTCGTCCTATCAGGATAAGCTGTTGGGATGACAGAGCGTGGGTGTCTCCACCACGGTCATTGCCAGGCACAGTGTCTGTGGCCGAACGGAACCAACATGGTGCACAGATCGGTGAGCAGATACCGGTGCACTAAACCGTGTTTCTGCTTAGGGTAAAACGGTCTTAAACCTTGAGGAACCATGTCTGGTGGACTAACCAGTTGTGTAGTGCTTTGGCACACCAATGTGTGAGGATCCGGATGCAGGGATCCAAAACCATGGTGTACTGGGTTACCCGGCTGGCGTTGCATCAGCGTGTCACTCCTGCAAGCTATCCACACCCCTAATGGGAGGTGCGTTCTTTGGTCTGACCTACGTCGTATTAAACCCTGGCCAGGTGGTCATCAGTTGGACTGGTGATAAATCCGGTTGCTCGGAAGAGTAATCGGAGGTACAATGTATGTGGTCAACCTGGAAGGAATCGAGTCATATGAGCACTCGAGTCTGACGGTATTCTCCACCGCTCGAGTTGCATCATAGCACCAGTTGGAGGGACAGCGAGTTTACCATACTAAGCGGAGAGCAGGGGTATGAGGGAGAATATAGTAAGTCCGGGGGAATTGGAGTGCAGCCTGCGTCGCACTCTGGGTGGCTACGCAAGTTAACTCAGACTCAGAGTATCGATGGTACACCCGGGTAGTGTGTCGATCGAGTCTAAGTTGGAAGCCATGAACCCTGGTCCCTGAAGGTTCCACCTTATCGACATTATGTATGGTTCTTCTACCATCTCCTCGAAACACAAGACGCACTAAGAGGAAGCGAGAAGTTCAAGCCTACGCTCCGTGAGTGCTTCGCACTAGTGCACGGTAGATGTGTAGCTACGTATGTGCACTAAGGGGAAACCCTAAGTTAGTGTAGAGACGCATTTAGTTATCCCTCGCCATAAGTGAACTTTGCTACATGGGTGCGATGCACCAGGACATGTTGCGAGTTGACTGGTTGACTTTACTAGGGGCACCGTTCGGTGACCTCAGTTAATAGTAAAGTAACTTGTCAAGATCACTTAAGGAAGAGTCGCTAAGTCTCGCATACTAGAAATGGTCAATTTGAGGCATAAGGGCGTTTTGGTAAAAAAACGCACTGTCAAGCCTCACTAGTGGTCGACCCTAGCTGTGGGAGACCCATGCAGGGCCGGCCCCTATATTCTAGGGATGAGAATCCCGAGTAATAGGGCCGGCCATAGGGATAAACATTGGGGTTTTGAATTGGTCAAAACAAGCCCTAATTAAAAGTGGGGAAAACGGATAAAGAGATGAAGAGATAAAGTGAGATTTTTGGAGAGATAATTATGGGAGGTTATTATCCCCTTGGATCCTTATCCAAGGGGGTAGGCTGGCCCTATATAAGGGACTATATGGGGCCGGCCATAATGATGAGAAATCCGACCCCCCCCTTTCCTTCATCTCTCCCTATCTCTCTTCTCATCTCCTTTCTCGTCTCTCCCCTCGCTTGCGCCATGAGATGGCGACTCGTCTTTCTCACGTGGTGTTTCGTAGAAGGAGAAGGCTTATCATATGGAGGCACTCAGAGATCCATCGACGAGGTGCCGTGCATCGTGTGAGATCGGGTGAACTAGAAGGCGTCTCCCGCAACCTTTTGCTGTCCAGAATCTCCACAGAAAATAAGCATTGTTTCTATAATTTCGGGAGCTATAGAAGTCCAAACGAGGTGAAACTTGTTGGAAAAGTTGCGTCCCGAAGTTGGCTACCTGCAGTCCAAATTTTAACCCAATCGGAGTTCGAAGCAGAAAGTTATGGCTATCGTACCGAAGCTATGTCAAGCAGATCCGAGTCCGTCTCCATCAACAAAGAAGAAATTTGTCGCGGTGAAAGAATCCGCACGCAGGTATAATCTCTAACAAGTAGATCTAACATAATTAGAACATGCATACATGCTAGATTGTTCTTTTGCGTTATATCGTCGTTAGGGGTTCGCATAGTTGTCATGCTAGATTCATACACGCACGTGTAGATCGTTTCGATGAAAATTTTTGATATGTAACGCACACCGCTCACGGTCTTCGGACCTTCACTTTGCTTCTCTGTGGGCCTCTACCATGGATTTATTTCCAACAATTGGTATCAGAGCACGCTAGTGGTGTGCGTTTTATGTTTTTCATGAAACCGTCATGTGCGCGCATGAATAGTATGTGCCGCCATTGGGGTTCTACGAGTAGATCATGCATAGTATATATTGTATGCTCTATGAATTGTTATTGCAGGGCGCCGCTTCTAAAAATTATTCTGGATATGTGATTGCTTGCTATCGGGGGTCGGACCCCGTGTTAGCAAATATTGTCTGGATGTTTTTCTTCTATGTGTGGATAGTTTTAGAGCCGTAGTTGGGCAAGTGGTGGAAGTTCACCACCCTTGATTCCTAGGCTTTTTGCAAGGTTTGTTTTCCTTTTCGTTCTAGAAAATTGTGTACGAGTGAGCACTTGCTCGAAGCGTACTAGAGCTTTTTCGGTTACAGATTGAAGAGGAGGACTTGTCGTGGAGATCCACCATCGGGAAGATGAGCGAAACCTTGGAGGACGATGGCGATTCGACGAAGCGTACACGATGACGGCAAAGGGCAAAAGCGTCAGGAGATCATATACAGAGGCTTGCACCGGATCGAGGAGCCTTGCGAAGGAGATAGAGAGCCTGCGCTATGCGAGTCAGGTTCAGGGATCGAACCCTGAACTTGATTCAGTTGTGTGCTTGTTTCTTTCAGTAGTTCTTTATATTTCTGTAGAGAACCCCGATGCGATAATTTAATTATCTGTGTTAGAGGGATGCCCTTTCTTCTCGGGTCCTAGCGACCTTATTAGGATAGGATTCCACTAGTGACGCCTATTATTTAATTGACCCTTGATGATAGAAAGAATTCCTCACATTTGGTTATGCCACCATTAGGTCAACACCCGATTAGCCGGGTGTGCCTATTTGGCCAGCATCGAAACCTAGAATGAGTTGGAATTCTACTATGACATCATTCGTCAAATTTATAAGCAAGGTGCCATGGTAGTGGAAGACCTTTCCAATTAGTCTGACCTTAGGCTAGGCTCCAGGGCATTAGCGTGATAGCCAAGTTTGCAGAGCATCGATGTTCTTGGAATATGTAATGTGACCCTTGAGTGGAGAAATCCACTCGAGGCAGGGACTATGATATTCCGAGATCGATTAATGCTTCACGAAAGGCTTGAAACGCTAGTGGGAGCACGGTATGACCAGGGTCTAGTGTATAGGTTGTCGTGACCTTAGTGTACACTCATACTTTCATTAAATAACCCTCAACTATAATAAGGGATGTGTAAAAGGACTCGTCGAGATCCTCTGGCCTCCACAACCAACTGCTATGTGTCTGGGTAGAAGGGCATAGCTCGACACCCCCTAGGGTGAGGGTTATGTTTTTCCATGCCAGATAACTTAGCGGTCTCCTTCAGGATATGGCAGTTACTGGGCCAGGAGAGAAGGGCTTTTTATCCCACCCTAGTGGGGGCCGCATAAACTCCCGTGCCGTAATTGCTTAGGCTTGTGGGTAAGCATCCGAAGTGGACGTGAGGCATTCGTTGCTCAGACAATGAGGATCATGTGGTACTGGCCAAAAGGACAACCATGGTCCATCAAAGCCCTTAGTTGGCAGATTTGGATAGGGTCAAGGAAAGGCCCGTGTAAGCGGATTGACGCTGCATGATGCCCTATATAAGGGACTATATGGGGCCGACCATAATGATGAGAAATCCGACCCCCCCTTTCCTTCATCTCTCCCTTTCTCTCTTCTCATCTCCTTCCTCGTCTCTCCCCTCGCTTGCGCCATGAGATGGCGACTCGTCTTTCTCGCGTGGTGTTTCATAGAAGGAGAAGGCTCATCGTATGGAGGTACTAAGAGATCCATCGACGAGGTGCCGTGCATCGTGTGAGATCGGGTGAACTAGAAGGCGTCTCCCGCAACCTTTTGCTGTCCAGAATCTCCACAGAAAATTAATGTTGTTTCTGTGCTTCGGGGAGCTACAGAAGTCCACACGAGGTGAAACTTGTTGGAAAAGTTGTGTTTCGAAGTTGGCTACCTGCAGTCCAAATTTCAGCCCAATCGGAGTTTGGAGCAGAAAGTTATAGCCATCGCATCGAAGCTATGTCAAGCAGATCCGAGCCCGTCTCCATCAACAAAGAAGAAATTTGTCGCGGTGAAAGAATCCTCACGCAGGTATGATCTCTAACAAGTAGATCTAACATAATTAGAACATGCATACATGCTAGATTGTTCTTTTGCGTTACATCGTCGTTAGGGGTTCGCGTAGTTGTCATGCTAGATTCATACACACACGTGTAGATCGTTTCGATAAAAAATTTTGATATGTAACGCACACCGCTCACGGTCTTCGGACCTTCACTTTACTTCCGCATCGGGCCTCTACCATGGATTTATTTCCAACATCCATAACTGCCACAGTGCTACTGCCAACCTTTCACTAGGCACTGAAAGGTCATACCTCAGTTCATACTTCGATTCAGGTCGCAGAAGCTCAACCTGAGATGGATTAAGTCCCGTTCTCCTTCGGAACTCCTCCCAAAAACCTTCCGCCCTCGAACACAATCAGAAAACATGAGCGATATTCTCCCTAGGCTCCCGACACCAAGAACATTCCCCATACCCCAACCGGATACGAAATCGCAGCAATTTAGTCGTTGGCAATGTGCATGCGTTATGCAACAATTTCCACAAAAACAATTGAATCTTCGGCGGTATCTGTAATTGCCAAATATTTGCACCCCACCACCGATGCCTATCCTGCCCACTCCCCATGGGATACCCTCTAATCTCCTGCAGCAATCTACGGTACTTCGTGTTATAGCTTATGTGTCCTTAGCGTGGATTTTCTGTATTAACATTAATAAAGATGCATTTGGTTATTGCTTTAATTAGAATACTACTATGGTATATGTTAATTCACATATAATAAAGGACCCTAGGGAACACAGTAGGCCACTGAGGCGCATGGACGATCCATGCTTGGGAGACCCAGTGGACCAGTTATGTGTAGACCTAGAACTAGTTCATAGCTTAGGTGATGCCGGTCGCTTCACCGAGAACAAGCTGTTGGCAGGTAGAGGATGTGGTGAAGTCTCCACCATGGAAACGCGGGATTTCCATTCACCTGACCAAGCACGATGATCGTGTTAAACAGAAACCAAGATGGTGCATAGTTCAGTGATTCAGACACTAGTGCATAAACCGTCTTACTACTATATATAGATAATCTGTCCTTAACCCTGAGGGACCATGTTCACTGGGCCAACCAGTTGTGTGGTGCTTTGATGTGCCAACGTGTGAGGACCTTCCATAGTCCAATACCACGATACGTTGGGTTATCCGGCTGGCGCTTGAGTGACATGTAATCCCTAAAGGTTATCCGACGCCCAGTGTTGGATGGGTGCGTTTTGATGATGAGTGAATCTGTCCACACAGTTAACCCAGGTCTGGTGGTTGTCAGTATGACTAACGATATTCCAGATGCTAGGCATAGCACCGGAAGGTGTGTGGTGTTATATATGACAAGTCATCAGACCCTAGTCAGATGATCTATCGGGATCTGACGGTGCTCCCCACCGCCCGAGTCATATCATGGCACCAGTAATAGGAGGGACTAAGGATTATCAGAGTATAGTAGAGAACAGGGTTACGAGGGAGTAACATAAGTTTAGGATCACTAGAGTTTAACTCGCGTCGTACTCTGGGTGGCTACGCTGGTTAATCGGATTAGGGCTGATTAACGGAACTTTCGGTGTATCACCGGAACAGTTAATCAAGGATCCGGTTGCAGCTAGAGATCCCGAACCCTGAAGGTTCCACCCTGTCATTGCATATAGAAATTTTTCCCTGACCTGGTTAGATATATTGGATGCGAAGTAGCACGATAGAGCGCAAGCCCGGAGTCTAAGAACCTAATTCACATGTGTTAGGGGCCGTAGGGGTATTTTGGTAAATACTAAAATATGGCTCAGAACATATTGAATATGAATCTTAGAATGAGTGAAATAATTTCAGGAGCTCATACGCGCTGACGGAACTCGATTCCGAGTAGCGCACCTCACTCAGTCTCTTTTTCAGTTGATTACTTTTCGTGAAGGGCGTTTTTGTCCAGGCTTCACGATAGACACTTGGTAGCCCTAAAACCGACCCCCCCTCATCCTGATCTTATTAGGGCTGGCCCTAGCTTGCGCATGGCACTAGGAGACTGGATCTATATGTAGAAGGGAGGGGTAGGGGCCATCCTTTAGTGCTCTTCCTCTCCTAATACCCGAACCTCTCCCTCGCTCCCTCTCTTTGTGGTTTCGGCCAAGGAAGAAGGGAGAAGAAGGAAGAAGGAAGGAGAAGGAAGGAGAAGGAAGAAGAGAGAAAGAGAAGGAGGAGATCTCGTGACTAGCCATCGTCTTCGCAAAGAATTCCTCCGTCGGCTCGTAGTCCTTGCACTCAGAGGTAGGACTTCAAGGATTCCTCCCTTCGCAAAGGACAAGGTGCTATCCGACAGTTTCCCTTGCGATTCACGTGCGGTTCATTATCGTTCCGTTCTCTCCGGATCATAAATCCATAAGGTATGATGATTCAAAACACCTAACTAGATGCATGCATGTTTTTCGTAGATCGTAGTATGCCTATAGGGTGTCCGTGCATATGCTAAGATCATAGATTTGCATGTAGATTGTTTTGTAGAATTAATTGCAATGAAACATACACCGTATGATCTTCGGATCTACCTTTTGCTTCCACTGCGACTCTGATAAGCGGATCCAATTCCAACAATTGGTATCCCTATAGTGGAATCCCTAGTAGCATCCAGTTGTTCTCCAGTCTCATAGATTATGGATTCTGGTTCCACTAACCATGCTTGCAATAATTTGTAGGGGTTCAAGGAGATAAGAAAACTGGGTGATGGAGAGATAATCCTAAGCATGGGAACTGAGGCCGTGACAAAGGCTGAAGCAGTTGGGGATGTCGTCTTGCAGTTTTCTTGATGGAAAAAGTTTATTACTTAGAGACATACTTTATGTACCATCCTTGAGATGAAATTTAATTTATGTTTCTTTATTGAATAATGAAGGTTTTTCAGTTTTATATGATGCTTCTGGTGTGTCAATTAAATTGATTGGTTCCTTTGTTTGTAAGGGAAAGACACAGAATGGTTTCTATGTAATTAACTCCAATCATAAGCAGAATAACATAACTGAAGCATGTGTAGTTAATTCATCTAAAAGGAAAAATCCCTCAGATAATCCAACACTCCTTTGGAATCTAAGCCTTGGACACATAGCCTCAGACAGGATTCATAGGTTGGTTAAGGTAGGACTTTTAAGTCCAGATATTTCAGAAAGCCTACAAACGTGTGAGTCTTGCCTGGAAGGCAAGATGACTAAAAGATCTTTCCGAGCCAAAGGTAGCAGATCTCAGGAGGTATTAGAATTGGTACACACTGATATATATGGGCCCATAAGTATCCATGCCATAGGAGGCTTCGAGTATTTCATCACCTTCACGGATGATCACTCGAGGTTTGGATACAAATACCTAATACGGCGGAAGTCTGAATCCTTTGATAAGTTCAAGGAGTTCAGAGCTGAAGCAGTGAAGCAGACGGGTAAAAGTATCAAGTCTCTTCGATCGGATGAAGGAGGCGAATACCTATCGGATGAATTTATTGGGTACCTGCGTGAGCATGGGATCGTATCCCAATTGACTACACCAGGGACACCACAACAAAACGGTGTATCTGAGAGGAGAAACCAAACTTTGTTAGACATGGTTCGGACTATGATGAGTTATGCAACATTGCCACCTAGTTTTTGGGGATATGCCCTAGAGACGGCAGCATATACTTTGAACTTTGTTCCATCAAAGTCAGTACATCTAACTCCTTGGGAGCTGTGGTTGAAGCGAAAGCCAAGCCTACAACACTTTAGGATTTGGGGTTGTCCAGCACATGTGCGGAAGGACAAGCGAGATAAGATGGAGTCAAAGACTAAAATATGTCTGTTTGTTGGGTATCCAAAAGGGACAAATGATGGTTTATTTTATGATCCTGAGGATAGAAAGGTTGTCATCTCGACAAACGCCGTATTCTTGGAGCAGGATTATTTAATAGACCATAAGCCCACCAGTAAAGTAGTTCTTGAAGAATTGCTTGGTACTGATGGAAGTACGCAGATAGAAAACATAGTATGAGCCGATACTAATAAAATAAACGATACTATAGAATCGACTCCTATGGAACCACCGCAGGCTTGTCACAGTGGAAGGACCACAAGTGCTCCTGATAGATACATTGGAGAAGCCTTTATGGTGGATCCAAAGTTTCAGGAGGATGATCCTCTAAACTATGACGAAGCGATGATATCCTCTGACCATGCAGCATGGCAGAAAGCCATGGAGGTAGAACTGACATCGATGTCCCAAAACTCGGTCCAAACACTTGTAATACCACCTCACAATATTAAACCTGTTGGGTGTAAGTGGGTGTACAAAAGAAAAAGAGGTCCGGATAGTACCGTTGAGACTTACAAAGCTAGACTAGTTGCTAAGGGTTATACCCAGCGAGAAGGGATCGACTATGACGAAACCTTTTCGCCAGTGGCTATGCTTAAGTCTATCCAGATTCTCTTGTCCATTACAGCCTATTATGATTGGGAGATCTGGCTGTTGGAAATAAATCCATGGTAGAGGCCCGCAGCGGAAGCAAAGAATAGGTCCGAGGACCGAGAGCGGTGTGCGTTACATATCAAAATTTTCATCGAAACGATCTACATATGCGTGTATGAAACTAGCATGGCAACTACGCGAACCCCTAACGATGATCTAACGCAAAAGAACAATCTAGCATGTATGCATGTTCTAATTATGTTAGATCTACTTGTTAGAGATCATACCTGCGTGCGGAATCTTTCACCGCGACAAATTTCTTCTTTGTCGATGGAGACGGGCTACGGATCTGCTCGATATAGCTTCGGTGCAACGGCCATAACTTTCTGTTCCGAACTCCGATTGGGCTAAAATTTGGACTGCAGGTAGACAACTTTGAGACGCAACTTTTCCAACAAGTTTCACGTGGTTTGGACTTCTGTAGCTTCCAGAATCGCAGAAACAACGTTGATTTTCTGTGCAGATTCTGGACAGCAAAAGGTTGCGGGAGACTCCTTCTAGTTCACCCGATCTCACACGATACACGGCACCTCGTCGATGGATCTCTGAGTGCCTCCATACGACGAGTCTTCTCCTTCTACGAAACACCACGTGAGGAAGACGAGTCGCCATCCAATGGCGCAAGCGAGGGAGAGAGAGACGAGAGAGGAGATGCGAAGAGAGAAGAGGGGCTTCGGTTTCCCCATGGCTTGCATGGCCGGCCCTAGGGCTTGCCCATGCAACTAATTTCGTGCACCCTCTCTCTCCTTCTCATATATATAGCCGGCCTATCCATATGGATAAGGACAGTATGGATAACCGGCCCCTTCATCGGAGGCAACAACCTCCCGAAACTAATGGGGCCGGCCTTGACCAGTCTCTCAACACTTAGGGCCGGCCCCCTTAGTGCATAGTGGCGCATGGTATGACCAAAACGCCCTTATGCCACTAGTTGGCCGTTCCTCGTGTACGAGACTTTGCAAGGCACACATAAGTGAAGTGCACCAGTGATTTCACTATTCTCTGAGGTTCCCGTAGGGTGCCCCTAGTGAAGTCAACTAGTCAACTCGCAACATGTCCCGGTGCATCGCACCCATGTGGCAAAGTCCACTTATGGCAAGGAATTGCTACATGCGTCTCTGCACTAACCTAGGGTTTCCCCTTAGTGCACACACGTAGCTACGCATCTACCGTGCACTAGTGCGAAGTACTCACGGAGCGTATGCTTGGACTTCTCGCTTCCTCTAACTACGTTCTGTCTTTCGAGGAGATGGTATAAGAACCGTACATAATGTCGATAAGGTGGAACCTTCAGGGACCAGGGTTCATGGCTTCCAACTCAGACTCGATCGACACACTACCCGAGTGTACCATCGATCCTCTGAGTCCGAGTTAACCTGCGTAGCCACCCAGAGTGCGACGCAGGCTGCACTCCAATCGCCCCGGACTTACTATGTTCTCCCACATACCCCTGCTCTTCGCTTAGTATGGTAAACTCACTGTCCCTCCACTGGTGCCATGACGCAACTCGAGCGGTGGAGAATACCGTCAGACTCGAGTGCTCATATGACTCGGTTCCTTCCAGGTTGACCATGTACATCGTACCTCCGATAACTCTGCCGAGTAACCGGATCCGTCACCAGTCGAACTGATGACCACCTGGCCAGGGTTTAATACGACATAGGTCAGACCAAGGAACGCACCTCCCGTTAAGGGTGTGGATAGCCTGCAGGAGTGACATGCTGATGCAACGCCAGCCGGGTAACCCAGTACACCGTGGTTTTGGATCACTGCATCCGGATCCTCACACATTGGTGCGCCAAAGCACCACACAACTGGTTAGTCCACCAGACATGGCTCCTCAGGGTTTAGGACCGTTTTACCCTAAGCAGAAACACGGTTTAGTGCACCGGTGTCTGCTCACCGATCTGTGCACCGTGTTGGTTCCGTTCGGCCACAGACACTGTGCCTGGTAATGACCGTGGTGGAGACACCCACGCTCTGTCATCCCAACAGCTTAACCTGATAGGGCGACCAACCCTAATCAGAGCTGCGAACGTATTTAGGTTACATGGGACCAGTCCCTTGAGTCTCCCACTCAAGAGGATTACCATGTAGCCATGGCTCTCTGTTCTGTAATCAGAACACGTACTATGGTACGTACCTAGATGCAATCTTATACTATCAACCATACATAGCTAAACTATAGGTTTTTACGAGCTATAGACCTCACCAATTCTAACAATCTCCCACTAGGTCTAACGAGGAATAACGGTGTTGAGCTCTGTAGCTTCTACATGCTACCCAAAAGCCTTTGCAGGAATTCCCTAATGGAATTGGCAACATTGTCTGTAGATTCCACCTCAGTATCGCTACTTGCATTTCCTCCTATAACTGTCAGATCAAGTGAAGTTTGTACTTGATGGGTTTCCCCTCACGGTGGTACCTAGTCTCCTTGGACCTTACTTACCGCTCTTCTGTTGCAACAACAGATAACTGAGCTTCTGGTACGCGTCCCAAGTTCTCTAAGAACTTCCTAAGCCTTACCACCTGATATATTACCTATCACGCAACAACGTGCTAAGCCTCTGTGGTAGAGTCTGTGATTCACTCTTGCTTCACACTCTACCAACTACCGCTTCTAATCCCAAGATAAAAATAATCTCTGAAATCGATTCTCTGGAACACACATCTGACACTAAAGTTAGATCCTGTGTGTCCAATCGATATCAGGACCTGTGAAGTGCAAGCTAACTCATAATCCTTACTTAACAGGGATTTCTGAGTATACCCTTCACATTGGTCCAAAGATCTGGACCCGGGTTCGACTGAAACCGACCCATCTTCCTGTTGCGCAATAGATATCTAGCCTCGTAAAACGAATCTGGCTAGAATCTTATCTTCATGCGTAGCCTGTGACAGCAAGAGAATCTTGCTCTGGTTATCTAGAGTTACCTTGATTCTCAGAGCATAACTCGCCTCACTAGGGTCTTTCACATCGAATTGTGATGACTACAAACCTTTACCGTAAACAATATTCCTACGTCATTTTCAATCAGTAGAATATCGTTAACGTAAAGTACTAAATATACCCTTGTAGCTATTTCACCTTTCCTATACCATCTTGGTTTATCCTCATTCTGATCAAATCCGTATGAGCGGATTCCCTTGATCAAAATAGATATTCCAACCTGGATGCTTGCATCAGTCCATAAATGGACCGTTGCAACTTGCATTCTATATCTTCCTAACCTATTGACACAAAGCCTGAGGCTATATCATCCATATGTCCTTTTTCAAATTCCCGTTAGGGAATAACTGTCTTGACATCCATTAACCAGATCTCCCAACTATAATGGGCTGTGATGGATTAAGAGGATCCGTTATAGACTTAGGCATAGCTACCAGTGAGATGGTTTTGACATAGTCAATCCCTTCTCCTTTGGTAACTAATCTAGCTACTTAAGTCTTAATCGGGTGCTCTTCTAATGCACCTTCTACACCCTGAAGGGTGATAGTGCTATAAGTGTCAAGACTATTCCAAGGGACATTGATGCAAATTTGCCTCCATGGTCTTTTGTCAGTCAGAGCTGTCGGAAGCTCCCACTACTTCTTCGTAGCTCTAGGGATCATCCTCCTGAAACTCTGAATTAACTATTAAAGTTTCTCCATAGTATCTTTCAGGAGCTCTGATAGTCCCACAACGACGAGGTGGTGGTGGTACAAAGGAACCTCCCACTACTTCTTCTTAGCTCTAGGGATCATCCTCCTGAAACTCTGGATTAACTATCAAAGTTTCTCCATATCATCTTTTAGGAGCTCTGATGGTCCCACAACGACGAAGTGGTGGTGGTACAAAAGTGAATTGTTTCTACAGTACCTGGTATACTAGTTTCTTGTATCATCTACTCCCACTACGTTTTCAGATGCGCACTCTCTACCAGTACCCAGTAGTTCACCCAGAACTACCTTACTGATAAACTTATGGTCTATAATATAATCCTGGTCTAGGTAGATGGTATTCGTAGAAACGATTATCTTCAAAACCTCAAGATCATAGAACAGTCCACCTTATGCCTCCTAAGGGTAACCTACAAACAGATATACCTGGAACTACATCTCCATCTCATCCCTCTTGTCCTTTTGCACAAGTGCAGGACAACCCTATATCTCAAGACTCTATAGTGTCAGCTTTCGCTTAGACCATAGCTCTCTATAGGTCTGAGGCACTGATCTAGATGAGAAAGAGTTTCAGATATAAGCTACTGTTTTAAGGTACAACCCCACCAAAGGGTGGGTAGTACATTTGGCAATATTCATCAGACTACGGACCATGTCAAACAGGGTCCGATTCCTTCTCTCGGAGACTTTATTCTGACGTGTCATCCTTGGAGCATTTAATTGGGAGCTAATCCCATGCTCCATCAGGATCCTATGGAACCCATCCGATAGGTTCTTGTTTCCTCGATAAGTCGAAGAGACTCCTATCGTCTGGACGCTCTTGAAACCATAGACGTCAAAATTAACTAACTCCCATACCTTCATGGCCCTTTTAGTTATTCTGCCTTCCAGATTACACTCATAGGTTAGAAGGATCTCCGATGATTCTGTGAACAGAAACTCGGCCTTCTGTCATCTTTGAATTTATCTGAGGTAAAATATCTAAATCAGAGGGATCACAAATGGGATAGATTCTCCGAAGGATTTAGATGAATTTAAATTTAACGCTGCAGCTGTCATGAAATCTATTTCCGAATTAAGATTAAATTTAAAGAGATTATTCTGATCTATTCTTCTAGTACTTAAGCTATCTTTTCAGTTTAAGATACACACATACGGTGCTGTCTAAAACTAAAAAACTTTATTTACTAAGGAGGAAACAGAACTACATCTCTAAAAAAAACAAAATCTGTATTTCGGAAAAACTAAGACATTCATATCTAACAGCTTCCGCAGCGGCTTATGGCATCAGTACCTATGTTAGGATTACTTCACTATAAAGTAGCCTTCTGCTTTCCTTGAATCTCTGTAGACCCGAAGTCTACATTCTAAGAAGCATAAGAACTGCTACTAGATAGCGACTCAAATCCTAACATCCTGAGGCCATACTCAATCTTCAAATACCCCCTATAGTCGCCAAAACAGAAACACTTCTGTCCTTAGCGTTACCAAACTTAGGAGTCCATACTAGTTTCTGCACTAAAATAGTATTCGATCTCTTATAAGTTACTCCCTTAGGTTCTTCTAAAGAAGACCTAGGTTAAGCACTAAAGGCATTGCCTTTAATCTTGATCTCATCCTTTGTCTCTTGGAAATCTCCTTAGATGTTCTGCGTTTATTATCTCTAACTTGTTAAAGCTAAAGTCTCTGATAACGCCTTCGAAGGTTCCAGACAAGGATGCAAGATAGACGTCTTCCACCACCTCGTCATCTGGTACTATGTCTTTGGAATCTAGTTCGATCTGGAACTCAAGGATGTGTTCCCGAACAAGCATTCCCTCTGACATCTTGGTACCGACAAGTATCTTGGTGGATAAGCGATGAGTCTACTGACTTCGCCTAGCAAATATCTTATGCAAGTAAAACTTTATTAGAGAAGACCCGGCATATCTTTGACTTGCTTCTAAGGAGTTGTCTGCAAGTCTGCTATGACACAGAACTTTCACATCTCCTCAGATTCTCGCTAGTCATCATATGCCCTAGTTAGTACCCTAGTGATATCTGGACCCGTTAGGTCTAGTACAGGGATATTTAGATTGGATGCCAATGTACGTTTACTACCCTAAGCATAAGCTAAAGATAGCGCTTCCGCTCTACGTAGCTAGAGACCCGATAACTGGTTCTCTTATGGGATAGCGGATAGGGGAACTATTTGGTTGAATGAAAATGAATGCAGGAAAACTTATTTTATGGATTTTGAAAATAAGCTAATTATATCCAAATGTCAGCACTACCCTCACAGCGAAGACACCTCTATGGATTAATTTAACCATGTATGTAAGATCTCAGAATAGGCTGCACCTGTCCGAGGGGGCAGTGTGCAGGTCATCCGCTTACACGGGTCTTTCCCTTGACCCTATCCAAATCTGCCAACTAAGGGCTTTGATGAACCATGGTTATCTTTTGGCCAGTACCACGTGATCACCATTGTCTTCGCAACGAATACCTCACGTGTACTTCGGATGCTTAACCACGAGCCTAGGCAATTACGGAACGGAAGTTCTAACGGCCCCCACGAGGGTGAGTAAAAGCCTGAACCCTTGGCGCAGTAATCGTCATATCCCGAGGGAGATCACTAAGTAGCTTGGCATGGAAAAACACAGCTCTCACCCGAGGGGGTTGTTGAGTTATGCCCTTCCACCCGAGCACGAAGTGATTGGCCGTGGAGGCCAGAGGATCTCTAAAAGTCCTCTCTTGCATCCCTTATTAAATTTGAGGGTTATTTAATGCAAGTATGAGTGTATACTAAGGTCACGACAACCTATACACTAGACCCTGGTCATACCATGCTCCCACTAGCGTTTCAAGCCTTTCGCGAAGCATTAATCGATCTCGGAATATCATAGTCCCTGCCTCAAGTGGATTTCTCCACTCAAGGGTCACATTACATATCCCAAGAACATCGATGCTTTGCAAACTTGGCTATTACGCTAATGCCCTGGAGCCTAGCCTAAGGTCAGACTGACAGGAAAGGTCTTCCACTACCATGGCGCCTCGCTTATAAATTTGACGAATGATGTCATAGTAGAATTCCAACTCATTCTAGGTTTCGATGCTTGCCAAATAGGCACACCCGACTAATCGGGTGTTGACCTAATGGGGGCATAACCAAATGTGAGGAATTCATGCTATCATCAAGGGTCAATTAAATAATAGACGTCACTAGTGGAATCCTATCCTAATAAGGTCGCTAGGACCCGAGGGAAAAGGGCATCCCTCTAACACAGATAATCAAATTATCGTATCGGGGTTCTCTACAGAAATATAAAGAACTACTGAAAGAAACAAGCACACAACTGAATCAAGTTCAGGGTCCGACCCCTGAACCTGACTGGCACAGCGCAGGCTCTCTGTCTCCTTCGCAAGGCTCCTCGATCCGGTGCAAGCCTCTGTATACGATCTTCTGACGCTTTCTGCCCTTTGCCGTCAAAGTGTACGCTTCGCCGGATCGTCATCGTCCTCCAAGGTTCCGCTCATCTTCCCGGTGGTGAATCTCCACGGCAAGTCCTCCTCTTCAATCTGTAACCGAAAAAGATCTAGTACGCTTCGAGCAAGTGCTCGCTCGTACAGAATTTCCTTGAAAGAAAAGGAAAACAAACCTAGCAAAAGCCTGGGAATCAAGGGTGGTAAATCTTCACTTCTTGCCCGACTATGGCTCTAAAATCTATCCACACACAGAAGAAAAAACATCCAGACAAAATCGCTAACACGGGGTCCGACCCCCGGTAGCAAGCAATCACATATCCAGAATAATTTTAGAAGCGGCGCCCTGCAAGAACGATTCATAGAACACACAAAAAATATACTATGCATGATGTACTCGTAGAACCCCGATGGCGGCACATACTATTCATGCGCGCACATGACGGTTTCATGAAAAACATGAAACGCACACCACTAGCGTGCTCTGATACCAATTGTTGGAAATAAATCCATGGTAGAGGCCCGCAGCGGAAGCAAAGAATAGGTCCGAGGACCGAGAGCGGTGTGCGTTACATATCAAAATTTTCATCGAAACGATCTACATATGCGTGTATGAAACTAGCATGGCAACTACGCGAACCCCTAACGATGATCTAACGCAAAAGAACAATCTAGCATGTATGCATGTTCTAATTATGTTAGATCTACTTGTTAGAGATCATACCTGCGTGCGGAATCTTTCACTGCGACAAATTTCTTCTTTGTCGATGGAGACGGGCTACGGATCTGCTCGATATAGCTTCGGTGCGACGGCCATAACTTTCTCCTCCGAACTCCGATTGGGATGAAATTTGGACTGCAGGTAGCCAACTTCGAGACGCAACTTTTCCAATAAGTTTCACATCGTTTGGACTTCTGTAGCTTCCGGAATCGCAAAAACAACGTTGATTTTTTGTGCAGATTCTGGACAGCAAAAGGTTGCGGGAGACTCCTTCTAGTTCACCCGATTTCACACGATGCACGGCACCTCGTCGATGGATCTCTGAGTGCCTCCATACGACGAGCCTTCTCCTTCTACGAAACACCACGTGAGGAAGACGAGTCGCCATCCAATGGCGCAAGCGAGGGAGAGAGAGACGAGAGAGGAGATGCGAAGAGAGAAGAGGGGCTTCGGTTTCCCCATGGCTTGCATGGCCGGCCCTAGGGCTTGCCCATGCTACTAATTTCGTGCACCCTCTCTCTCCTTCTCATATATATAGCCGGCCTATCCATATGGATAAGGACAGTATGGATAAGGATGATTGATTCAAACCTTATCCCTATATATCTCTTCTTTATCTCTATCCTTTCCTTGTTTTCGAAAACGGTCAAAACCAGCCCGTTTTCTGCGCCTCATAACCGGCCCCTTCATCGGAGGCAACAACCTCCCGAAACTAATAGGGCCGGTCTTGACCAGTCTCTCAACACTTAGGGCCGGCCCCCTTAGTGCATAGTGGCGTATGGTATGACCAAAACGCCCTTATGCCACTAGTTGGTCGTTCCTCGTGTACGAGACTTTGCAAGGCACACATAAGTGAAGTGCACCAGTGATTTCACTATTCTCTGAGGTTCCCGTAGGGTGCCCCTAGTGAAGTCAACTAGTCAACTCGCAACATGTCCAGGTGCATCGCACCCATGTGGCAAAGTCCACTTATGGCAAGGAATTGCTACATGCGTCTCTGCACTAACCTAGGGTTTTCCCTTAGTGCACACACGTAGCTACGCATCTACCGTGCACTAGTGCGAAGCACTCACGGAGCGTATGCTTGGACTTCTCGCTTCCTCTAACTATGTTCTGTGTTTCGAGGAGATGGTATAAGAACCGTACATAATGTCGATAAGGTGGAACCTTCAAGGACCAGGGTTCATGGCTTCCAACTCAGACTCGATCGACACACTACCCGAGTGTACCATCGATCCTCTGAGTTCGAGTTAACCTGCGTAGCCACCCAGAGTGCGACGCAGGCTGCACTCCAATCGCCCCGGACTTACTATGTTCTCCCACATACCCCTGCTCTCCGCTTAGTATGGTAAACTCACTGTCCCTCCACTGGTGCCATGACGCAACTCGAGCGGTGGAGAATACCGTCAGACTCGAGTGCTCATATGACTCGGTTCCTTCCAGGTTGACCACGTACATCGTACCTCCGATAACTCTGCCGAGTAACCGGATCCGTCACCAGTCGAACTGATGACCACCTGGCCAGGGTTTAATACGACGTAGGTCAGACCAAGGAACGCACCTCCTGTTAGGGGTGTGGATAGCCTGCAGGAGTGACATGCTGATGCAACGCCAGCCGGGTAACCCAGTACACCGTGGTTTTGGATCACTGCATCCGGATCCTCACACATTGGTGCGCCAAAGCACCACACAACTGGTTAGTCCACCAGACATGGCTCCTCAGGGTTTAGGACCGTTTTACCCTAAGCAGAAACACGGTTTAGTGCACCGGTGTCTGCTCACCGATCTGTGCACCGTGTTGGTTCCGTTCGGCCACAGACACTGTGCCTGGTAATGACCGTGGTGGAGACACCCACGCTCTGTCATCCCAACAGCTTAACTTGATAGGGCGACCAACCCTAATCAGAGCTGCGAACGTATTTAGGTTACATGGGACCAGTCCCTTGAGTCTCCCACTCAAGAGGATTACCATGTAGCCATGGCTCTCTGTTCTGTAATCAGAACACGTACTAAGGTACGTACCTAGATGCAATCTTATACTATCAACCATACATAGCTAAACTATAGGTTTTTATGAGCTATAGACCTCACCAATTCTAACACTGGCAAATGGACATCAAGACCGCATTCCTCAACGAGGATTTGGAAGAAGACATCTATATATCTCAGCCTCCAGGCTTTGTCGCAAAAGGTCAGGAAAGTCTGGTGTGCAAGGTGCAAAGGTCCATTTATGGACTGAAGCAAGCATCCAGAAGTTGGAACATGCATTTTGATCAGGCTATCCAGTCTTATAGATTTGAGCAGAACGTGGATGAACCATGTGTTTATAAAAGGAGCGATAAGATTGCAGTAGTTTTTCTAGTGCGTTACGTAGACAATATCCTACTCATTGGAAACGATATTGGAACGTTGTCTACAGTGAAGGTGTGGTTATCCTCTCAATTTGACATGAAAGACCTGGGTGAAGCGAGTTATGTTCTGGGGATCAAGGTAACTCGAGATCGCCAGAACAAGACTCTCTCGCTGTCACAGAGTTATGTTCTGGGGATCAGGGTCCTAAGACTCCTGAGGAGAGGGCAGAGATGCAGAAGATACCTTATGCTTCGGCTGTAGGGAGTCTGATATATGCTATACAGTGCACGAGACCAGATATATGCTATGCAGTAGGCATGATGGGTAGGTATCAGTTAAATCCGGGTCCAGGGCACTGAACTGCTATGAAAAGTATACTCAAGTATCTCCGTAGGACGAGAGATTATGAGTTAGTTTACTCTTTACAGAAAATGATGCTGATTGGATATACGGATTCTGACTTTGCATCAGATCCGTAATCAAGGAGATCGATATCAGGATTTGTGTTTTCATTAGGAGAAGGAGTTGTCAGTTGGAGGAGCGTAAAGCAGGGATGCATCACGGATTCGACGACAGAGGCTGAGTACGTTACGGCGTGCAAAGCAGCTAAGGAGGCGGTGTGGCTCAAGAAGTTCCTCACGGACTTAGGATGCATACCGGGAGCTCAAGATCCTATTGTCCTTTACTGTGACAATAGTGGAGCGGTAGCACAATCCAAGGAGCCAAAATATCACCAGAAGAGCAAGCATATCGAGCGGAAATACTACATTATCCGGGACTTGCAAAAGTGGCGGGAGGTTGCAGTGACTCGGGTAGCGTCTGCAGATAACATGGCGGACCCTTTCACAAAGGCGTTACCGACCAAGGCTTTTGAGAAGCACGTGGATACCATGGGAGTTAAGCCTATTGTTCCCCGCTAGGCCAAGTGGGAGATTGTTATAGCTCATGTGTCCTTAGCGTGGATTTTCTGTATTAACATTAACAAAAATGCCATTGGTTATTGCTTTAATTAGAATACTACTATGGTATATGTTAATTCACATATAATAAAGGACCCTAGGGAACACAGTAGGCCACTGAGGCACATGGTGGATCCATGCTTGGGAGACCCAGTGGACCAGTTATGTGTAGACCTAGAACTAGTTCACAACTTAGATGATGCCGGTCGCTTCACCGAGAACAAGCTGTTGGCAGGTAGAGGATGTGGTGAAGTCTCCACCACAGGAACACGAGATTCCCATTCACTTGACCAAGCACGATGATCGTGTTGAACAGGAACAAAGATGGTGCACAGGTTAGTGATTCAGATACTGGTGCATAAACCGTCTTACTACTATAGATAATCTGTCCTTAACCCTGAGGGACCATGTTCATTGGGCCAACCAGTTATGTAGTGCTTTGATGTGCCAACGTGTGCGGACCTTCTATAGTCCAATACCATGGTACGTTGGGTTACCCGGCTGGCGCTTGAGTAACATGTAATCCCTACAGGTTATCCGACGTCCAGTGTTGGATGGGTGCGTTTTGATGAGTCAATCTGTCCACACAGTTAACCCAGGCCTGGTGGTTGTCAGTATGACTGACGATGTTCCGGATGCTAGGCATAGCACCGGAAGGTGTGTGGTGTTATAGATGACAAGTCATCAAACCCTAGTCAGATGACGATCGATCGGGATCTGACGGTGCTCCCCACCGCCCGAGTCATATTATGGCACGGACTAAGGATTATCAGAGTATAGTAGAGAACAGGGTTACGAGGGAGTAACATAAGTTTAGGATCACTAGATTTCAACTCGCGTCGCATTCTGGGTAGCTACATGGGTTAATCGGATTAGGGCTGATTAACGGAACTTTCAGTGTGTCACCGGAACAGTTAATCAGGGATCCGGTTGCAGCTAGAGATCCCGAACCCTGAAGGTTCGACCTTGTCGTTGCGTATATGAATTATTCCCTGACTTGGTTGGATACGTTGGATGCGAAGTAGCACGATGGAGCGCAAGTCGGAAGCCTAAGAACCTAATTCACATGTGTTAGGGGTCGTAGCAGTATTTTGGTAAATACTGAAATATGGCTCAGAACATATTGAATATGGATCTTAGAATGAGCGAAATAATTCCAGGTGCTCATAGGCGCTGAAGGAACTCGATGCCGAGTAGTGCACCTCACTCAATCTCTCTTTCAGTTTTTCACTTTTCGTGAAGGGCGTTTTCATCCAGACTTCACGATAGACACTTGGAAACCCTAAAACCGACCCCCCCTCATCCTAATCTTATTAGGGTCAGCCCTAGCTTGCGCATGGCACTAGGAGACCGGCCCTATATGTAGAATGGAGGGGGAGGGGCCGGCTTTTAGTGCTCCCCCTTTTCTAATACCCGAATCTCTCCCTCTCTCCCTCTTTTTATGGTTTCGGCCAAGGAAGAAAGAGGAAGAAGAAGGAAGAAGAAGGAAGAAGGAAGGAGAAGGAAGAAGAGAGAAAGAGAAGGAGGAGATCTCGAGGCTAGCCATCATCTTCGCAACGAATTCCTCCGTCAGCTCGTAGTCCTTCCACTCAAAGGTAGGACTTCAAGGATTCCTCCCTTCGCAAAGGACAATGTGCTATCCAACAGTTTCTCTTGCGATTCACGTGCGGTTCATCATCGTTCCGTTCTCTCCGGATCATAGATCCATAAGGTATGATGATTCTAAACACCTAACTAGATACATGCATGTCTTCCGTAGATCGTAGTATACCTATAGGGTGTCCGCACATATGCTAAGATCTTAGATTTGCATATTGATTGTTTTGTAGAATTAATTGCAATGAAACATACACCGTATGATCTTCGGATCTATCTTTTGCTTCCGCTGCAACTCTGATAAGTGGATCCAATTCCAACACTTCGGTCTCAGGGGGACTACCGAATCATCAAACGACCTCACTCGCTGTAATGCCCTCGACAACCAAGAAGAAACCTTTCGACCCCTCCAGACCTCCCAATTTTCCACGCTAATCAGCCTAATCTGGTACTTATCCCATACCCAATTAGCCCCAAAGTTGGAATCAAGTAACAAGAAAAACAAAGAGGCAATGTCTAGTTGAATCTATCTGGTAACAAAGCTTTGGATCTGTAGCTCGCCTAGGCTCCGTTCTTTGGTAATTTCCTCCCAAGAAACCAGATGGAAATGTCTTCCGGTCTTGGAATGACCCCACAAGAAGCTCCGACAAATCCTATCCATCCTGTGAAGAATGCCCATCGGGAGCCCCCCGGTAACCATGAGATGCACCGGTAACGCCGCCAAGATAGATCGCTGTTAGAATTGGTGAGGTCTATAGCTCGTAAAAACCTATAGTTTAGCTATGTATGGTTGATAGTATAAGATTGCATCTAGGTACGTACCTTAGTACGTGTTCTGATTACAGAACAGAGAGCCATGGCTACATGGTAATCCTCTTGAGTGGGAGACTCAAGGGACTGGTCCCATGTAACCTAAATACGTTCGCAGCTCTGATTAGGGTTGGTCGCCCTATCAGGTTAAGCTGTTGGGATGACAGAGCGTGGGTGTCTCCACCACGGTCATTACCAGGCACAGTGTCTGTGGCCGAACGGAACCAACACGGTGCACAGATAGGTGAGCAGACACCGGTGCACTAAACCGTGTTTCTGCTTAGGGTAAAACGGTCCTAAACCCTGAGGAACCATGTTTGGTGGACTAACCAGTTGTGTGGTGCTTTGGCGCACCAATGTGTGAGGATCCGGATACAGTGATCCAAAACCACGGTGTACTGGGTTACCCGGCTGGCGTTGCATTAGCATGTCACTCCTGCAGGCTATCCACACCCCTAACGGGAGGTGCGTTCCTTGGTCTGACCTACGTCGTATTAAACCCTGGCCAGGTGGTCATCAGTTCGACTGGTGACGGATCCGGTTACTCGGTAGAGTTATCGGAGGTACGATGTACGTGGTCAACCTGGAAGGAACTGAGTCATATGAGCACTCGAGTCTGACGGTATTCTCCACCGCTCGAGTTGCGTCATGGCACCAGTGGAGGGACAGCGAGTTTACCATACTAAGCAGAGAGCAGGGGTATGTGGGAGAACATAGTAAGTCCGGGGGGATTGGAGTGCAGCCTGCGTCGCACTCTGGGTGGCTACGCAGGTTAACTCGGACTCAGAGGATCGATGGTACACTCGAGTAGTGTGTCGATTAAGTCTGAGTTGGAAGCCATGAACCCTGGTCCCTGAAGGTTCCACCTTATCGACATTATGTACGGTTCTTATACCATCTCCTCGAAACACAGAACGTAGTTAGAGGAAGCGAGAAGTCCAAGCATACGCTCCGTGAGTGCTTCGCACTAGTGCACGGTAGATGCGTAGCTACGTGTGTACACTAAGGGAAAACCCTAGGTTAGTGCAGAGACGCATGTAGCAATTCCTTGCCATAAGTGGACTTTGCCACATGGGTGCGATGCACCGGGACATGTTGCGAGTTGACTAGTTGACTTCACTAGGGGCACCCTACGGGAACCTCAGAGAATAGTGAAATCACTGGTGCACTTCACTTATGTGTGCCTTGTAAAGTCTCGTACACGAGGAACGGTCAACTAGTGGCATAAGGGCGTTTTGGTCATACCATGCGCCACTATGCACTAAGGGGGTCGGCCCTAAGTGTTGAGAGACTGGTCAAGGCCGGCCCCATTAGTTTCGGGAGGTTATTGCCTCTGATGAAGGGGCCGGTTATGAGGCACAGAAAACGGGCTGGTTTTGGCCGTTTTTCGAAAATAAGGAAAGGATAGAGATAAAGAAGAGATATATAGGGATAAGGCTTGAATCAATCATCCTTATCCATACTGTCCTTATCCATATGGATAGGCCGGCTATATATATGAGAAGGAGAGAGAGGGTGCACGAAATTAGTAGCATGGGCAAGCCCTAGGGCCGGCCATGCAAGCCATGGGGAAACCGAAGCCCCTCTTCTCTCTTCGCATCTCCTCTCTCGTCTCTCTCTCCCTCGCTTGCGCCATTGGATGGCGACTCGTCTTCCTCGCATGGTGTTTTCGTAGAAGGAGAAGGCTCGTCGTATGGAGGCACTCAGAGATCCATCGACGAGGTGCCGTGCATCGTGTGAGATCGGGTGAACTAGAAGGAGTCTCCCGCAACCTTTTGCTGTCCAGAATCTGCACAGAAAATCAACGTTGTTTCTGCGATTCCGGGAGCTACAGAAGTCCAAACGACGTGAAACTTGTTGGAAAAGTTGCGACTCGAAGTTGGTTACCTGCAGTCCAAATTTCAGCCCAATCGGAGTTCGGAGCAGAAAGTTATGGCCGTCGCACCGAAGCTATGTCGAGCAGATCCGTAGCCCGTCTCCATCGACAAAGAAGAAATTTGTCGCGGTGAAAGATTCCGCACGCAGGTATGATCTCTAACAAGTAGATCTAACATAATTAGAACATGCATACATGCTAGATTGTTCTTTCGCGTTAGATCGTCGTTAGGGGTTCGCGTAGTTGCCATGCTAGATTCATACACGCATATGTAGATCGTTTCGATGAAAATTTTGATATGTAACGCACACCGCTCACGGTCCTCGGACCATCACTTTGCTTCCGCTGCGGGCCTCTGTCAGGGATTTATTTCCAACAATTGGTATCAGAGCCCGCTAGTGGTGTGTGTTTCATGTTTTTCATGAAACCGTCATGTGCGCTTGAATAGTATGTGCCGCCATCGGGGTTCTACGAGTAGATCATGCATAGTATATTTTTTTGTGTGTTCTATGAATCGTTCTTGCAGGGCGCCGCTTCTAAAATTATTCTGGATATGTGATTGCTTGCTACCGGGGGTCGGACCCCGTGTTAGCGATTTTGTCTGGATATTTTTTCTTCTGTGTGTGGATAGATTTTAGAGCCATAGTCGGGCAAGAGGTGAAGATTTACCACCCTTGATTCCCTGGCTTTTGCTAGGTTTGTTTTCCTTTTCTTTCTAGGAAATTGTGTACGAGCGAGCACTTGCTCGAAGCGTACTAGATCTTTTTCGGTTACAGATTGAAGAGGAGGACTTGCCGTGGAGATTCACTACCGGGAAGATGAGCGGAACCTTGGAGGACGATGGCGATCCGACGAAGCGTACACGATGACGGCAAAGGGCAGAAAGCGTCAGGAGATCGTATACAGAGGCTTGCACCGGATCGAGGAGCCTTGCGAAGGAGACAGAGAGCCTGCGTTGTGCCAGTCAGGTTCAGGGGTCGGACCCTGAACTTGATTCAGTTGTGTGCTTGTTTCTTTCAGTAGTTCTTTATATTTCTGTAGAGAACCCCGATACGATAATTTGATTATCTATGTTAGAGGGATGCCCTTTCCCCTCGGGTCCTAGTGACCTTATTAGGATAGGATTCCACTAGTGACGCCTACTATTTAATTGACCCTTGATGATAGCATGAATTCCTCACATTTGGTTATGCCCCCATTAGGTCAACACCCGATTAGTCGGGTGTGCCTATTTGGCAAGCATCGAAACCTAGAATGAGTTGGAATTCTACTATGACATCATTCGTCAAATTTATAAGCGAGGCGCCATGGTAGTGGAAGACCTTTCCTTTCAGTCTGACCTTAGGTTAGGCTCCAGGGCATTAGTGTGATAGCCAAGTTTGCGAAGCATCTATGTTCTTGGGATATGTAATGTGACCCTTGAGTGGAGAAATCCACTTGAGGCAGGGACTATGATATTCCGAGATCGATTAATGCTTCACGAAAGGCTTGAAACGCTAGTGGGAGCACGGTATGACCAGGGTCTAGTGTATAGGTTGTCGTGACCTTAGTATACACTCATACTTGTATTAAATAACCCTCAAATTTAATAAGGGATGCAAGAGAGGACTTTTAGAGATCCTCTGGCCTCCATGGCCAATCACTTCGTGCTCGGGTGGGAGGGCATAACTCAACAACCCCCTCGGGTGAGAGCTGTGTTTTTCCATGCCAAGTTACTTAGTGATCTCCCTCGGGATATGGCGGTTACGGCGCCAAGGGTTCAGGCTTTACTCACCCTCGTGGGGGCCGTTAGAACTTCCGTTCCGTAATTGCCTAGGCTCGTGGTTAAGCATCCGAAGTACACATGAGGTATTCGTTGCGAAGACAATGGTGATCACGTGGTACTGGCCAAAAGATAACCATGGTTCATCAAAGCCCTTAGTTGGCAGATTTGGATAGGGTCAAGGGAAAGACCCGTGTAAGCGGATGACCTGCACACTGCCCCCTCGGACAGGTGCAGCCCATTCCGAGATCTTACATACATGGTTAAATTAATCCATAGAGGTGTCTTCGCTGTGAGGGTAGCGCTGACATTTGGATATAATTAGCTTGTTTTAAAAATCCATAAAATAAGTTTTCCTGCATTCTTCTTTATTCAACCATATGGTTCCCCTATCCGCTATCCCATAAGAGAACCAGTTATCGGGTCTCTAACTACGTAGAGCGAAAGCGCTAACTTTAGCTTAAGCATAGGGTAGAAAACGTACATTGGCTTGTAATCTTAATATCCCTGTACTAGACCTAATGGGTCCAGATATCACTAGGGCACTAACTAGGGCATATGATGACTAGCGAGAATCTGAGGAGATGTGAAAGTTCTGTGTCATAGCAGACTTGCAGACAACTCCTTAGAAGCAAGTCAGAGATATGCCGGGTCTTCTCTAATAAAGTTTTACTTGCATAAGATATCTGCTAGGCGAAGTCAGTAGACTCATCGCTTATCCACCAAGATACTTGTCGGTACCAAGATGTCAGAGGGAATGCTTGTTCGGGAACACATCCTTGAGTTCCAGATCGAACTAGATTCCAAAGACATAGTACCAGATGACGAGGTGGTGGAAGACGTCTATCTTGCATCCTTGTCTGGAACCTTCGAAGGCGTTATTAGAGACTTTAGCTTTAACAAGTTAGAGATGATAAACGCAGAACATCTAAGAAGATTTCCAAGAGACAAAGGATGAGATCAAGATTAAAGGCAATGCCTTTAGTGCTTAACCTAGGTCTTCTTTAGAAGAACCTAAGGGAGTAACTTATAAGAGATCGAATACTATTTTAGTGCAGAAACTAGTATGGACTCCTAAGTTTGGTAACGCTAAGGACAGAAGTGTTTCTGTTTTAGCGACTATAGGGGGTATTTGAAGATTGAGTATGGCCTCAGGATGTTAGGATTTGAGTCGCTATCTAGTAGCAGTTCTTATGCTTCTTAGAATGTAGACTTCGGGTCTACAGAGATTCAAGGAAAGCAGAAGGCTACTTTATAGTGAAGTAATCCTAACATAGGTACTGATGCCATAAGCCGCTGCGGAAGCTGTTAGATATGAATGTCTTAGTTTTTCCGAAATACAGATTTTGTTTTTTTAGAGATGTAGTTCTGTTTCCTCCTTAGTAAATAAAGTTTTTTAGTTTTAGACAGCACCGTATGTGTGTATCTTAAACTGAAAAGATAGCTTAAGTACAAGAGGAATAGATCAGAATAATCTCTTTAAATTTAATCTTAATTCGGAAATAGATTTCATGACAGCTGCAGCGTTAAATTTAAATTCATCTAAATCCTTCGGAGAATCTATCCCATTTGTGATCCCTCTGATTTAGATATTTTGCCTCAGATAAATTCAAAGGTGACAGAAGGCCGAGTTTCTGTTCACAGAATCATCGGAGATCCTTCTAACCTATGAGTGTAATCTGGAAGGCAGAATAACTAAAAGGGCCATGAAGGTATGGGAGTTAGTTAATTTTGACGTCTATGGTTCCAAGAGCGTCCAGACGATAGGAGTCTCTTCGATTTAATCGAGGGAATGAGAACCTATCGGATGGTTCCATAGGATCCTGAAGGAGCATGGGATTATCTCCCAGTTAAATGCTCCTAGGATGAAACGTCAGAATGAAGTCTCCGAGAGAAGGAATCAGACCCTGTTTGACATGGTCCGTAGTATGATGAATATTGCCAAATGTACTACCCACCCTTTGGTGGGGTTGTACCTTAAAACAGTAGCTTATATCTGAAACTCTCTCTCATCTAGATTAGTGCCCCAGACCTATAGAGAGCTATAGTCTAAGCGAAAGCTGACACTATAGAGTCTCGAGATATAGGGCTGTCCTGCACTTGTGCAAAAGGACAAGAGGGATGAGATGGAGATGTAGTTCCAGGTATATCTGTTTGTAGGTTACCCTTAGGAGGCATAAGGTGGACTGTTCTATAATCTTGAGGTTTGGAAGGTAATCGTTTCTACGAATACCATCTACCTAGACCAGGATTATATTATAGACCATAAGTTTACCGGTAAGGTAGTTCTGGGTGAACTACTGGGTACTGGTAGAGAGTGCGCATCTGAAAACGTAGTGGGAGTAGATGATACAAGAAACTAGTATACCAGGTACTGTAGAAACGATTCACTTTGTACCACCACCACCTCGTCGTTGTGGGACCATCAGAGCTCCTGAAAGATACTATGGAGAAACTTCGATAGTTAATCCAGAGTTTCAGGAGGATGATCCCTAGAGCTACGAAGAAGTAGTGGGAGCTTCCTTTGTACCACCACCACCTTGTCGTTGTGGGACCATCAGAGCTCCTGAAAGATACTATGGAGAAACTTTGATAGTTAATCCAGAGTTTCAGGAGGATGATCCCTAGAGCTACGAAGAAGTAATGGGAGCTTCCGACAGCTCTGACTGACAAAAGACCATGGAGGCAAGCATGCATCAATGGCCCTTGGAACAGTCTTGACACTTATAGCACTATCACCCTTCAGGGTGTAGGAGGTGTATAAGAAGAGCACCCGGTTAAGACTTAAGTAGCTAGATTAGTTACCAAAGGAGAAGGGATTGATTATGTCAAAACCATCTCACTGATAGCTATGCCTAAGTCTATAACGGATTCTCTTAATCCATCACAGCCCATTATACTTGGGAGATCTGGTTGATGGATGTCAAGACAGTTATTCCCTAACGGGAATTTGGAAATGACATATGGATGATGTAGCCTCAGGCTTTGTGTCAGTAGGTTAGGAAGATATGGAATGCAAGTTGCAACGGTCCATTTATGGACTGATGCAAGCATCCAGGATGGAATGTCTATTTTGATCAAGGGAATCCGCTCACACGGATTTGATCAGAATAAGGATAAACCAAGTGGGTACAAGAAAGGTGAAAAAGCTACAAGGGTGTGCGTAGTACTTTACGTTAACGATATCCTACTGATTGAAAATGACGTAAGAATATTGTTTACGGTAAAGGTTTGTAGTCATCATAATTCGATATGAAAGACCCTAGTGAGGCGAGTTATGCTCTAGGAATCAAGGTAACTCTAGATAATCAGAGCAAGATTCTCTTGCTGTCACAGGCTACACATGAAGATAAGATTCTAGCCAGATTCGTTTTACGAGGCTAGATATCTATTGCGCAGCAGGAAGATGGGTCGGTTTCAGTCGAACCCGGGTCCAGATCTTTGGACCGATGTGAAGGGTATACTCAGAAATCCCCGTTAAGTAAGGATTGTGAGTTAGCTTGCACTTCACAGGTCCTGATATCGATTGGACACACAGGATCTAACTTTAGTGTCAGATGTGTGTTCCAGAGAATCGATTTCAGAGATTATTTTTATCTTGGGATTAGAAGCGGTAGTTGGTAGAGTGTGAAGCAAGAGTGAATCACAGACTCTACCACAGAGGCTTAGCACGTTGTTACGTGCTAGGTAATATATCAGGTGGTAAGGCTTAGGAAGTTCTTAGAGAACTTGGGACGCGTACCAGAAGCTCAGTTATCTGTTGTTGCAACAGAAGAGCGGTAAGCAAGGTCCAAGGAGACTAGGCACCACCGTGAGGGGAAACCCATCAAGTACAAACTTCACTTGATCTGACAGTTATAGGAGGAAATGCAAGTAGCGGTACTGAGGTGGAATCTACAGATAATGTTGCCAATTCCATTAGGGAATTCCTGCAAAGGCTTTTGGGTAGCATGTAGAAGCTACAGAGCTCAACACCGTTATTCCTCGTTAGACCTAGTGGGAGATTGTTAGAATTGGTGAGGTCTATAGCTCGTAAAAACCTATAGTTTAGCTATGTATGGTTGATAGTATAAGATTGCATCTAGGTACGTACCTTAGTACATGTTCTGATTACAGAACAGAGAGCCATGGCTACATGGTAATCCTCTTGAGTGGGAGACTCAAGGGACTGGTCTCATGTAACCTAGATACGTTCACAGCTCTGATTAGGGTTGGTCGCCCTATCAGGTTAAGCTGTTGGGATGACAGAGCGTGGGTGTCTCCACCACGGTCATTACCAGGCACAGTGTCTGTGGCCGAACGGAATCAACACGGTGCACAGATAGGTGAGCAGACACCGGTGCACTAAACCGTGTTTCTGCTTAGGGTAAAACGGTCCTAAACCCTGAGGAACCATATCTGGTGGACTAACCAGTTGTGTGGTGCTTTGGCGCACCAATGTGTGAGGATCCGGATACAGTGATCCAAAACCACGGTGTACTGGGTTACCCGGCTGGCGTTGCATCAGCATGTCACTCCTGCAGGCTATCCACACCCCTAACGGGAGGAGCGTTCCTTGGTCTGACCTACGTCGTATTAAACCCTGGCCAGGTGGTCATCAGTTCGACTGGTGACGGATCCGGTTACTCGGTAGAGTTATCGAAGGTACGATGTACGTGGTCAACCTGGAAGGAACCGAGTCATATGAGCACTCGAGTCTGACGGTATTCTCCACCGCTCAAGTTGCGTCATGGCACCAGTGGAGGGACAACGAGTTTACCATACTAAGCGGAGAGCAGGGGTATGTGGGAGAACATAGTAAGTCCGGGGGGATTGGAGTGCAGCCTGCGTCGCACTCTGGGTGGCTACGCAGGTTAACTCGGACTCAGAGGATCGATGGTACACTCGAGTAGTGTGTCGATCGAGTCTGAGTTGGAAGCCATGAACCCTGGTCCCTGAAGGTTCCACCTTATCGACATTATGTACGGTTCTTATACCATCTCCTCGAAACACAGAACGTAGTTAGAGGAAGCGAGAAGTCCAAGCATACGCTCCGTGAGTGCTTCGCACTAGTGCACGGTAGATGCGTAGCTACGTGTGTGCACTAAGGGGAAACCCTAGGTTAGTGCAGAGACGCATGTAGCAATTTCTTGCCATAAGTGGACTTTGCCACATGGGTGCGATGCACCGGGACATGTTGCGAGTTGACTAGTTGACTTCACTAGGGGCACCCTATGGGAACCTCAGAGAATAGTGAAATCACTGGTGCACTTCACTTATGTGTGCCTTGTAAAGTCTCGTACCCGAGGAACAGTCAACTAGTGGCATAAGGGCGTTTTGGTCATACCATGCGCCACTATGCACTAAGGGGGCCGGCCCTAAGTGTTGAGAGACTGGTCAAGGCCGGCCCCATTAGTTTCGGGAGGTTGTTGCCTCTGATGAAGGGGCCGGTTATGAGGCGCAGAAAACGGGCTGGTTTTGACCGTTTTTCGAAAATAAGGAAAGGATAGAGATAAAGAAGAGATATATAGGGATAAGGCTTGAATCAATCATCCTTATCCATACTATCCTTATCCATATGGATAGGCCGGCTATATATATGAGAAGGAGAGAGAGGGTGCACGAAATTAGTAGCATGGGCAAGCCCTAGGGCCGGCCATGCAAGCCATGGGGAAACCGAAGCCCCTCTTCTCTCTTCGCATCTCCTCTCTCGTCTCTCTCTCCCTCGCTTGCGCCATTGGATGGCGACTCGTCTTCCTCGCATGGTGTTTTCGTAGAAGGAGAAGGCTCGTCGTATGGAGGCACTCAGAGATCCATCGACGAGGTACCGTGCATCGTGTGAGATCGGGTGAACTAGAAGGAGTCTCCCGCAACCTTTTGCTGTCCAGAATCTGTACAGAAAATCAACGTTGTTTCTGCGATTCCGGGAGCTACAGAAGTCCAAACGACGTGAAACTTGTTGGAAAAGTTGCGTCTCGAAGTTGGTTACCTGCAGTCCAAATTTCAGCCCAATCGGAGTTCGGAGCAGAAAGTTATGGCCATCGCACCGAAGCTATGTCGAGCAGATTCGTAGCCCGTCTCCATCGACAAAGAAGAAATTTGTCGCGGTGAAAGATTCCGCACGCAGGTATGATCTCTAACAAGTAGATCTAACATAATTAGAACATGCATACATGCTAGATTGTTCTTTCGCGTTAGATCGTCGTTAGGGGTTCGCGTAGTTGCCATGCTAGATTCATACACGCATATGTTGATCGTTTCGATGAAAATTTTGATATGTAACGCACACCGCTCACGGTCCTCGGACCATCACTTTGCTTCCGCTGCGGGCCTCTGCCAGGGATTTATTTCCAACAATCGCAACAAAACTAACCGACCTGCCTGGTTTAGGATCTTGCTTTTCCACCCGGACAGACGAGCTTCCATCTTGCCCACTATATATTGGAAGTGCTCTGATCGAACTCTCGTTCCATTAATAGGTACCCCCAAGTGCGTCCATGGACCCAGCTCTTCACGCATATGAAACGCCTGTAGTATACTTCGCCTCATCGCTGCTGGAACACTTCGAGAGAATTTGATACTAGATTTACAAGGATTAACACGAAGCCCTGTTCCTTGTTCCACCATCTTAAAAACCTCTCGCAAACCCCAAGCATCCAAGACGGTTGCTCGAGCAAAAAATAAGAAATCATCGGCATATGCCAACGTACTGACAGATTGTTGGTGCACCCTCGGCCTGAAACCCTCTAGATCCCCATTATTGATACTCTTTACCACCTCCCAATGGATAACCATAGTCACGAGCAAAAAAAGGTACGGCGATAACGGGTCTCTCTGTCTCAGTCCACAACTTCGAATCACCTGCTCGGTTTCCTCCCCATTCACCAATAACCGAATGGAATCCGTCCTCACATTGCTGAATCCATCCTCTCCATAAATGGTGAAATCCTAATTTCTCGAGGATAATATCCAGTGAGTCCCATTGAACTCGATCATAAGCTTTCTCTAGATCCACCTTCACGGCCTATTCAGTTGACCGGACCTTATAAGAATCGCTGGGACTAAATACTACATTATTATCATATATATACTACAGTATCGGATTGCATGTAGACACGACTCGTTGAATTTTAAATGGATCTTCTCGGGTCTACTATTTCTAGACCCAAAACCAAGACCCGACCCATTTATTAAACGGATTAGTTGTACCGACCCGTTTATGAGCCGAACCCGTTTAACCCTAACCTAGACCCGCCAATTTCGTGTCGGGTCTACCGTGTCGGGTCCAAAATTACCAGCCTTGCTTCAGATGGTACCACGTATCCAAAGATAATGTCGCGAACTGTCGGAGCGCCGAACACTGCTTCGATGCCCTTCAGTGCAGTGTTCTGTGGCTTGTAGCGTACGTAGGATGTGCTGAAAATTTTCCGGGCAGGTGGGACCGACCGGTCAAACAGACTGCGCACTTCTCGGCCTTGACCGCAACGGCTGCCATTCTTGAGTCGTGCAGGACAGGGAGTCCAAATACGAGTCGGATTGACGTGAGCGTGCTTCTCTCCTTTGCCCTATAAAACCCCACCTCTATCTTCTCTCTCTCTCGTTCTCTCTCTCTCTCTAGTTCTCTCTCATGCCAACACGGTGCATTTACCCCTTCATACTGAGCCTGTTGGGCCCTTCGGAGCCGGTGGCGGGACAGGCGGCGCCGATGCAGTACCGGATGATTGTGTTTGACATAGAGACACAGGCGCTGAGGGAGATGGACCCCGAAGATATCACTGCGTTCGTGGAGGTGTTCTTCGCGGGCGAGGAACACGGCGGCGGTGCCGATGGCCCCCCGCCGGCGTCAAAGGCCTCCATGAAGGCCATGCGGCTGGTGGAGTTGGCGGAGGGGGCGGAGGCAGCGGCGGAGGATTGCCCCATCTGCCTCAACGGGCTCGGGGCCATGGCGAAGGAGATGCCCTGCGGCCACAGATTCCACGGGGGATGCATTAACAAGTGGCTGGGCAGGCATGGGTTGTGCCCGCTCTGTAGGTTCCAGATGCCTGCCGAGGAGGAGACGGGAGTGCCCCATCTGCCTCGACGGGCTCGGGGCCATGGCAAAGGAGATGCCGTGCCGCCACCCGCTACGTAGGTTCCAGATGCCCGCCGAGGAGGAGGCGGGGTCCAGGGCTGATGATGGTTATACCGGCGAAGATGAAGACGACCACAGCGATGATCATCATCGCCGTCGCCGCCACCGGCTTTTGTTAATGCACCAGCGGAATGTGCTTGATCTTTGGGTTTTAGGAGAATATAGGAAAAGACCCTTGTGGATTTGTTGTTTTATGACAGAACCCTTGTGGATTTTTATTCAGGCGAGTTAGCGTTATATCAATTCTTTGTCGACATTTTTCTTTCTCTTTAATTGAAAAAACTATCCCTAATCCTAAAATTAAATATAATAATAATAATAATTCGGAAAAAAAAGGAAATAATTGTTTAGCAACTCGCAGTGAATTTATTGTAGCTACTACAATACGTATTTTGCAGATTATTGTTACTAATTGCTGAAGTACTTAGCTGCAGGGATGGATCGGGGGGGGGGGGGGGGGGGCGTGTGGGGGTGATTGCCCCCCTAGAATTGAAAGAGAATCCCGTATTATAGTATTTGCTAGGATTATTTTGAAATTACATAAGTTTAACCCCCCTGAATTTTTAACAAAATTTAATGCCCCGCCTTCCTCAAGATTTTTCTAACATTCACCCCCCAAGGTTTGGTTTTTGGATCCATCCCTACAGTTGGCTGCTATAGTGGCTTTATTGTAGCCGCTGTTATAAGCACTCTTATATGTGTCAACCAACCGAATTATTCCTTTTTGCAACAAATTGTTGTTCTAACCGAAGGATTGTTACGCTCCTATATGATTTATTTGTACAGTAAAATGTAGAGGTAAAATAGACATTAAATGCAACTTTAACTTGTCTGTAACAAACATTTTCCTTTGTATTATTGGGGAAGTCCTCCTTAGCATTAAAACTTGGGTCCGGCAGCGCGCCACGCGAGCGGGCTCTGCGCGCTGTCTCATCTCCTCTCCCCTAGGGTTAGGGTTTCCTCTCCGGACCCGTTTCTTGGCCTCCTCGGCCACCGCCGGCGGTCTAGAGGGGGCTAGGCCTTGGGTCCATGCTGCGATGGGGTGGGATTATTCTCCCCCTTCCTTTCCTCTGTGAATAGGGGATCCTCCGGTGGTCGGATTTTGTCTTCATCAACCTTGAGTTGCGACACCTCCCTCTGCTTGGCTGGCGTTCATCAATCGACCCCCGGGGCCGATCTCTTGCCAAGTGCTGCTGGAGCTGTCGGATCTGGCCCCGACGTGGAGGTTCTCCGTCGGTGGTTTCCCAGATCACCTCCTCGGAGCGGTGAGCAATTTCTGGCGGCTGGTGGCATCGACGGTGGTCGACAGTAGCTCGGAGGTTGGTGCGGCTCCTATCTTTTTCTTACCGGGTGACCGGAGGTGGTGAAGGTGTTGTAGCTCGTGTGTCCATAGTGTGGAATTTCTATATTAACATTAATAAAGATGACTTTGGTTATTGCTTTAATTAGAATACTACTCTGGTGCATGATAATACTCATATAATAAAAGAACCCTAGGGAACACAGTAGGCCACTGAGGCGCATGGAGGATCCATGCTTGGGAGACCCAATGGACCAGTTCTGTGTAGACCTAGAACTAGTACACAGCTTAGGTGATGTCGGTCGCTTCACCGAGAACAAGCTGTTGACAGGTAGAGAATGTGGTGAAGTCTCCACCACGGGAACGTGGGATTCCCATTCACCTGACCAAGCACGATGATCGTGTTGAACAGGAACCAAGACTGTGCACAGTTCAGTGATTCAAATACTGGTGCATAAACCGTCTTACTACTATAGATAATATGTCCTTAACCCTGAGGGACCATGATCACTGGGCCAACCAGTTGTGTGGTATTTTGATGTGCCAACGTGTGCGGACCTTCCTTAGTCCAATACCACGGTACGTTGGGTTACCCGGCTGGCACTTGAGTGACATGTAATCCCTACAGGTTATCCAACGTCCAGTGTTGGATGGGTGCGTTTTGATGAGTCAATCTGTCCACACAGTTAACCCAGGCCTGGTGGTTGTCAGTATGACTAACGATGTTCCGGATGCTAGGCATAGCACCGGAAGGTGTGTGGTGTTATAGATGACAAGTCATCAAACCCTAGTAAGATGATCGATCGGGATCTGACGGTGCTCCCCACCACCCGAGTCGCATCATGGCACCAGTAATAGGAGGGACTAAGGATTATCGGAGTATAGTAGAGAACATGGTTACGAGGGAGTAACATAAGTTTAGGATCACTAGAGTTCAACTCGCGTCGCACTCTGGGTGGCTACGCGGGTTAATCGGATTAGGGCTGATTAACGGAACTTTCGGTGTGTCATCGGAACAGTTAATCAGGGATCCGGTTGGAGCTAGAGATCCCGAACCCTAAAGGTTCCACCTTGTCGTTGCATATAGGAATTGTTCCCCGACCTAGTTGGATACGTTGGATGCGAAGTAGCACGATAGAGCGCAAGCCCGGAGCCTAAGAACCTAATTCACATGTGTTACGGGTCGTAGGGGGATTTTGGTAAATACTGAAATATGGCTCAGAACATATTGAATATGGATCTTAGAATGAGCGAAATAATTCCAGGAGCTCATAGGTGCTGACGAAACTCGATTCCGAGTAGCGCACCTCACTCAGTCTCTCTTTCCGTTTTCCACTTTTCGTGAAGGGCGTTTTCGTCCGAGCTTCACGATAGACACCTGGAATCCCTAAAAACCGCCCCCCCTCATCCTAATCCTATTAGGGCCGGCCCTAGGTTGCCCATGGGCACTAGGAGACCGGCCCTATATGTATTAGGGAGGGGGAGGGGCCGGCCCAAAAAGTCTCCTCTCCTCTAGAAAATCCGACCCCCCTAGTCCTCCTCTTTTGTGGTTTCGGCCAAGGAAAAGAGAGGAAGAAGAAGGGAGAAGGAAGAGGAAGGAAGGAGAAGGAAGAAGAGAGAAAGAGAAGGAGGAAACCTAGCGGCTCGCCATCGTCTTCGCAACGGATTCCTCCGTCGGCTCGTAATCCTTGCACTCAGAGACGGAATTTCGAGGATTCTTCAATTCGCAAAGGACAAGGTGCTATCCGACAGTTTTCCTTGCGATTCAAGTGCGGTTCTTCATTGTTCCGTCATCTCCGGATCATAGATCCATAAGGTATGATGATTCTAAACACCTAACTAGATACATGCATGTTTTCCGTAGATCGTAGTATGCCTCTAGGGTGTCCGCACATATGCTAAGATCATAGATTTGCATGAAGATTATTTTGTAGAATTAATTGTAATGAAACATACACCGTATGATCTTCGGATCTTTCTTTTGCTTCCGCTGCGACTCCGATAAGCGGATCCAAATCCAACAGAAGGGTCACCTGATTTTGGGTGTATTTTGTTTCACTGTGTTTTGTTTAGGTTTTTCCCCCTTGCTTCCTCCCTGCCTGTGAGCGGTGTGAGGGGTTCGCCGTCTGTGTGCTAGTGTTTTGTGCCGTGGTGTGGCGGCTTGTTGTGGTTCCCCCTCCCCTGGGTGGAGGTGGTGTTGGATGTAAGGTTACCGCCGGTGTGTGGCTGGTCGAGCGGCGGTCGTCTTCCCCCACCTGGTGGTGGGATCCCTTTGCAACGCCAGCATGTGGCGTCTCCCGAATGTCCGTTTTGTGCCTCCCCTCTGATATGTAGCCAAAAAAAAAAAAAAAAACTTGTCAGTAACGTAATAGAGCATTTGCTCTAGGGACTTCAAACCTATTACCCTTTTGTGTAGGGTGAAATTAGGGAGTACTATATACCGGATTGCATTTCCATTACTTTTATTTTATTTTATTTTTTTTGAGTGGTAAACCAATAATTTATTATAAGTAAGAAACAATATGTTATAGATTACGACTTAATTAGCTCTGGACGAGTAAGCAGGACACAAGATCCTAAAGGATCACGAAGATGCCTAAACACTTGGCCAACAAAGCATCTGAACAAAACAAAAAAAAGTTCTAACAGGTGAGCAACGCACACTCAACATTTGAGCAACACAAACAAGCACCGAAAGTACAATAGGATAGTACGTAAAACACTACTTGCTCCTCTAGCTAACAACCAAAATACTGTTCAGTGAGCAACCCGCACAGAGGCACCCACAGACAACAAGTTAGGCACCTATTCAAGCCGTCTCCAAAGAACCCTTAGCCCCACTACGCGTAGATCTATCACTAACTCCCACCGGCCAACCACTCTTAATTTCTAGGATGAAATTACCGGATTGCATTTCCATTCCTTTTGTTATTGCTAATGGTAATTATGTGTTATTTGTTTTATGAGATCGGCGGGTCTCCCGAAACCTTTCGGATAATGACCCACTTCAGGCTACAAATAATTAACTCTACGGGGGTGAAATTCGACTCACTCGACAATTTCCACTTCACTCTTGAGTATATCGAGGGGAGGAAGCATTGAACCCACAACCCCCCACCAAAGCATCAGTTGTTTTGCCAACTCGATCTCCTACCAAACATAGGAAGAAAATAATAAATTTAAGGGCAATTTTACACCGCCACGTCATGACTCCCTCTCCCCACCCCATTGATGAACACACCCCAACTTTTATACCCATTTCACTCTCCACACACACCCCATTAAAGGCATTTTGGTCTATATGCTTAAAAAAGAGGTGGGTAGAACAAGTGACCCTAATGCACATATAAGATAGTCTTTTGATCTTAATGGCCATGTGCAGAGTATACCTTCATTAGAGTTGTTATAAAAGATTTTTTACTGACTTTAAATTTATTGTTGGGAGATTTATCATAATAGTCTCAGAGAGTACAATTATGTTTGTTTTCCTTTACACTCCTAATATTTAGATTTTTTTGGGTTCATGGAAAGGGGGGGTCATCAATAGATTTTCGGGAGTCGCCACAGTCCGGCGCTAGCAAAAGCAACAACCATACCACCACCTGATGGGGTAACAACCACCTTCACTAGACGGGAAGAAGGGATCTTCGCCGCTACCAGATCCTCGCCACAACAGCGGACAGAAACAACAATCACCACAAAAACAATGCCACACCAGACAGACGACCCCTTAAAAAAAAAAACCAAACCCCAAAACAAACCAAAATCGGAATCCTCTCCGGCTCCAGAGGAAGAAACCACAAATAGCAGCCCGACTACAAGAGAAGTGGACCCATCATCGAATCCTGATCTGCCGCCACATCGCCCCACCGGGATCTATTTCACCTAGTAGAGAAGGGGATCATGAGACCCGAAGTCTGAACCTCCGGCGCCGGCTAGCCGGGGTCCAGATCAGTCACTTCTGCTGCAAACGGCGGGAGGTTGTTACCTCGAAGCCGAGCACCGACCATCGAATTGTGCAAAGGAGGTCCGTGCAATCCCGGAGAGACTATCACAAAACACCAGCTACCGGTGATGCCCCTATATACAAGGGGAGGAAAGGGGAACCATATCCAACCCCCAAGGCATCAACTCAACTGAACTCTTGGCACTAAAAAGACATATATTTTGCTGATGGACTATTTTATTACCTTCGGTATAATATGACGTTTTACCGGCGGTAATTATAATATTCGTCAATATAATAACTTCTATTTTTTATTTTTTTCATTTTAATTCTCGACAGATAATAAGTTTCCATCGGTCTAATAGTTTTGCCGATGGCTTATATGATATCTGTCAGTAAAATATTATATATTATCGACGGATAGAAACATACTTTTTGGTATTATAATTTGTTATATATAATAAATATTTGATATTATTTACCGACGGGGATAATAATACCATCGGTAAAGAAAGCATTATTTCTGACAGTATAAATCGATTGTCTGTAGTTAATATATATATATATATATATATATATATATATATATATATATATATATATATATATATATATATATATATATATATATATATATATATATATTTATCGACGAAAGTTATTATGTCTGTCGGTACAAAACCTGCTAAAAATTTTAGAAAACTCGATCCCTGGCCCTAACTGTTATCGATCCCCTTCAATGACTAGTGATCAGATCTGGACCAACGACAACTCCTTCGACCGACGGCAGCACACCCCACCACCTCGATCTCCCGTGAGTCATACGATCCCTACTCTTCTCCTCCTCTGATCCCTACTATTCTTCTCATTTGATTCCTTCTCTCCTTTTCCTCCAATCCCTTCTCTCCGGTCGACCTCCTCTCCAATCTTCCCCCCTTTCATTTTCCTCCCCCTCCTCTCTTCCCCCTCCTCCTCCTATCTTCTCGTTTATCTTCCTCCCTCTAATCTTTGCAACCATGGTGGCTGACAGATGCACAATAATAGCTAAGGGACAAGATGGCCCTTCTTTGCTCCCCCTCTGATTTTGCCTCGCCCCCATACAACTCCTTTTGTGCCTTAGCTATCGATGCAGCAGCTATCGGCCATGGCCGGCGGCTAGGGCATAAAAGGAGCTACTAGAGGGGACGGGGGAAATCAGAGGGGGAGGAAGCTAGAGAGAAGGCTAGGAGGAGGAGAGATCAGGATGGAGCCGGAGAGGAAGATCAGAGTAGGGGGGTTTTTTGACAAATTTGGTATCAGTCCTTAACTATTTTGCAATATTAGCAACATGACACCATAATTTGCTATAGCTAAAGTTCCTACTATTGCACATTTGTCTCCAGAAAAGGTATATATTCGTCTTCAAAAAAAGTATACATTCTTTTCAGAAAGAGTATACATTTGTATTCAGAAAGAGTATAAATTCGTCGTGAGGGACTTGAGCTATATTTTGAAATTAACGTGTTCTACAAGTAAAAGTCATCTCTCAAAAATGACTTATGTCAAACTTCCCCATATGAAAAATTAGGTATAGGTCCTTAACTAATTTGCAATATTAGCCGCAAGACACCATAATTTACTATATTAGCTAAGGTCCCTAAAAGTATACATTCATCTTCAGAAAGGGTTTATATTCGTCTTCAGAAAGTGTATACATTAGTTTTAGAAAGAGTATACATTCGTCTTCAGAAAGTGTATATATTCGTAGGGAAGGACTTGAGCTATATTTTGAAATTAACGTGTCCTACAACGAAAAGTCATCTCTCAAAAAGGACTTGTGTCAAACTTCCCCATATGGAAAATTAGGTATAGGTCCTTAACTATTTGGCAATATTAGCCGCGAGACACCATAATTTGCTATATTAGCTAAAGTCCCTACAAGTATACATTCATCTTCAGAAAGAGTATATATTCGTCTTCAGAAAGTGTATACATTCGTTTTAGAAAAAGTATCTATGGGTGCAAAATCTGACTAAGGCCTGACAGTGGGACCTGCAGCCCTGCCTGGGGCCCATGAAGACAATGGTGGGACCTGCAGTCTGCCTAGAGCCCACGAGCATGACGGTGGGACCCGCAACCCTTCCTAGGGTCCACAGAGATGACAGTGGGACCTGCATCATTACTTGAGCCCCACAAATGCTATTCACGATTTGGTAAATTCCTCCGGGTATTTACCAAAACCCCTGGTATTCCCAAACCCTCTATAAATAGCAGACCCGACAAAAATTCCAGATCCAAAATTTGAGACCAAATTTCACTTTTTGTTTTCTAGAGCTCCCAGTGGCTTTTGGTTTTCTGACTCCAGTCAAACTTTCTCCACCCTCTCTTCAACTGTGTAAGGACTCCTCGGCCGGTCGAGAGTAGCTCTACTTCTTTTAGAGTTAGTGGATTCAAAGGTTGCGTCTTACCACACGGAGACGTAGGCTTCGGTCGAACATCGTCACCATACCCTGTGTCAACTCTCTCTACTCTACATTGTTAGTGTAATAGCTCAACACTTGATAGCTCAGTGCTCTACAGCATGTCACATCCCTGAAGGTCTACCTTTCTATCGACTGTTAGAGGGGACTGTACGACGGCCGTAATCCTCCCCTACAATTTGGCGCTGTTTGTGGGATTCCCTCCGACTTGCCTAGGGCAGATACCCGAGGTGTTTAGCAAGCCGGCAACAACGGAAGCAACGGTAGCCTCATTCCGTAATTTAGTTGACCCAATAAGACAATTGTCCTCAAGGCCTTCTCCCGGCTCACTTTGTTGAGGAAGATAACCCAAGAGTCGATTCCAAAGATCTTATGGATAATCGGGAAGCTCGGCATATAAGGATGCTCCTTGAAGAGCTTTGTCAGTGCTATTCACTGCTTACGGTCCAAATCCATCTCGTGGTAGCCAATGTTATAGTGGAAGAGAGGCTCCTTCTCCAACAACATCAACGACCCCAGCTCGCAAACCATGCGATGGATCTACGAAGGCTTGCATGGAGTGATGTCTCGACAGGGTGCCTCTTCGGCTTCTTCTTCGTCACCTCGACTATCGGCTCCAGATAAGGTGACTTCCCCTTCGATGCTTTCGACTCATAGTAGTCCATCTGAGTGGGAGACTTGGTGGATTGGTCCTATGAGCCTAAATCATGTTCTGTTTACATGACTTAAATGAGCTATATATGACTACATAGTAGTCTATTTGAGTGGGAGACTCAGTAGATTGGTCCTATTAGCCTAAATAGTTCGCTGCTCTGATTAAGACTGGTCACCCTATCGAGATAAGCTGTTAGAATGACAAATCATAGGTATCTCCACCATGGTCATTGCCAGGTATATTATCCATTGCCAAACGGAACCAACACAATGCACATATCGGTAAGCAGACACTGGTGCACATCGTCGTGTTTCTGCTTAGGGTAATTGATCATAAACCTTGAGGAACCGTAACCAGTGGACTAACCAGTTGTTTGTAACTTTGATTCACCAATGTGCGAGGAATCTAACCACGACCCAATACCACGGTACGCTGGATCACCGAACTGGCGTTGCATAGGCTTGACACTCTTGCAGGCCATCTACATCGCTATCAGGAGGTGTGTTCCTTGGTATGACAAACATCACACTAAATCTAGGCCTGGTGGTTATCAGTCAAGCTGTTGACCAGATCCGATTGCTTTGGCCAAAGTGACCATAGGTGCGTAATGATGGTCATCTTGGAAGGAACCTAGTCAGATGGTCACTCAAGTTTGAGAGTGCTCTCCATGTTCGAGTAGACACATAGCACCAAGTGGAGGGACATCGCATTATCAATACTAAGTGGAGAGCAGGGTTATACGAGATAGCATAGTAAGTCTAGGAGGATTGGAGTGCAGCCTGCGTCGCCCTTTGGATGGCCACATAGGTTAACTAGGACCTACAGGATTGACAGAGACACTTGTATAGTATGTCGATGAACCATAGTGCCTAAAGGTTCCACTCTATCAACAATCGTTTCAGACTTTTACTTTCTCCCAGTCTCACTACATAATAAGAGTTGAAGATAAGATGCCCTAACGTCCTGCGTTCCATGAGTGCATTGCATTGGAGCATGGTAGGTACGCAGGACTGAATGTATTCATTAAGCGGCAACCTAGAGTAGTGTAGAGACGCACAACGTTGCCTTAACACCATATCGGGCCACTTCACGTGTGCGAGCCGCACTAGAATGTGATATGAGAATTTGGTGAATTTTACTTAGGGCACCCCATGTTTTACTAAAAGCATCAAAATAAATAGTAAAATCACTATTTACCATCTTACGGTGTGATGACTAAGTGTGGATAAAGTGCCATAACTGCTAGGGTGCATTATCGTGCACGAAAAACAGGCCATGCATGCTCCCACGTTAATTAGGTGATTGGCTACTATATGCATAGGGGCATTTTGGTCATATCAAAATATTCTGCATGTCCTAGTACGCTGGCCACCCTATTAGGGATTGAGCATAGAGCCATAATCCCAATAATCAAGGGATGAAGGATATTTGAATATTCAAATATCCTTCCCCCTTGATTATTGGAACTAGATAAGGCAGGGAATCCCAGGTGGTTATTAGGAAATAGGAGAAAGAGATTGGTTAGAGAGAGAGAGAGTGGTTAGAGAGAGAGGGTGATTGGGAAAAAAAAGGGAGGCATGGTTTCTGAGGCCCCCCAACTCGGTTTTCCCGAGAAAGAGGCCGCGCCCCCCTTCTCTCTCTTAACTTCTCTCACTCTTTCTCTGTGTGTGTCTCTCGGGTAATATAAAAGCAGAGAAAACTCTGTCTCTCTCTTTCTCTCTTTATTATCACTTCATCTCTTGTGAGTGTATGAGATCTAGTGAAGGGGAAAACTTGCACTCTGAGGCGCTCATAGATCAAAATGCAAGAGTCTGGGTCAGATTGCGAGATCGGGTGTACCCGAAGAGCAATTTCTCTCAAGCACATGGATACTTCCTTCGTCATCAACCTAGTAGATTACACTCGCGGTGTCAAATCCTGCACGATGGTCTAAACTTTTTAAACCCCTAGATCTATCGTATTGCAGACATAATAGTTATTATGTTAGATTCGGTAGAAGACTCTAGGGGTTCGATTCCTGTTTCGTTTCATCTATTGCATATACAAATCATTCAGATAAAACTTTTAAACGTATCACACACTGAATTGATCCTCGGGATCGACTTCACTTCCGCTACGCCTTCGATATCATCCTAACACAAAGCACCAAGGGACACTCATATTACTCACCAGCTTCAATTCGACCCCCAATATACGTCAAACTGAGGCTGAATTGCTAGCATAGACAGTGGAAAGAATAAAAGGCTGTGAACATGAACAAATAACAATAAGATGTAAAGCGTGATCTTGACGAAAAAGTGTTGTAACAATCCCCACCTTGTAGCGCCATAAACAAATGATACCATCTGACCAGCCATTAGAGGGTAAACAAGCACCTTCATACTGACAGCAAAGTATCGAAAGTACCTGAGCCATTTGAGTCGAACGATTGTGACTTTCAACTAAAAGACCAATAGCCGCAGGACGCATAAGCAACGATAATTCCATAGGATAAAGCTCATTAGGGTAAAGCAGAAGTGAAGGATGCAGGAAGTTTGCCTCCCTTACCTGGTTTCTTAAGTATTTACCCTTGAAGGGCTAGTTTATCTTTATGCTTCCCAAGAGGGTGGTCTTGAACGGCTCGAGTGCCCACCGAGGTAGACTCCGGTGCCTCAACCTCTGAGTCACGTGAACTTTGGCCTCTGATAAGCCTTTCGACAATAGTAACAAAGGACGCCCAACATCAAATCCTGGCAGGAGAGAAGGGGACTCACAGCTCCCGTCCCTCCCGCACAGTCTTTGAGCGAGCTTCGGTCCCTTCTATGTTATGACTTTTCCTCGAAGAGAGGGCTAAAACAATTCACCTACTTCATTATGTGCTTTGTTATCTAGAATATCTGGAAGACGAGGAATCAAGCCATCTATGAGTTGGCTAATGAGTCCCCTCAGGCTACTGTCTAGACGATTTGGAGTGAATTTAAAGAGTTTCACCATGCCCATTGTTGAGCGTCCATTTTGTGCGAATTATCTCTTCTTTATCATGCATATAGCATCACTTTGCTACGTAAAACTTTCATACTACACGTAAACTGCATGAGTTTCCTTGCACCGTAATATAGTAGACTCTCATACGAACCCAACGGCATATTGGTTCACTCTCATACATTGCATGCATGAAAGATACAGAGCCCGATAACCCAAATTATCCTTTTATCAATAATCGTATTGGAACCTTATATGCATTATTTCATGTGTATTTTTCAGAAACCGGATCTCGACACGCACGACTACAGTGATGCAAAGTTATGGGTCGATATCATCTCAATTGGCTTTGGAATAGAGGGAGGTCGTGTTCAGATGACAAGAGAATTGACGAGAAATGAATGACAAATCGGAGAAGAAGGATTCCAAATCTACATGCTCTGACTGAACGATCGAGTACTGCACGCATACAATCGGAATGATGTGGATGAGTTGACGAGCTCAGATGGTTCGAAGGATGCAACCCGGATGATCTCATTTTCTCCAATATCATCAATTCATTTCTATTTCCTTCTTTTATTCTCCATTATACATACACCTCATTCTAACTACACCCAAAACCCAATCACAGCCGTCCGATCGCCTATCCCTTCCATGCACATGCATGAATGCATGTATGTGCCACCACAACGATCTACCTCTCAGTCCCACTTAATCACAGCCGTCCCGGACCTTAAAACCCCATTGCATCATCAGCACTCCTCTCTTTTCTTCTATTTAATTCCAGCCGTCCGATCGATAAAACCCTTCAATGCATCAAACCCATGCATGCACCCTCTTCCTCTTTATAAAAAGGAAAACCAAACTCAAAACCCATGCATGTGCCACCACAACCCGGCTGTACTCTATCCATCAGCCCCCCTCTAAACCGGACTCCCCTCCATTCAAATCCCAACCGTCCGATCTCACCTATCCCATGCAAACCCATCGGCCCAGCTCTCTCTACCCGCTCAGGCCCAGCTCTCCTATTTAATCCCAACCGTCCGATTGATCACAGCCCTCCATTGCACGTTCCCCCCATGCAGCCGTTCCATGCATTACACCCGGAACCCATGCAGCGGCCCAGCTCTCCCACGGCTCTCTCCCAGCATCACAGCCATCCGATGCCATGCAGGCCCAGCTGTAACCGGAACCCATCCGAGCTCCTCTCTCTACGGGATTCTCTCTCTCCTAATCCGGACGCCTCTCTCTCTAAAACCCAGCCATACCGTGCCCGACTTCTTCTCTCTCCCTGTTTTCTCTCAACCGAACCCGGTAGCCCGAGCCTCTCTCTCCCGGGATTCTCTCTCTATTTCCTTCCTTAACAACCCACCGAACTTCTCTCTCTCCCTTACCCGATCAGCCTCCTAGCTGTACCCGAGAAACCCCCCAGCCGAACTTCTCTCTTTCTTTCCCTACATCTCTCTCTCCTCCTTGATTTTCTCTCTATTCTTTCCTTTTTCTCTCTCTAACCGTGCAAGCCCAGCCAGACTTTTCTTTCTCTTTTTTTCTCTCTCTCTATCTTATATAAGGAGGAGGGACGGACGAACTAGGAGAGCCATTCACGACCGAAGCCATCATCACCTACCTTGGCCATCTACCACGAGACCATCAACCCGGACGAAACACCTAGCACCACCGAGTCTAGCCATCACCTACCATCACCACCGAGATCTAGCTACCACCGTCCACCTTCAATCTACCACCGAACCCTAGGCATCATCTTCCCTACCACCGGCCATCATCTACCATTTAGAACCCATCTGAAACCCTAGCCTCCACCTCCGATAATCCTACTCCACCTCCGAGCTGTTATCCATCATCCGTACCATCGAAGCCGTGCTGCACGTCACCATCATCGAGCCGGATTACAAGGAAGCAAAGAAGCAAAGACGGGCGAAACCGAGAAGATCGTCATCATCTGGTTCTTCTGTCCTTTTTGTTATTTGTTTATTATAAAACAAATAATGCTATTATATGAGATGATGTGTAGCTAAATTCCATAGCTTAGGCTAATGGGGAATTACTAGTGTTTTATGCTGTTTTGGGATTGATTATTAATTGCGTTTCAATGTTTAAAAATAGAATCTTCCGCTAACGCATGTTGATATATTCTCTAGATTTTCCATGCATTAGATATAGTGAATGCTTATCTTAGATTCATTATGATCATATGATGGTTAATGCTAAGAATCAATGTTACATGTAATAGTATGCCTAATGCTTATCTTTTTATAAGTATTCTATATATGTTTGCACCATGCCGGTTTTCATTGCTAAATCATCCGATTAGAATCTGTCCTTACGACGATCTAATTGAGTAAAATATAATGATCAACCCTCAACTATCATAAAATGCTAGGATGAACCCTGAAGCCTAAGTGTTCCCCTAATCCAAGTACCTCTCCATAATTCAATTGATTTAGTCTTTATTAAATAATTAGTTTTTATTGATTTAATTGTTTAGTTAATTTAATCAGACTCTCAATCATTGTTAGCTAGATTAGGTTTCAATCAACTTTAGATTTATTAAGTTTTCTAGCAAAGTCCCTGTGGGATCGACCTCGCTCCGCTGCACTATAATACACGATTCGTGCACTTGCGAGTACAATTAAAATATCACAACAAGTTTTTGGCGCCGTTGCCGGGGACTTTGTTTTAGGAAAATACTTGAATCTGATTAGATTGTGTCCTTCTACTAGCTTTAGTTAGGTTTTATTAAATCAAATAATAAATATATATTTAGAAACAAAGTTAATCCTATTTTTTTTTCTTTGATTATTCTATTTCTCAGTCAATGTGGAATCAGGGTTATACACATATATCAACTGGGCGTGAATATCCAAAAAGTATTCAAGATCCATATTATGGAACATATAATCCAAACTGGCAATATGGCTCACCGTACTATGATATGTATAATCCTAGTGGGCAAAATTATTATTGGGAAAATGGACATATTGCTAATGATTTTCAAATCTCTACTACTTACGATTCTTATGAGACACTTTATAAAGAGACTCTTCAGGAAACTCTTGAAAAATACATACAAATCAATCAAAATATTTTGCAAAATTTGAAAGAAGTGACTCATATGCAACAAAATACTAAACAACGTCTCACTAGAAGTCAATCATATCTTAATGATAGAGAGAATGATGCCTTTACATCACAACTTGAATTGAACCCCATGAATGATGGTGATGAAGTTAATAGAGAGAACATAACTGACATCCCCATAGAAGACGAGTTTACTAAATCTGAATTCTCTGATTCCTTGGAAGCCTGTCTAACAAATACCGATGATATTATCGAGGATGTGATTGTTGAAGAAACCAATATTCTCTCATTCAATATGGGCATTAATAATGATGTATTTATTGAAGAAATCAATTCTCACCCATTAAGTCATGAAGTTAATAATGATGCGATTATCCTCCCAACTAATATTAAAAAATCAAATTCCGCCTTACAAATTCTGTCGTCTGAGTTAGAGCATACATATTTGGGCCACGAAGATAGATTTCCCATAATAATTTTTACTAACTTCAATATAGATCATGATACTACATTGAGGTATAAATCAAAAGGACTTCTAGAATGGAATTTAGATGATATTAGTGGAACTTACACAATTCAATTTGAAGAAAATATAAAATCATCAAATGAGAAACAATGTATATTGAACCCTAATTCAAAATATATAGTTATGAAAGAAACGAGCTCAAGGTATACTTTGGGATATAAGTTTTCAATGGACAACTACTCTCTTTTCTTTCTAAAAATTCCAAAAGATCGATCATGTCGATTTATTAGGATTTAATAAATTAATCTATTAAAAAATAATATCCTCTCCTGTACTATAATAGTTAGATTAGTTTTAATTTTTTCATCATCTACTTATCTTAATTAGTTTCTATGTCCTTGTTTTGTTTTATGTCTTTGTGTCACTAACTTTTGACAGGAAATAATGATGCAAAACACTTGAGGTACTATCCACCCTTATAACTTCGTACTTGCATTTCAAACATAACTGTCACTCCAACCGATATCATAAATTGTTATTATCTTATTCATGAGCATGCATGTTTATTTCATACATTGAGGACAATGTTTAATTTAAGTTTGGGGGTGTATGGTATACTTTTGTGTGGTGTACCTCTTACAAAAAAAAAAAAATGTTTATTTATTGCATCAACTTACGCTGTAGTGGGACAGCTCGGCATATACGTCTCGGCGTATGTGTGTCCAGTCTGTAGTCCCCTACCAAAACTGCAGCGTTCGTATAGAATCTTTTAGAAATTGCATATGCATGTTTTTCCTTTTTGTGTTAGGGTCTTTTTCGTGGCATTTTTATTTTATTTTCTTTTCTTTAAAAAAAAAAAATTATTTATTTAATTTACTTTTATTTCAGGTTTTGTAGTCTAATTCTTTCGTACTCGAATAGAACCACAAGGCACCTGGTAATCTAGGTATAAAGTCTAAGGATTAGCTAGAAAAAGTATGTCTAATATGGTTCTGACCCTTAGTAACCTTTTAGAGATTGTCAAAACAAACTAGACTTGACCTTTCACTTCACATCTGGCTTACACCTCCAGGGTCCAGATTCAAAACTTTCATATCACCTAATAGTCACTTGGTGTCCTGATGAACCATGCGGATCTGGTTCACTTGGTTTGAAAAAAATATCATTAGGAAAGTGACCAGTGAATTCTAAGGTATAGCAAAAAGGGCTACCTATTAGCATGGTCTAGGACCTAATTATGTAAAAGTCTTAACCTGTATGCCCTAATATGAGTGAAGCCTGGTCGATAGGGTTATGAGAATGATCCTATGGATGCAGAGTGAATCAAATGTAAAGGCAACATGAGGATGGCTACCTAACTCATGAGAGCGTTGGCAGCGTGTCATGGGCATAGAGTGAAGCTGGCATGGTACAAGTTAGGAAGGGATATATAATTAGATCCAGAAAAAAAAATGAGACCGAAAAAAAAGAAAAAAAAAAAAAGAAAAAAAAAGAAAAGGAAAATAAAATAGTGTGAAAGCCGTCGTTATAAACAATGTGGGAAAACTGGAATATCACATATAAAGCCGAAAGGTATTAAGGTGAATATCCACAACTCTTACTAGCCTGTCTAGATTAGCTGGTTTTGACTCAGGTTCTAAGGTCGACTTTGACCGTTCTAGGAGACTGTTAGAATGATATGAATGTAGAGAACCAAACCCCCAGTTGTGTTTAGCCCAGACAGCACCGTGCACTTGAGCTTAGTTGACCTTGACCTTTTCTAACAGGGAACTAATAGTTAGAATCTAAAATGCCTACTTTGAAAGCCGAAGCTTGGACTGACTACCTTGAAAGTCTTGTGCCTTAGAAATTCTATTTTTGAGTACTTTTAATTATTCTGCGGAACCGACTTTTCTTATTACTTATTTAAAAAAAAAAAAAAAAGCTTTTGAATTTTGTGGGTAGATTCACTGCAAACCCTCACGAGACAAAACTCGTCCACTAGGGTGACCTAGGGGTTTAACGGCTTGTTGCACGTGCTAAGTGCAATCGCGATTCCTGCGAAAGTGAGTTAAGTTATTTTTATTTTTTTTCATTATCTTCGTCGTTTATTTTGTTTGCTTTCTCGAGGACTAGAAAGATTTAAGTTTGGGGGTGTGTTGAGCGTCCATTTTGTGCGAATTATCTCTTCTTTATCATGCATATAGCATCACTTTGCTACGTAAAACTTTCATACTACACGTAAACTGCATGAGTTTCCTTGCACCGTAATATAGTAGACTCTCATACGAACCCAACGGCATATTGGTTCACTCTCATACATTGCATGCATGAAAGATACAGAGCCCGATAACCCAAATTATCCTTTTATCAATAATCGTATTGGAACCTTATATGCATTATTTCATGTGTATTTTTCAGAAACCGGATCTCGACACGCACGACTACAGTGATGCAAAGTTATAGGTCGATATCATCTCAATTGGCTTTGGAATAGAGGGAGGTCGTGTTCAGATGACAAGAGAATTGACGAGAAATGAATGACAAATCGGAGAAGAAGGATTCCAAATCTACATGCTCTGACTGAACGATCGAGTACTGCACGCATACAATCGGAATGATGTGGATGAGTTGACGAGCTCAGATGGTTCGAAGGATGCAACCCGGATGATCTCATTTTCTCCAATATCATCAATTCATTTCTATTTCCTTCTTTTATTCTCCATTATACATACACCTCATTCTAACTACACCCAAAACCCAATCACAGCCGTCCGATCGCCTATCCCTTCCATGCACATGCATGAATGCATGTATGTGCCACCACAACGATCTACCTCTCAGTCCCACTTAATCACAGCCGTCCCGGACCTTAAAACCCCATTGCATCATCAGCACTCCTCTCTTTTCTTCTATTTAATTCCAGCCGTCCGATCGATAAAACCCTTCAATGCATCAAACCCATGCATGCACCCTCTTCCTCTTTATAAAAAGGAAAACCAAACTCAAAACCCATGCATGTGCCACCACAACCCGGCTGTACTCTATCCATCAGCCCCCCTCTAAACCGGACTCCCCTCCATTCAAATCCCAACCGTCCGATCTCACCTATCCCATGCAAACCCATCGGCCCAGCTCTCTCTACCCGCTCAGGCCCAGCTCTCCTATTTAATCCCAACCGTCCGATTGATCACAGCCCTCCATTGCACGTTCCCCCCATGCAGCCGTTCCATGCATTACACCCGGAACCCATGCAGCGGCCCAGCTCTCCCACGGCTCTCTCCCAGCATCACAGCCATCCGATGCCATGCAGGCCCAGCTGTAACCGGAACCCATCCGAGCTCCTCTCTCTACGGGATTCTCTCTCTCCTAATCCGGACGCCTCTCTCTCTAAAACCCAGCCATACCGTGCCCGACTTCTTCTCTCTCCCTGTTTTCTCTCAACCGAACCCGGTAGCCCGAGCCTCTCTCTCCCGGGATTCTCTCTCTATTTCCTTCCTTAACAACCCACCGAACTTCTCTCTCTCCCTTACCCGATCAGCCTCCTAGCTGTACCCGAGAAACCCCCCAGCCGAACTTCTCTCTTCCTTTCCCTACATCTCTCTCTCCTCCTTGATTTTCTCTCTATTCTTTCCTTTTTCTCTCTCTAACCGTGCAAGCCCAGCCAGACTTTTCTTTCTCTTTTTTTCTCTCTCTCTATCTTATATAAGGGGGAGGGACGGACGAACTAGGAGAGCCATTCACGACCGAAGCCATCATCACCTACCTTGGCCATCTACCACGAGACCATCAACCCGGACGAAACACCTAGCACCACCGAGTCTAGCCATCACCTACCATCACCACCGAGATCTAGCTACCACCGTCCACCTTCAATCTACCACCGAACCCTAGGCATCATCTTCCCTACCACCGGCCATCATCTACCATTTAGAACCCATCTGAAACCCTAGCCTCCACCTCCGATAATCCTACTCCACCTCCGAGCTGTCATCCATCATCCGTACCATCGAAGCCGTGCTGCACGTCACCATCATCGAGCCGGATTACAAGGAAGCAAAGAAGCAAAGACGGGCGAAACCGAGAAGATCGTCATCATCTGGTTCTTCTGTCCTTTTTGTTATTTGTTTATTATAAAACAAATAATGCTATTATATGAGATGATGTGTAGCTAAATTCCATAGCTTAGGCTAATGGGGAATTACTAGTGTTTTATGCTGTTTTGGGATTGATTATTAATTGCGTTTCAATGTTTAAAAATAGAATCTTCCGCTAACGCATGTTGATATATTCTCTAGATTTTCCATGCATTAGATATAGTGAATGCTTATCTTAGATTCATTATGATCATATGATGGTTAATGCTAAGAATCAATGTTACATGTAATAGTATGCCTAATGCTTATCTTTTTATAAGTATTCTATATATGTTTGCACCATGCCGGTTTTCATTGCTAAATCATCCGATTAGAATCTGTCCTTACGACGATCTAATTGAGTAAAATATAATGATCAACCCTCAACTATCATAAAATGCTAGGATGAACCCTGAAGCCTAAGTGTTCCCCTAATCCAAGTACCTCTCCATAATTCAATTGATTTAGTCTTTATTAAATAATTAGTTTTTATTGATTTAATTGTTTAGTTAATTTAATCAGACTCTCAATCATTGTTAGCTAGATTAGGTTTCAATCAACTTTAGATTTATTAAGTTTCCTAGCAAAGTCCCTGTGGGATCGACCTCGCTCCGCTGCACTATAATACACGATTCGTGCACTTGCGAGTACAATTAAAATATCACAACACCCATCAATCGAAAGCGACAAACATCAGAACGGAATTCAATGAAACCATTAACGCCATTGTGAGATGGATGTCGCTTGAGCCTTCAGAAATCAAGCTAAACTTCGATGGCACTATTGAGTGTCACTCCCAACGGGCGGGCGTCGGGTTTGTCTTCAGAAACTCCAAGGTATTATTCTGTGTATGGGTGACATTTCGTTGTCTTTGTCTTCTGTGCAGGTGGCTGAAGGTTGGGGATTATCTGTGGGATTGCAAGAGGCTCTCAGAAGTTTCCCAATGGCGTCGTTATGGATCGAAGGTGATTCGCTATCTACAATCCAACTTCTACTCTCAAATGATTCTCTTGATCCGATCTTAGAAGACTGTCACGCCTTAATACAGCTCCGGAGACATGTTCGTATTTCTCACATATTCCGAGAAGCTAACGTAGTGGCGGATTGGCTGGCTAAAAGAGGCAAAATATCCATACAATCACAAGTTTGGTATGAGGAGTTCCTCGGGCCGTTATTTCTGATTGTCCAATTCAACCCTCAAGTCCAGGTCTCGTGCGTGGGCCCAATGATCCGACATCCCCCTGAGCTCTAACACGTGAACGAGCATGCGATCTCAACATCGGAGGATCAATCATGCACGTGTCGACTAAGGAAGCTGTAGTCCATGTCTCCTACTCCTTGGGTTTCCCCGGGCCACTGTAGTGGCCTTCTTCCGGCTCCTGACCCACCTAATTTCCAAGGTACCACCACCCAAGGCCCGAAAGTAGTTCCCCTGGAAGCGGAAGGCAACTCTTGTGCCACCAATGGACCTCCCTCCGCAGAACAACCAATCTTCCCCATTGGGCCACTAGCACCGCCATACATGGGAGCTTGACTAGTTTTGGAAGTTCCGTCGCCATCTCCATTCACTTTGGTTGGATAGTCGAGAGGACACTAATGAAGATAGTGTCCTACTCACCCGCAAGTGAAGCAGATCTGAAGATGGTTCTCGTAATTAAAAAGTTGATAGAATTGGACAGTAGAATCATCGGTGCCCACGTTCGTCATCCCCGATGAAAGACCTTTTGACAGATCGATTTCAACACAAACCCTAACATACAGACCACGAGTTCCGTCCAAAGAGTTCATATCCACCTGGATAGGTCGTTCCGCGGCAACCGCAATGTTCATCACCAAGCCTTTATCGTAGAAATCCACCCAGATTGGTGCTCGGTCGATACTTTCCTGTAGAGGTTGGAAAAAAGGGGTCCATTTCCTGAGGGTAAGCTAGCACGCTGCAATCAAAACCCCAGGGGCTCCCTTCCCAAATATCCAATAAATTTTTCTCTAGCTCGAACCGGAAGCCAAAAAAAAAAAATCATTGGGTAAAGTTGCTCGATTTTACATAATGTAAATCCATCACCTATACCTTGCTGATACACGGCCAAAGTTGCTCGATTTTACATTGAAGCACATCAAGGGGGAGCTTATGTCCCAAAAACTTACGAGCTAGGGCTGCTGCATTTTGCTTGGGAAACTTGAACCTTAACCGGGTTGAGCACCACCATTCCTTCCACCATATTAATCATCTGGGAGCAATGGGAACACTACAAGGAAGAGGTTTATTGCCGACGGATATTTTTATTACCATCGGTAATAATATAAATATTACCGACGGTAATCCATATTTCCGTCGGTAATATAACTTTAATATTTTACTAATATTTGAAATATTTATTACTGACAATATTTTTTTATCCGTCGGTAATATATTATTACCAACGGTATTTATTCGTTCCGTCGGCGAAATGGATTATTACCGACGGTTTTAATAATAGGCCGTCGCAAATAATAATTATTGTTATTTTAATAATATTTTTACATATATATTACCGATAGTCATTTATTATCCGTCGGTAATGTATTTGTACCGACGGGTTATTTATACCCGTCAGTATAGTGTTTATTATTACCAACGGAAATATTATTACCGTCGGTAATAATATTATTACCGACGGAATATTAATTTCCGTCGATAATAAACCCTGCGATTTATCTGCTGTTTCGATCCCCCTTTGCTGCTCTCTGGATTATTGTCCTCCCCCCCCCCCCCTCGGCGATTTCGATCCCCCCCAGCCTACCCCCCACGGCCCCCTCTGGCGCACCACCCCGGCCCCCGGCCTCCCCTCCGGCATGCCCCGGCCACCTACGGCTCACCCCCCCGGCCTCCCCTCTGGTGCATCCCCCTACCCCTCCCGGGCTCCCCTCCGCCGACGCCACTGCTCCGGCCTCCCCTCCACCGGTGCCACTGCTCCTCCTTCTCCTCCCTCTCCGGTAATTGGTTTCAATTCCAAATCCCACCCTATAGTTTGAAATGTTAGCATAATACCCCTTTTGTCTAAGTACTTAATTATCTCATTTGATCATTTTTATCTGATTAAAACAAATTGCATGTGTCTTTTGGTTCCTTATTATCGTGGATTTAGTAGAGTATAAGATTGGATAGGGATATGATCGGGTTTGATTTTATCATTTTATCTAAGGTTGATTTTCGGATGGATCGGATTGGAATAGTGGTGTTCGGAAAATTGCGAAAAATTTTAGAATCCCAAATGTTATTTTGATTCCGATTCTGAAATTTCAGAATTTCATAATCCATTTTCGGAATGTTACATTTTCGAAAATTAGGTTTAGGGTTTAGGTATGGCTGCAAACGAACCAAGTTGTTCGTGAGCAGCTCGCGGCTTGGCTCGATAAAAGCTCATTCGAGTTCATTCGGTTAGTAGTCAAGCCAAGCCCAAGCCTAGAGTTTAGGCTCGTTTAATAAACAAGCCAAGCTCAAGCAGACCAAATCTCAGCTCGTTTGGGCTCGCGAACATGCTTGTTTAGGGCTTGTGAGCAAAGCTCGTGAACAAACTTGATAGGCTCATAAAGGGCTCGTGAATATGCTCATAAATAACTTGAATAAGCCAAACCAAACCGACTAAACCAAACCAAACCAAACCAAACCGACCGATTTTGATCGGTTTCAACACTCTCAACGGATCGGATTGGATTAGGTTTTCTAAAAACCGATATGATTGGATCAGTTATCGGATTTGTCAATTAAAAACCGACCTAAACCGAACCAAACTGGACTAGTACTTTGAGGGCTAGTAGGATAACCACACTCAACGGATCGGATTTTAGGGTTTAGGGTTAGGGTTTAGGTTTTAGGATTTAGGGTTTAGGGTTTTAGGGTTTAGGTTTTAGGTGTTTAGGGCTTAGGGTTTAGGGTTTAGGGTTCGGGTTTAGGGTTTTAGGGGTTGGGGTTAGGGTTAGGGTTAGGATTTAGGGTTTTAGGTTTTAGGATTTAGGGTTTAGGTTCTAGGGTTAGGGTTAGGGTTTAGGGTTTTAGGGTTTAGGGTTAGGATTAGGGTTTAGGCTTAGGAGTTAGGGTTTACGGTTTATGGTTTAGGTTTAGGAGTTAGGGTTTAGGGTTTTAGGATTTAGGGTTAGGGTTTATGTTTAGGGTTTAGGAGCTAGGGTTTAGGGTTTTAGGGTTAGTGTTTAGGGTTTTAGGGTTAGGTTTTAGGGTTTTAGGGTTTAGGTTTCAGGGTTAAGGTTTAGGGTTTAGGGTTTAGGCATTAGGGTTTAGGATGTTATATTGGCGAAGTTAAAAAATATTTTTTTTAACCTAAACGCTAAACGCTAACCTGGATTGTTTCATATGTAAATTGGACTGTTAGAAAATGAATATCTTACTGTTTCATATGTAAATCAAATTATTTCATATATAAATCATATTGTTTCATATGTATATCATATTATTTTATACTGTTTCATATGTAAATCAACCTGTTTCATATTGTTTCATATGTAAATCATACTGTTACATATGTAAATCAAACTGTTATTTATATCATATTATTTCGTATAGAAAAATATTACTGCTTTCAGATGGCATTGCGGTTGAGGGTTCGTAGAGGCAGGGGTGGGCTAGCTCGGAGCGCTCCGGCTGCCACCCCAGGGTTCGAGGCCGAGCCCTCCGGATCTGGTAGTGCTGTTCCTCTCTCCACACCAGCTCCTGATGAGGTCGCAGCCACCGGAGCTTCAAGCAGTGCTCAGTACTCGGCTACAGCGTCTACGCCCACAGGTAATGTTTAGATCTAAAGTTTTATACATGTTGTAAATACTTGTTCAGTACTGATGTATATTTTATTTACATGGTCGAGGATCACCAGGGACGTAGGCGACCGGGACGTGACGACGGCCCGGTGCTTGTCGACCTTACGCGAGCCACTTTTCCTACAGTGGAGCGGTAGGATCTTTGTGGGCGAGCACGCTTCTGACGCCGCCACGTGGGTCGGTATGATAGTACGGGAGGAGAGGAATGCCCCGATTGTGGGGATAAGGGGGTAGAAGAATATTGATGCATTCTATAAGGAGAGGATGTATCGGGTGTTTTTGGTATGTTAGTTTCATTAAAGCATTTTAGAATAATTCCAAGTATGAATTATCGGATGCCGATCCGATGACGATCCGATCGAATCCAAACCTATTTCAAATTCGAAACACGCTAACTTATGATTTTCCAACGCTTAGACTCTAAATCGGTCAATCGGATCGTAAATTGTTAAAATATCCAATTAGAACTTGCTCGCAAGTCCGAAATACGGAATAATTCCAAGTATTAATTATCGGATGCCGATCCGATGACTATCCGATCGAATCCAAACCTATTTTAAATTCGAAACACGCTAACTTATGATTTTCCAACACTTAGACTCTAAATCGGTCAATCAGATCGTAAATTATTAAAATATCCAATTAGAACTCGCTCGCAAGTCCAAAATATGGAATAATTCCAAGTACGAATTATCGAATGCCGATTCGATGACGATCCGATCGAATCAAAACCTATTTCAAATTTTGAAACACGCTAACTTATGATTTTCCAACGCTTAGAGTCTAAATCGGTCAATCGGATCGTAAATTGTTAAAATATCGAACTATAACTCGGTCGCAAGTCCGAAATACGGAATAATTCCATGTACGAATTATCGGATGCCGACCCGATGACTATCCGATCGAATCCAAACCTATTTCAAATCCGAAACACGCTATCTTATGATTTCCCAACACTTAGACTCTAAATCAGTCAATCGGATCGTAAATTGTTAAAATATCCAACTATAACTCGCTCGCAAGTCCGAAATAGGGAATAATTCCATGTACGAATTATCGGATGCCGATCCGATGATGATCCGATCGAATCCAAACCTATTTCAAATCCGAAACACGCTAACTTATGATTTTCCAACGCTTAGACTCTAAATCGGTCAATCGGATCGTAAATTGTTAAAATATCCAATTAGAACTCGCTCGCAAGTCCGAAATACGAAATAATTTTAAGTACGAATTATCGTATGCCGATCCGATGACTATCCGATCGAATCCAAACCTATTTCAAATCCGAAACACGCTAACTTATGATTTTCCAACACTTACTCTAAATCGGTCGATCGGATCGTAAATTGTTAAAATATCCAATTAGAACTCGCTTGTAAGTCTAAAATATGGAATAATTCCAAGTACGAATTATCGGATGCTGATCCGATGACGATTCGATCGAATCAAAACCTATTTCAAATCCGAAACACGCTAATTTATGATTTTTCAACACTTAGACTCTAAATCGATCAATCGGATCGTAAATTGGTCAATCAAAACATAAATTGTTAAAATATCCAATTAGAACTCGCTTACAAGTCCGAAATACGAAATAATTCCAAGTGCGAATTATCGGATGCCGATCCGATAACGATCCGATCGAATCCAAACCTATTTCAAATCCGAAACATGCTAACTTATGATTTTTCAACGCTTAGATTTTAAATTGATCAATCGGAGCGTAAATTGTTAAAATATCCAATTAGAACTCGCTCGCAAGTCCAAAATATGAAATAATTCCTGGTACGAATTATTGGATGCCGATCCGATGATGATCCGATCGAATCCAAATTTATTTCAAATCCAAAACATGCTAACTTATGATTTTTCAATACTTAGACTCTAAATTGATCAATCGGAGCGTAAATTGTTAAAATATCCAATTAGAACTCGCTTGCAAGTCCGAAATACCAAATAATTCTAAGTACGAATTATCGAATACCGATCCGATGACGATCCGATCGAATCCAAGCCTATTTCAAATCCGAAACATGCTAACTTATGATTTTTCAACGCTTAGACTCTATATTGGTCAATCACAGCGTAAATTGGTCAATCAAATCATAAATTATTAAAATATCCAATTAGAACTCACTTACAAGTCCGATATACCAAATAATTCTAAGTACGAATTATCGAATGCCGATCCGATGACGATCCGATCGAATCCAAACCTATTTCAAATCCGAAACACGCTAACTTATGATTTTTTAACGCTTAGACTCAGTTATAGATATAAACTATTTTTTTAACAAATACATGTTAATTGCAGGAGTCGGGCGGTGTCAGGGGATGAGAGCACCAACGTTGGTGCCGGGCAGCGTGGAGTGGTTGAGATATAGGGCACGCAGATTATCTCAGTTTTGAATTGTGCAAAAATTATTTTATAATATATGGTTATTTTTTGTTCTTGTCTATAATTGTCGAGCATTGTGGTAATATTTGATAATTTGCGATAATATTTTATAAATTTAGGTAATATTTGATAATTTATGATAATATTTTATAAATTATGGTAATATTTGATAAATTGTATTACTATATTGCGGTGGTATTGTTGTAAATCACAGGAATTAAATAACATTATTATGGTAAATATTTTTAAAAAAAAACATTCTTTTTACCGATGGAAATTAAACTTTCCGTCGGTAATAATCTTTTTAAATTTTTTAAATTATTAATAAATTTTTGACGGACAAGACATATCCGTCGGTAATATTTATATTATTACCGACGGTAAGACAACTGCCCGTCGGTATTTAATTATTCGTCGGTAATAATATATTTTATTTTTAATTAAGTATTTATATATTACCGACGTCCAATAAATTTTCGTCGGTATTAAGTCTTATTACCGATGGAAATTATTAGTCCATCGCATATTTTTTCCGACGCCTTTTTTGCCGACAGACTAGCGACGGAAATCTCTTTCGTCGCTATAAATCATTACCGAAGGAAATCTAATAGTACCGACGGATATTGTCCGTCGGTAAAAACTGTTTTTTTTGTAGTGGAAGCTGGGAACTGATGCGCAGTCCGTTGCCGCCAAATAGAATGGAGGAGGAAGCTGGGAACTGACTGGAGCAACACCGGAGATTGAAGTGGGTGGGAGCGGCTGAGGAGGAAGGGTTGAAGAGTTTGGAAAGAAAGGATAAAGAGGAGGAGGAGGAGGAGGAGGAGGAGAAGAGAGAGAGGGGTGGTGAAAGTTGTCATCTCTCGATCTAACAAATGAATGCTCAAACTAATCTTGAGAATGTATCAGGTTAATTAATTAAGTGCACAGGATCGATTGAGTGTGATTGTCCAATTGGTGGTGCCTGCCATCGGATTCGTGGTGCACTTCACCCAGATTGCTAGAGTTGCAACTTTCATGGGGTAAAACCACCCGAACCGACCTAAATGGTTCTGGTATTTTGATCAAATGAGTTGGTTTAGTTCTAACTTATATTTAGGGGCGGAGCCAACATAGGCCTAGCGGAGACAGCTACCCCCACTGGGATTTTTTTTAAAAAAGAGTAATCCTATTTGTACAATCTCCATCAAGAAACACATTGACATTCTAAACCAATGAAGTGGAATGGGCTCAATGCATCGGGACACTAAGCCCTGGCCCTGCCCCCACTTCATGGGTCTGATTTGTCATTGTGTTTGTCAAAAAAAAAACAACAATAAATTAATATAGTACACTTTGCCCCCCTAAGTTTAGCTCAAAGACACTTAACCCCCCACTAGTCTAAAAACTACATTTTACCTCCTTCAGTTCAGCTTTGATAGATAAAGAATACCAAATGAGGAAATAACGTAGTTGACAAAATGGTGTATTGTGCTAACATTTCAAGCTTTAGGGTGCCATTTGGAACAAAATAAACTAAGGGGTTTAAATATTTTTAAGCTAATTTTAAGTGGGTAAAATATAATTTATCTAAAAAAAAATTCGACTTCGTGTCTCTCGTTTGTCCCACGACTATCTCCCGGTATAGCCTCACACAATCTCTCTCTCTCTCTCTCTCTCTCTCTCTCTCTCTCTCTACATAGTTTATTCATGGTTTTTTATGTGATATTTTTTTGGATGGAAGAAAAGCGAAGTATTTTTGTAGTCAATTCAAATCATTTGTTGGTTGAAATTAGATAAAATTTTTAAAGCCAAGCAAAAGTTGCCTTCACTGGAGTGAATTCCTGGCTTCGCCACTGCTTACATGAACCTTACTAAATACGAGTCGGTTCCGGGTTTGATTTCAAATAGACCCAATCCAACCCGAGAACTAAATTCATATATATTACTCCAAATATATGATAAGTCCATATATAATATCATGGACTTAGTGGCAGCATCATACTAGCTGGCACATGAGTAACAGTTTGTTGTTTGCTAATAAATCGACAATAGTCAGTATATTTTCTATATCAACTTTGATACGATTTTATTTTGAAGCAGGGACGGAACCAGGATTTTATAATGGGAGGGGCTAAAGCATAATAATTTCATTTGAGGGGGGCCAAAGCATGAACCCAAAAAAAAAAATTTTAATATTCAAAACTTTTACTACATAATTTTTTTAAAAAATAAGTTAGGGGGGGCCATGGCCCCCCTGGTCCATACATAGTTCCGTCCCTATTTTGAAGGATCGTTTTTCTATACCAACTTTGACCCGATTATATTTTGAATCGGGTCGGATCGTTTTTAATCGGATCTTGTACCAAAAAATAATGAAAACTTCGGCTTATCGAATCGGATTCTTATCCTGATCCGGTCCATTGACAGTCCTCCTATTAAATCGGCTAATGTCGCGAGCCGTAAATCAAACCGACAGGTAAATCTCTTGCATAGGGTTATTCCAAATCCGTGCAGGACAGGGATTGACCTGAGCGTGCTTCTCCTCTTTGACCTATGAAACCCTTCTCCATCCTTTCTTCTCTGAATCCAGTCCTCTTTTCTCTGTAAACCCCTTTTCATCTCGCTCTCTGAATCCAGCCCTCTTCTCTCTGAAACCCCTTTTCATCTCTCTCTCTCTCTCTCTCTCATGCCGCCAGGGTACTTCTACCCGTTCCGGCCGTTCATGCTGGGCCTGCTGCGCCATTTGGAACGGGAGGTGGGACAGGCGGCGACGACGCAGTACCGAACGAATGTGTCGGACATAGAGGCACGGGCGCGGAGGGATGCGGGCCGCGAAGATACTATTGCGTCCCTGGAGGTGTTCTTGACGGGCGAGGAACACGGCGGCGGTGCCGTTGGCCCCCCGCCGGCGTCAAAGGCCTCCATGAAGGCGATGCGGACGGTGGAGTTTGCGGAGGGGGCGGTGGAAGCGGCGGAGGAGTGCCCCATCTGCCTCCACGGGCTCGGGGCCATGGTGAAGGAGATGCCGTGCGGCCACAGATTCCATGGGGGCTGCATTGATAAGTGGCTGGGCATGCATGGGTTGTGCCCCCTCTGTAGGTTCCAGATGCCCGCCGAGAAGGAGGCGGGGTCCAGAGCTGATGATTATTATACTGGCGGCGATGAGGACGACCACAACGATGATCTTCATCGCCGTCGCCTTCGCCGCCTTCAGTGAACGTAATTGATCTTTTGTATTTTTGATAGGGTTTTATACAGAACGACCTCTATAATCTTCTCTATTTACATATAAGCCTCTGTAAAGTTAATATATATACATGCCCCTTAAATCATCCAATATTTATGGATCGACCCCTATAATCTTCTCTTTTTTACACGAGTCAATATGTAATGTTTGAATAATTGAGGGATTTATATATAAATATCACATTTATGGGTTTATATATAAATAGAGAAGATTGTAGGGGTTGATATGTGAAAAATGTTGGAAATAAATCCATGGCAGAGGCCCGCAGCGGAAGGAAAGTGAAGGTCCGAGGACCGAGAGCGGTGTGCGTTACATATCAAAAATTTCATCGAAACGATCTACATATGCGTGTATGAAACTAGCATGGCAACTACTCGAACCCCTAACGACGATCTAACGCAAAAGAACAATCTAGCATGAATGCATGTTCTAATTATGTTAGATCTACTTGTTAGAGATCATACCTGCGTGCGGAATCTTTCACCGCGACAAATTTCTTCTTTGTCGATGGAGACGGGCTACGGATCTGCTCGACATAGCTTCGGTACGACGGCCAAAACTTTCTCCTCCGAACTCCGATTGGGCTGAAATTTGGACTGCAGGTAGCCAACTTCGAGACGCAACTTTTCCAACAAGTTTCACGTCGTTTGGACTTCTGTAGCTCCCGGAATCGCAGAAACAACGTTGATTTTCTGTGCAGATTCTGGACAGCAAAAGGTTGCGGGAGACTCCTTCTAGTTCACCCGATCTCACACGATGCACGGCACCTCCTCGATGGATCTCTGAGTGACTCCATACGATGAGCCTTCTCCTTCTACGAAAACACAATGCGAGGAAGACGAGTCGCCATCCAATGGCGCAAGCGAGGAAGAGAGAGACGAGAGAGGAGATGCGAAGAGAGAAGAGGGGCTTCGGTTTCCCCATGGCTTGCATGGCCGGCCCTAGGGCTTGCCCATGCTACTAATTTCGTGCACCCTCTCTCTCCTTCTCATATATATAGCCGGCCTATCCATATGGATAAGGACAGTATGGATAAGGATGATTGATTCAAACCTTATCCCTATATATCTCTTCTTTATCTCTATCCTTTCCTTGTTTTCGAAAACGGTCAAAACCAGCCCGTTTTCTGCGCCTCATAACCGGCCCCTTCATCGGAGGCAACAACCTCCCGAAACTAATGGGGCCGGCCTTGACCAGTCTCTCAACACTTAGGGCCGGCCCCCTTAGTGCATAGTGGCGCATGGTATGACCAAAACGCCCTTATGCCACTAGTTGACCGTTCCTCGTGTACGAGACTTTGCAAGGCACACATAAGTGAAGTGCACCAGTGATTTCACTATTCTCTGAGGTTCCCGTAGGGTGCCCCTAGTGAAGTCAACTAGTCAACTCGCAACATGTCCCGGTGCATCGCACCCATGTGGCAAAGTCCACTTATGGCAAGGAATTGCTACATGTGTCTCTGCACTAACCTAGGGTTTCCCCTTAGTGCACACACGTAGCTACGCATCTACCGTGCACTAGTGCGAAGCACTCACGGAGCGTATGCTTGGACTTCTCGCTTCCTCTAACTACGTTCTGTTTTTCGAGGAGATGGTATAAGAACCGTACATAATGTCGATAAGGTGGAACCTTCAGGGACCAGGGTTCATGGCTTACAACTCAGACTCGATCGACACACTACCCGAGTGTACCATCGATCCTCTGAGTTCGAGTTAACCTGCGTAGCCACCCAGAGTGCGACGCAGGCTGCACTCCAATCCCCCCGGACTTACTATGTTCTCCCACATACCCCTGCTCTCCGCTTAGTATGGTAAACTCGCTGTCCCTCCACTGGTGCCATGACGCAACTCGAGCGGTGGAGAATACCGTCAGACTCGAGTGCTCATATGACTCGGTTCCTTCCAGGTTGACCACGTACATCGTACCTCCGATAACTCTGCCGAGTAACCGGATCCGTCACCAGTCGAACTGATGACCACCTGGCCAGGGTTTAATACGACGTAGGTCAGACCAAGGAACGCACCTCCCGTTAGGGGTGTGGATAGCCTGCAGGAGTGACATACTGATGCAACGCCAGCCGGGTAACCCAGTACACCGTGGTTTTGGATCACTGCATCCGGATCCTCATACATTGGTGCGCCAAAGCACCACACAACTGGTTAGTCCACCAGACATGGCTCCTCAGGGTTTAGGACCGTTTTATCCTAAGCAGAAACACGGTTTAGTGCACCGGTGTCTGCTCAGCGATCTGTGCACCGTGTTGGTTCCGTTCGGCCACAGACACTGTGCTTGGTAATGACCGTGGTGGAGACACCCACGCTCTGTCATCCCAACAGCTTAACCTGATAGGGCGACCAACCCTAATCAGAGCTGCGAACGTATTTAGGTTACATGGGACCAGTCCCTTGAGTCTCCCACTCAAGAGGATTACCATGTAGCCATGGCTCTCTGTTCTGTAATCAGAACACGTACTAAGGTACGTACCTAGATGCAATCTTATACTATCAACCATACATAGCTAAACTATAGGTTTTTACGAGCTATAGACCTCACCAATTCTAACAAAAAACCCTATTGGAAATATGAAAAAAGACCCTTGTGGATTTTTTTTTGACAGTACCCTTGTGGTTTTTATTCCGATGAGTCTGGGTTGTATCAATTCTTTGTTGACATTTTTTTTTCCTTTTATATCAATTCTTTGTTGACAGTTTTTTCTCCTTAAAACAAAGCTATCCATAATTCTAAAATCAAATATAAAAATATGGTAAAAGGAGTAATATTTCTTTAGCAACTCACATGTCAATGTAGCAGCTACAATAATTGCACTGTAATAGTATTGAAGCTGCTATAATAAAATCATTATTGCTATTTCGTATAGTAATTTGCAGATTGTTACTTCTTGCTATAGTGATCTGAGTTAGATTTTTTTTTCTTTTGGTGGACCTGCATGAGTCAAATAGATTATGTTTACCGTTTTGAAGGTTTCACAAGATCGAATCGTAGACCCGATCTGGTGTGATCATGTTTTGGCCAGATCAGACCGTCTCAAGTCGCACCTCCGCTAAATTAAGGTGCGGTTCAGTTAGAGTGTGGGCTTAATCTATATTTGTAGAGCATAAGTTTGTTGAGCCGATTAACCAATCTCTACGATGGATTAAGTAGGGACTTTATTCTATAAATACTTGGGCGTGGTTTTCCTCTCCAATCTTAGCCTTTATTCTCCCTTTTAGAGGCGACTCATCTCTGAGGATTCAGGTAGATAAATAGGGCAAAGCAATAGAAGGATCACGCGCGTCTTGGCATCTCCTCTTATGCACACCATGTGTAATGACCTAGATAACTCTGGAGATTAGAATGGTAAGTTTCTTTGATCTCATTATTTAGGAATGATTTTATTCTTCGTTGGTTTAATGAAAATAAAAATCTTAGAAAATCCTCTGATTATTCTATCTTTACTATATCATATTTTTTTGTACTTGCGAGTTTCACGCAAGGCTATCCGCACTCGTCGATCCAAGATGTGGGTAGGAAGTTACTTGCAGTTGTACCGCGGACTGCCTATTGGTAACACAAAAATTCTGCTGCTATTCAAATCATAGAACGACCCTAAATCATACTTTTTTTTTGCACGACCCTATGTCCAACTTAATCAGGTGCGCATCGTCGTCTCGATTCCAACACATATTTTTAGATGATTCTTCAACAAGTGGTTAGGGAGTTATGATTTTTTGAAGTTTGCATTGCAGATATGCATTCGGATCCGATTCAGAATAGGATTATGAGTCCAATCCGAACTAAATCAATCCAAACCTGATCTGATCAGTTGGAGATAATGAACGCCTTGGATTTTCCTCTACAGCGAAAAACACATGGTGTGAAATATTGTGATTTTTTTTTGAAAATATTTTTTTTTGATTTATTCTTCCTTGCTCGGGTGGTCCCTAATTTTCATTAGGATCCCATCCTCGCAAGAAAGAACCAAAAGATTAAAATAAAAAGAAAGAACTCGACTATCGAGGGCATCACCTTTGATGATCAGAAAACACGCTCCCCAACCAAACAAGGACATGTGACACGCTTCTTAATCAAGCAAGAGTACTATTCTCACGGGAGCATGTAGCTCAGCCCGTAGGGCGAACTGGACCTCACGTTTACTCAACTAGCCTAGAGACCCCATACTCAGTGTTAGGTTATTAATACTAGAGAGTAGCCGGTATTCAAATACTTCAGTCCATTTCCACTAAAAGATTACAACTTACATGGACAATCAGTTACAACTATTACAGGACTTTCATGATACAACACTTTACAGCTATATGCAACTCTTGACCTCTATACGGCTAACGACTGCTCCAACTTCCGCTCCTACTTGGGAACGACAACTTATGATCGCTCCAGTCTTTAAGGTACATTGTTGCTCCAACTGCAACTCGTCATCCTTTCACACCTACATCGTGATCACGAACCTCGATACCTGAATTTGGTACATGATAATTCTCAAACCTTGAGTCACTTTGAAAAGGTACGAAGTGACAAATTAAGCGATCACCCCTAAAAATATTTGCATTCATGTATGAATACTCTTGGTGATCATGAAACACACTCCCTAACCAAATAAGGACATGAAACACGTTTTTTGGTCATGCAAGAGTATTACTAAAACACGAAGCAAAACTGCTAATGAAAATACTTAAACTATCAATCAAGTATATATGGTCATTATGTCTAAGCAAATCCAAATTTTCTATATATAACTATCATTATTTATTTCTATTATTTGATTTCATCTTATGTTCATTAACTAGTACTGATCTACTCTTTTTCATAATGTACAACCTCAACATAAAGACTCAAATTCGTCTACACACAACTGAGATCACTATGTGTTCCTCTCCCTCAGCAATATTTAACCAAATTGAATCAATTATGGTTAACCTTTCCATATAAGTTGCAAACCCCAATTATTGTAACACAATTTAACAACTCATCGATATAATCCATGATCATCATCCCACGACTGATATCATTTTCGTCTCGTCTTTGAGTCAACAATGCATAGCCACAATCAGTCAATGTCGATGCTACGATAACTTACCATATATACTAACGCACTTAGGATAAGGATCTTGCCGAAGCCATATAAACACCAAAGTTAGGACGCACCCTTGCTTTCCTTTGGGCCCATCAATCCGGAAAAACGGCGACGGTGCACACTCCCAAGCACTCGCGCCCTCATAGCCATGGTCCGGTAGTGGCATCATACAGACCAAGCCTTGCCAATTAATGTCTCATCGGACCACTACTCCCAGCAACATGCCTGATCAATGTATTCGCTAACTCCGGACTTTCTTGTGTCTGAAAAGGCATGCCTCTCAGGTAAAACAACTAACCATCCTCGAGTGTCATGCCTAGGACCCACAGGTCCCCAAGACTCAGTACCGCAGTACTGGCCTACTAGTGTCAACGACACTCTGCTCTGGCTTTGCAATTCCTTATACTAAGAATAGGTGCGGGATCCCGACTTAACATTAGATGACCTACTGTTATCTAAGTGATACATGAATTCTAACGTTATAGTACAGACACACAAGTGTACACTAGGTAACCTATTATCACCTCGTAATGTTGGAATCCTAGCATTCATAATACAAACAAACAGGGGGCCAATTATATATATACATAGGTACAAATATACATACAGGGGTACAATACATACATATAAGGGTATAATACACTCAAGTCATGTCCTGTACTAAGTCTATTATTAGGTACCGATCAACTCATCCTTTCATCTTTTACATTCATGCATCCGCTAGAAATCTTCCAAAATCTAAATTATATCTTCTCAAATCTCAAAACCATCATGCTGTAAGACCAACCGTCCATTTTGTAAGAGTCGCCTAAACTTAGTTTCGACAATCATTTAAATATGGCTTTGACATAACTCTTTGTCAATATAGCTAGACTTGCAGGGCTGACAAATCCATCATTACACCCGGTAGGTTCAACTTTGTTAAAACCGTGCTACGTGGTAGATTCAACTATTTGCATGCGACTATATGACCATCATCCGTGTGCGATTATGTGATCCACCCCCATCTCGCACACAATGATCATACAACATTCCGCATGCATGGATTGAACCAACCACATACTTCACATCCCTACGCAAGTAGAGACGTGATTTGATTCTTTCTAGTTTTGACACGAATGCCAGTAGATCAGTCCTGGCCGAAGCCACACTTGTCCTTAACCTAAATGAATTGTCTACTATTTCGATTCATGCTTTCGTTATGCTTATCAGCTTAAACGTATAGGGCCGTGGACCCTAATAATCAACATAGGGCCATTAGCCCTCAAGTTTAACATTGGGCCATAGACACTCAAGCAATCATAGGGCTATTAGCCCTTAACCTAATATAGGGAGATAAACCCTCAAACAATCATAGGTTCCTTGACCATATCTACTAACATTCATATATCCATTATAGTAGACATGGCATCATCACATTCAGGTGTTATTAATTTTTGTGTCATTAAACCAAGCATGTCATCTACTATCCTATACATGTCATTAATCTCTAATCATAGAATTATTCAGACTTTAATTAGTCAGACTCTTATTACAAATGGGTCGTCGGACATTAATTGTCTTATGGATCACTGTACCCTGATTTTACTTAAGTTAAAACCCTATTTTTATACGGGTTCTCTGACCTGAACTACACAAGAGACTTCAAACCTTGATTTACTTGGATTGTCGGGTCCTAATCGTACTTGGGTCAATCCGACCCTAGCTACATAGGGGCAAGACCCTAATTCTCGCATGGTTCCTAAGACCCTAGTTACGTATGGGTCGTTAGATTCAGGTTTCCTATGGGTCATCAGACCCTAGTTTTCTATGGGTCATCAAACCCTTATTGCACATGGGTCAACAGACCTTAGGGACATATGGGTCAACAGACCCTAATTTCACTTGGGTCCAAAACTCTAATTTTACAGGGTCATCGGACCCTAATCATATATGTATAAAATATAACTCATATTGGGGTTAGGGATCCTAGAAAGTGGGTCCATATTTTTGAAAGGTCGTGACCTAAGGGGGACCAAGTAAGACAACTAATTCATAAAGGTACCATGCATACTGGATTTCAGTGGTACGGTTAGATATATTTTGGGATTCGGGATCCGATGCCTCCGGTCTTGCGAAAATTGAAGTCCAGACTGAAAGATTATGGTTGAACCACGGTAGCTGAATCGGGTCATATATGGGGGACATTTTGGTAATCTATAAACTTCTACACCAACCTATTATTAATAGTTTTGTTTCGTCGAACTGAGTCCATCACCACTCATTTCGTCGAGTTTCAACTCCGGACTGTGAATTGACGGTTAAATTAATCAAGTTAGGTCAAATCGGATCTAGGGTAGGGATAATTTGGTAACTATGTTTGGTAGGGGCCAACCCACCACCAATGAGTAGGTTTCGGAGAATTGAGTCCATTGCCATCAATTTCACCGAATTCCAAATTCGGTTGACAAAATGGTGGCCGAAATAGCGCACGACTCAGTGGTAGGACCCAACCGTTTAAGTGCAGTCCACCCACTTAAGTGGGTTCGGTTTCAATGTGCCGTCTGGTCACCTTTTAAGTAAACTAAAAGCGGCCCAATCTAAACATGAAACTTAGAAATACAACCCATTATATTTTCTAATTAAATATTTAATGAATTACAATAATGTCCTTATAGGTTTTCTAATTTTTTAACTCATGCCACCCCTCAAATTTGTTAATTTATAGGAAAAGTTTGCCATTAGTCCTTTATGAGAGATGACATACTTCTAGTCGCATGATAGGTTAATTTCAAAATATAGCTCAAGTCCCTCCCGACGAATATATACTCTTTCTAAAGAAAATGTATACTCATCCTGAAATAAAATTACTCTATGAAGACGGATATACTCTTTCTAAAGACTTATTTGTAGGGACCTTAGCTAATATAAAAATTATGGTGACCTGGGGCCAATATTGCCAAATACTTAAGGACCGATACCTAATTTTCATAATTTAAAACTCTACAAGATTACTTATTTGCCCTAAATGGATTTCAAAATTTTGAGGCCTTCCCAGTTTTTCTGAAGCCAAACCAGTGGGGCGGGGACTGAACCTTACCGGCGCCGTTAGGAGGGTCTGCCGGCATCCCTCGCACCTCCCACGAGAAGGGGGAGCTGAGGAGAGCCTCTAGGAAGCGTCCTCCTCGAACGAGGATGGGCCCTCGGCCATAGTGGCCGCACGGCCGTTTCGGATTGGTCTCCAAGGTGCCCTGACGAGTTGACGGGGTCGGGCACATCCGGGTCGGGCCTTCCGACGGCCGGAGATGGTCGGGAAGGGTCAAGGGTTCGTCAGAGGTAAAGATCCCGGCCCGGAGGAGCCGGGTCCGGTGCTCGCAAGGATGAAAAATGAAGAGGAAGTGCATGTAGAGCGGCTTGCCTTGGGGTGCCGGGGAGAAGCTGCGGGAGTTGGGTTTGGGATCACCGTGCGCGCCATCTACTGTGCCCTTGCCGAGGGCCGCCGGGTTGGTCGACGTTAGTGCACGTAGGTGGTCCGGGCTCGGCCGTCGTGCACCTCCCACTCCTCTCCTTCACTCGTTTCTCTCTCTACAGACCTCTCTTTATATCTACTTCTCTCTCTTTCTCTACAGAACTCTCTCTCTCTACTTCTCTCTCCCGAACTCCCTCTCTTCCTCTCTGGTTTCTCTCTTCTCTCTCTACCGTTCTCTGGCTCTCCCTGCTCTTTCTTCTTTCTTCAGTGAAGTGGGGGAGAGAGGTGACGGGCTGATGGGAGCGAGCCGGTGTTTGCGGATCTGCTTTCCCTCTCCTCTCTCTCTCTCCAACATTTCTCTCCATCCCATCTCACTCTCTCCATTTCCCATTTCTCTCTCTCTCTCCAATTCCCACTCCCTCTCTTCATTTATCTCTCCATTCCTCTCTATCTCTCTTCAAATCGCTCTCTCGTGGTGGGACCGGCCAAATGGAAAGGGCTCAAGGGGTTTTGAGTTCGAAACGGGGTGAGGGTGCGGCAGGTGCTATTAATTTCATAATCCTGTGATCATAAATCGACGGCTAGGATTCATACGCGCATACACGACGGCGTGAACCGGATATCGACGACCAGGGTTCATGCCTGCATGTGATGCGCTTCTTAGATTTCAACGACCTGGATTCACACACGTAAACATATATGACACAACGGCTTTGAGGGAAGTTCGTTTCCATACAGGGAGTCGAACAAGGAACCTCGATCTCCAACAAAAGAGATAAAATTCCGTCGGGCCCCAGCCCATTGGTCTTCTTTTTTGCTGGATAAAACCAAGGGATTGGTCAGCTGGGCGGGCCCTCCTGCGTGTCCGATCCACCTAGTGAGTCACGAATAAATGACCCACCGAAACGACTATCGGGGATCGCTCGAAAATAATAGTCGGCCATAACTCTCAATCCGTACGTTCGATCCCTGCCCGGGACCTACCATTGGAAAGATCTCGACGGTGCGGAACCAACGATTTAGGTTTGGCTGGGTTTTACTCACACGATCGTCCTATATGATGGAAATGACAAAATCGAACATCGGGATGCAACTCTTCTCCCTGCGTCAGAAAAGTTCCCAAAAATATCCGTTGCAAATGTCTCGACGAGAAAAATCCACTGGTACAATTTCATAGGGTTCTGATTACTCGATTGACCACACTAAAAATTTATCCAAAAACTATCTATTATCATATTTTTTCATACAAACACCTGCTTGGAGCGCGGGATGCGCCAAGGCGAAGGTATCGAAGATATGGACAAATGTATCGTAAAATATTTCTAAGGTTTACATGAAACAAAACCAGAAAAGAAGAAAAGGCTAAAAGTCCGATATAAAGGATAAATATGTCTGTATTAATTAAAATATTTATAAATGCACCCTAATCAAGCTCATACTAGGATTAGGGTCCTTATTTTACCAACACACCAAATAAAATCACATATATTCATAACGGTGCCACATCATTTATTCACAATTTATATTATAGAAAATTTAGGGTTCTTACAGATAACCTCTCCCCTCTCCCGTTAGCCTTGGATTCCATTCCCATTGGATCGATGAGGATCAAACGGTGGGGGGGGAGACCCCTTCTCCAAGTTAAGTAGGGTTTTCTCTCTAAAAGCCTTCATCATACCCCTCTTCTCTCTTTACCCATTGTGTGTGACTCCATCTAGATCTTTCTCTTGCTTCGCTCCTCTCTCCCCAACAGCCCTCTTATCGACAACGCTGATCCTCTCTGGTAAGAATCCTCCCCACCTTCTCCTTCCTCTCTCTATTCTCATCTTCTTCTCTTCTCCTTCCTCCTCTCTTCTCCTCCCTGCTAATCTTCTTTTTTTTTTCTCTCTTTGGGTTGCTACTGTAATCCGTAGGAATAACAGCCAAGAAGGAGGGGATTGTTTGGTCCTCCTCCCCTCTCTTTTGATCGCTGCAGATTGTAGGAAATCAGCCTTGTTTTAGACTTGATTGGACCCACTTTCAGGTGCTTCTTAGTTGTTGTTTCATAGCAGAATTCAAACCAAAACATTACCGTTTCGATCCTTACATTCATCGCCTCGCTGCTAAAATTTCAGTGGCAAAACAGCAGCTGTCGTGGCACATGTGTAAGCCTTTTATTCCTCAATTTCACCCCTTGTCTCACTGCATTAAGCTGAAAAACTACCCCTTGGATAGCCATGAAACCTTGGTGATTTCAGATTTCTTTAAGTCCATTTGTCCTCTAATCTCCTTTATTCCTTTCTCTCAAAGTTTCTCTCTAATTATCACTTTATCTAATATTTCTCGATCTCTTTTCTCTTCTTCATATTCTTCATCTAAAATTAATTTAATTTGTATATCTAGATCATGGGATCTAATACATGTGTTACCTCTAGGAATTCCCGATTGTACCCGGATCTGGTACCTAATGCAAATTTTGATATCATGCATAGGGTGGGTGAAAATTTTGGCCAAACGCCCCATAACGGGACCTACCTGCCCTGCTTGGGGTTCACGAGATAGCAACGGGACCCACCAGTCCTGCCTGGGGTCCACGAGACAGCAACGGGACCCACTAGCCCTGCCAGGGGGTCCACGAGACAGCGGCGGGATCCACCAGCCTTGCCTAGGGGTCCACGAAGATGACAACGGGACCCACCAGCCCCTACCTGGATATAGACGATAGCTGCAGAAACCGCCTTCTACCCTGGTTTCTGTTCCAAAACTCTATAAATAGCAGACCCTACAACTGTAACAAGATCGAATCTCTGATTGCTGAATCAGACTTTCAAAAAACCCAGAGCTCTAACATCCTAACTCCTCGATCTGCTTTTCGAAGAGATCAGTGATACTCGGCCTGTTGAGGTCACTTTGAGTAAAGTGTTAGTGAATTCAGGTTGCACCTTATAGCACGGAGACGTAGGATTTGGCTGAACTCCGAGATCATACCTTGTGTCAATCTGCTCTCTCTCTCTCTCTTTCTCTCTTCTTATTCAAAGTTAGTACTTAAAGATATCGACCTCCGAACCTGCAGACTAGACAAACATTTGATCAGATATTTGACTCGACTCGACTTGATTGACTGGTTGGGCGGAATCTCCGGGTCGGCACGGAGATCATCCCCAATAGTTTGGCGTCATCTATGGGATTCGATCGAGAAGCTCTTTTCGCTCTACGAGAAATATCAGATCGATTGAGCAGACAAATGATCTTGATAACTATACTTCCCAGCCCCCTCGGTTGAGCAAACAACCGACCGGACTACGGTAATGTGGTTGCTTCCTCTGCTTTTACTAAATAGCGAAGACAAGGCATTATGATCATCTAGAGGGAAGTAACACTCGACAGAACCAACCTCATCCGGAAATTCGATCAATGAATCAGTGATTCAACTTCAGACTTCTTCTTACTCATTCAGAGATGGCAGCTTATTCGGGAAATGGGAGATCGATCGATCGACCGATTCCCCCGCCATTTCGACTGTCCATCGGTCAAACTACTCCCACACCAACGGAAGATCCTCCGCTGACTTATCAGATCTCAGCACTCGACTTCCAACTGCTGCGCTGGCAAAACAGAACGTCACTCTCATTGCTGAGAGGGATGATATTAAGAAGGCAGCCTCCGACATGGGGGTTGTTCTTCTGTTCCCTTCTCTCAACGAAGGAGTCAATCTGCCTTGATGATCCGTTCACTCTGAGCAACAGAAGTCTATGAGCCAAGCGATCAGTCATGCGAACCGAGAGAGAAGCCGATGTGAGCCCACCCTAGCAGCTCCGTGGAAGCAGAGTGTTTGGGATCGAATTGATGATCAATACTCATAATCATCATCGGGCCAAAACTATATTAGGCAGGTACAGTTCAAACCCAATCTGCGAGTGATACATCAAACAAAAGAGACCACGATGAAAGGTCATTTCTCTCTGTCCCCTCCCCTTCATCGAGATACCCAAATCGATCTCCATCATCGAGCTCGCCCAGCGACAATTCAAGATGCAGATCAAGACCTCTCGATCTTACCCCTAGTTCAACAGCAAGGACGGGGATTAGGTCGTAGAGAAGGATATTTTTTGGCAGGACGTTTCTATCGAAATCTATTTCAAGCACCCTTCCCCAGGGGCTGGAGAACTCCAATACTGCCAAAATTCAATTGCTTAAAGGGAGATCCAATGCTCCACATCTTAGTATTTAAGCAGGTGTTAACACCGCATGAGGAAGAAAACAACGTGCTCTGCCGAACCTTCGCTGGAAGCCTCGACGAACCCTCTCTCGACTGGTATCACAATCTTCGCACTAGATCCATCACCCAGTTCGAAGTCCTCGCGAACTATTTTATGCAGTACTATCAACTCAACCTCAAACCAGAGAAGAAGCTAGATTCTCTGTATCGTCTGAGGATGGGAGCCGATGAGAGCCTTTGCAACTTCACGTGAAGATTCCACAATGAGCATGCAACCCTCTTCGAACGACATCTCGACGATGAAGCCATTATGTTGGCATTCCAAAATGCCCTCTGGTTCGATCTGCACATCTACAACGACTTCATCCGTAACCCTCCACCTTCTATTGGCTCAATGTTCGATCGAATATAGAGGGAGATTGAGGTCGAAGACGATCAGATCGTCCGGAAGGGATGTGAAATCAGAAGGCGACATGCCAAAAGGGAAGCACCCAAGCATACCGCCAAAGCCCACAATGCAGAAGCACCAGCACCTCAACCAACTAAGCAACCAAGAGAAGACGGTTGTAGATTGCTGCCGAAGAAAATATATTCACCGATTGGACTCTCCCTATCGAGCAGATTCTTGACCAAATCCAACACGAGGAATTTCTTCGACGGCTGAATCCTCTGCAACCCGATACCAAACTCACCGCCAACAAATCTGTCTACTACGACTTTCATCGCAGCCACGGGTCATCCAACAGGTCGATGCTTCCGACTATAGTATCACTTGGAAGATCTACTGCATGAAGGCCACCTCTGGGAGTTCGTCAAGAGTGAACGCGACTAACGCCCACCTTCCTCATCAAAAGGGAAGGAGGCTTGTTGGGTCCACCGCATCTCGATCAGCTCGTCGCCAGTCATTGTACGAGCTAACGTCTTCGGCATTCACGGAGCATTGCATCATCAAATCCTGACCGAGAAGGAAGTCAATCGGCAAGTTCGGCGCATCTTCAACATTCGCTCTGTAGCAAACAAGGATGATACCTGGATCGAGAAACCAGTCAAGGGCTTGGCATGACCATCAATCATTTTCAGCGACTCCGATCTCTAAGGAGTGCATACTTCACATCGGGATCCCCTGGTCCTGTGTCTCATCATCAATGGGAGTATCGTTAACAGAATCCTCATCGACACCGACAGCTCGATCGATATTATGTTCTTAGATTGCCTCAAGCATCTGGGACATAAGTACTCAAGCCTGGACATCGTCCACATGGTTATTCTCGGCTTCAACGGTGAGCAGAGCATGACAATGGGTGAATCCCGGTTCACCCTAGACCTAAGCAGAGAGACCCGAGTCTCTATGCAATTCGCCATTGTTGAAGGTACTTCCAATTACAACATCATCATCGGGCTACCTTTCCTTCACCAGATCAATGCTATATCCTCCTCGTACCATCAATTTCTCAAATTTGCAACGGGGGAGGGCATTATCTTTATCCGAGGTGACCAACAAGCTGGGCGTTCTTGTGAAGCCACTGCAGCGAAGACAGATCGCCGGGTAGATCTCGCTCCGCCAAAGCGTACAAGAGAAGAAACCGACCCTTCATCGAGCTAGCAACCAAAGAAGCCCTCACTGGCAAAACCTCCGGTTGTCGAGTGGGAGTCTTCCCCTTTAATCGAAGAGATCACCCAAGGAAACATTGGCAGCGGTGATCTACTTCGAGAAATATTCGTTGGTACCAGTCTCAGCAACGTAGAAGCGCGAGACATGGTATCCTTCCTCCAGTCCAATATCGACGTCTTCGCTTGGTATTTCGAAGATATGCCCAGGATCAATCCCAAGGATGCGTGCCATCGGCTCACCATCAAAGTAGGAGCAAAACCTGTCAAACAAAAGTTCTAGACGATTCGCCAGAGCGCTCAACGGCTGTTCAAGAGGAGATCACTAAGTTGCTCACAACAGGCTTCATCCGTGAAGTAGAGTACCCAACTTGGATCTCCAACATTATCGCGGTATTAAAGAAGAACGGAAAGATCAAGATCTGTATCAACTTCACCAATCTCAACCAAGCTTGCCTAAAGACCCATTCTCCATGCCAAGAATAGATAGACTCATCGACGCCACTGCTGGGCACGATCTTCTATCATTCATGGATGGATATTCTGGGTATAATCAAATTCCTCTACATCCCAATAATCAAGAGAAGACCTGTTTCGTGATAGATAAAGGCCTCTACTACTATAACGTTATACCTTTCGGCCTCAAGAATGCTGGATCTACTTATCAGAGGTTAGTCACGAAGATGTTTGAAAAGCAAATCGATCAAAATATTAAAGTCTACGTTGATGATCTCCTTACCAAGACCCTCAGTCATGAGAACCATCTCTTCGATATGGCAGAAATATTCCAAGTCCTCCAAAAGTATCGCATGAATCTCAATCCAGCCAAGTATGCCTTCGAAGTTTAATCAAGAAAATTCCTAGGTCACCTGGTGACTAGGAGAGGCATTGAAGCAAACCCCGATCAGATTCGAGCAATTCTTGAAATGCTCTCACCTTCCAATCGGAAAGAAGTGCAATGCCTCACAGGAAGGTTAGTTGCTTTCAACCAATTTATCTCTAAGTCTTCTAACAAGTGCAAGCCACTCTTCGACAAGTTGCAACAGACAGACGTACACCTCCGGGTGGAAAGCAAGCCTTCCAAAACATCATGTACTATCTCGCTCGGGCTCCTATCCTAACAACTCTATTGCCAAAAGAAGATTTCTGGCTCTATCTCACTGTCACTGATCAAGCCATTAGTGCAGTTCTAGTCAGCAGAAGAGAAGGCATTGAGCGCCCCGTCTACTACATCAGCCATACCCTTCTCCCGGCAGAAACTCACTACTTAAAGATAGAAAAAGTCACATTAGCCTTGCTTACGACATCGAGAAGACTCCGACCTTACTTCGTTTCCCACCCGATTACGGTCGTCTCAGAGCATCCACTCAAAGACATCCTTGACAAGGCAGGATGAGCTGGTCGAATGACTAAATGGGTGATCGAGATGAGCTCCCTCGGCATCCAGTTCAAACTCGAGTTTCCGTCAAGGGGCAAGCAATTGCAGACTTTCTTGCCGACTTCCCCGTTGAGGATCGAATTACTCTAGAGAATGACGTCGAAATGTACCTCGACGATGGTGAATAACCTCTTTTCAATTCCGGTCCTGAGACCATCAATCTGAACCCTGAGGTTCCCACAACTTTGTTAACTAGATAGAAGCTCTATACTGATGAAGCCTCAAGCGCTATTGGTTCGGGAATTGGGATAGTCTTGATAACCCCCGAACTCGATCATCTCCAAAAGGCTACTCTTCTCGGATTCAACACTACCAATAACAAAGCCGAGTATGAAGCACTCATTTTCGGACTGGAGAAGGCTGAAACCTTAGGGGTGGACCGCCTTACAGTTTATAGCGACTTCCAGCTAATAATTAGGTAGATCAATGGAGTCTACGAAACGCGAGGAGTGATGATACAGCACTATTTTGCTCTGGTGCAGCAACACAAGCAACGATTCCTGGACATTGAATTCTTGCAAATTCCAAGAGCCATAAATCGAGAAGCAGATGCTCTAGCCAATGCTGCTTCAGTGCTTAGAGACTCCCTTGGTGAAAGACGAATTCAAATCGACTATCAAGAGTCACCCAAAACTGCCATTGAACAGCAAATCGTTGCCATGACTAAAGACTCTGGGGATTGGAGACAACCAGTCTTCACTCTTGCCTTGACAGATGTACCAACAGATTGGAGACAATCAATCTTCGGCTTCTTCAAACTAGGCAAAATGCCGGAAGATCTGATCCAAGCTAAGATGCTTTGATGAAAGCTTCCATTATACAGCCTCCGAGAGGAAGATCTCTACTTCAAATAATATAGAGGAATACTTCTCAAGTGTGTTGGTCCTAGGCAAACAGAAGAGATCCTAACCGAAATCCATTCTGAAGCTTGTGGTAATCACTCTGGTGGAAGATCCCTCGAAGCCAAAGTCAAACTTCAAGGCTATTACTGACCAACTATGGCGAAAGATGCAAGGCGGTTTGTACAAAGATGCGATCCCTGCCAAAGACACGCTCGAGCGATCCATCTTCTCGCAGACGAACTACATCCCTTAACAAGTCCCTGGCCTTTTCATCAGTGGGGGTTGGACTTCCTGGGTCCGTTCCCTCTATCACCAAGCAAGAAGAAGTACTTATTGTTAGCCACTGACTACTTCACCAAGTGGGTTGAGGCTGTGCCACTCTTCCGAGAAACAGACGATCAGGTTATCAAATTCATTAGGCACAATATCTTCTCCAGATTCGGTACACCTCAAGTTCTTATCGCTGACAACGGAGCTCAATTCGATTCAGATAAATTTTAGGAGTTCTGCCTGAACTACGAAATCAATTTTTTCTACTCCACTCTGAGGTATCCACAATGCAACGGACAAGCCGAAGCTTCCAACAAAGCAATCCTCGGTCTACTCAAAAAGAAGTTAGGAGACAAGAAGGGGTTATGGGAGAAAGTCCTACTGGAGATCCTATGGGGATATCGGACCACTCATTGACAATCGATTGGATTTTTGGATTTCTGCCTAACTTACGGGTCAGAAGCAATTATTCCAACCGAGACTCTCTCCCCAACTGTGAAGACTGAGGTGATCGAAGAAGGAATAAACAACGAGCTCCGTATCGATGATCTTGCCTTCTCAAAAGAGCTACGTAACTAAGCAGCTGTTCGTGTCGCCAACTATTAATAGAAGATCAAGCAGGCCTACGATCGAAAAGTTAAAAGAAGATAGTTCCATATTGAAGATCTAGTCCTCAGAGCGGTTTTTTCTAACACAAGGGAACACAGCAGCGGGAAGCTAGCTCCCAACTGGGAAGGACCCTACATCATCAAATCCATCGGGGGTAAAGGATCCTATCGCCTAATCTTGCTAGAAGGAGATAAGCCACCAAGAGCGTGGAATGCCAAGTATCTCAAATATTCTATCCCTGATATAAACCATGTACTGAATGAATGTTTGTTTCAATTTCAATCTTGTCCATTTTAATTCTATAAATTTATATAATCACACATAGTTTAGATGTTGTGAGACAACACAACACTTAACTAACAAATCGACTAATAGTTTGGGTGTTTGTGTTACGACACAACCCCTTACAGACAGAAACATATAGTTTAGATGTTGTGAGATAGTACAACACTTAACTAACAAATCGACTAATAGTTTGGATGTTTGTGTTGCGACACTACCCTTTACAGGCAGAAACATATAGTTTAGATGTTGTGAGACAACACAACACTTAACTGACAAATCGACTAATGATTTGGGTGTTTGTGTTGTGATACAACCCCTTACAAGCAGAAACAAATAGTTTAAACATTGTGAGACAACACAATTTTTAACTGGCAGATCGATTGATAGTTTGAGTGTTGTTGTTGTGACACAACCCCTTATAGGCATAACGAATAGTTTAACGTTAAGAGGCATTACAACTGTAAGCTGATAGATACACTCTCGATCACTCGATACAAGTTAATAACATTCCATTCAAAACATTCAGCATAGAGAGAGAGAGTTCATTCAAAAAGAAAAGTATTTTATTTCATTCAAAAATGCAAGTACAACTACGAAGATACATCAAAGCTTCTCAACACTAGTTGCCCTAGTTCTATCCCCACATGCCTTGCTGATGACAGACTCCTTCGAAGACTGAGCGCCTCCGCTATGAGCTAGCCTGAGGGCTTCCACGGCCTTTCTAGCTGTTGACTTGAAACTGGCCAGGTCAATGTTGAGCTGTTCTGTTTCGAGCGCGTGGGCTCCTTGGCAGCGAGCTCTGCCCTCAGCTGCTTTATCTTCTCAAGACGCTGATAGGCAATATTCTCTACCTTGAAGAACTTGTTCCTAAGGTCATGGAGCTCCTTATCTAGGCTCGCGTACGAAGCCTCCAAGTTCTTCTTCAGATATTCCTCATTGCGAACAGACTACTGACTCGAGGATAAAGCCACAGCCAGCTTCTCTCTCTCGTCGTTAGACTCCTCCAAGAGGGCATTCAAGTGCATGATCTCAGTGGAAGCCTCCCTCTCACCGGCCTTCTTGAATAGTCGGCTGTTCAATTTTAGCATGGCAGACATCTGCATGACAACAAGAACAAGTTAGAAATACCAGATAAAAATACTACAACTTAAGGCAAAGATTAAAGTTACTCACAATTACTTCCAGCTTGGTGGAGGCTTCTTCGAGGGTCACGTCAGGAAGATTACAGAGCTTCCTCAACACCCCCGTTGGGTGGTTGATGTCAACCTCACCCAACTCTCGCAGCACTGGCTGCGGACTGCCAGGAGCACTAGCGAACAAGAAATTTAGGGATTAAGACATATCCAATATTCAATCCGAACAAGAGGAAGCTAAAGGATGGAACTTACCCCTGCCAATAGAGCCTTCATGATGGGGTTGAGCTGGCCCCTTCCCTCGATCAATTCCTTTCCCCTTGGGGATAGGAGTCTTCGTAGCAAGGACCGGGATCAGGGCCTACTCAGGCACTTGTTTCTTCTGCCCCTCATATTCCTTTGGTTCGGGAGGAGGGACTTCGGGAGGAGACGAATCTCCCCCCTCGCCACGTACTCCTTCAGCCCCCTGGAGGAAGGATGATATCAGGGTGGCGACTTCTGCTGCCACCTTGGCCGCGTCGTCTCGTGGCGCTAGCTTTGGTTTTTCAGCATCCACCTCTCCACTCGTAGAAGTCTGCGAGGCCTCACCTTGATGGAGGCCTTCGAGCAGCACCTGCGTGATCGGCATTGGGTCATAGACTACGTCGCTCCCTAAATATTTGACCCTGATGCGTGTGGGGCACTTCAGGGTCTCGAAATGATAAACGATCGGTACCTTCTTGCTGTTGTCTATCGTGTCAATATCATCCTCCATTCGACGGGCCTTATCCTCATCGATAGGAGGGACTTGGGCAGCTCCAGGTGGGGTGGGGGGCACATCTTCCTGATCTCTGGCCCCCTCTTCTTTGCCTCCTCCTCCTTCTTCTTCATTACTCCCTTCCTCCTCTTCATCCTCATCCTCTTCTTCCTCCTCCTCACTCTCTTCTCCTCCTCCTTCTTCATCTTCTTCTCTCTTCTTTTCCTCCTCTCTCTTCTTTTCCTCCTCTTCCTTCATCACGTTCTCTTCCTTTGCCACCCTCCTCTTTCCTCGAAACCCACTTGTAGTGGTAGAAGAAATATCCCAACTTGATCTGGGCGTGCTCACCCTCGAGGATGCTGGAGTAGTAGGCTCCAAGCTCCTCCTGGTGACCGGACTCCACCCAGCAGAAAGCGTAAATTATCCTCCACGCATTTCCCGTCAGCTATCCCAGGCAAGGTCCGGATGTATTCAGCAGTCGAGCCGCGAACGGTAGAAGAGGCAGACACAGCCCGCAATTGAGCTGCTCGATCGTCACGATCGTGCCTATGAATTTCTCCTTACTGGCCACCTCCATATATACAGATCGGTTGTCTATGCTAAAGGCAGCTTGCACCTCGACGAGGGCTGGGTGATAGACACCTTCAGTGAAGCATGCAAGCAACTTCTCCTATTTTTCCCTCTTTACGTCGGTGATCTTCTTCCTAATGCCATACTCGAAGACAGATTCTTCAGACAACGGCTTCAACGGCCCCAGAACAAATCCGGCTTTGGGGATGTGCTTCGGCATAGAGGGTGCGGAAGCAAATCCCACACCAAGATGCGGCTTCCCAAGGACACTGAGGCTGCCCTTGCCCTTGCCTTTGCCCGCAATCTTAGGCGACGATGGCTCAACGGTGGCCTTGTCTTTCTTCGACCGCCTCATCTTTGGAGGAATGATATTCTTGGTGCAGCTTGCAGATGTCATCGCAAGCGAACGGAAGAACGAGAGAAGCAGAAAGCAAGGATTCGGGAGCAAAAGCAGAGAACTCTAAAAAAAATTTGATAGTGCGAGTGAAAAATGAACTCTAGCATGAGATTTATAAGACCCGAAAAATTTTGGCAGAAAAACCTATGTGACACGTGGTGCCACGAGACTGGCTAACAGGCGAAGCGTTGGACCAGGCGAAGTACCGAGCTAGGCAAAGCGTCGGGCCAGGAGAAGCGTCGGACCAAACGAAACGTCAAACCAGAAAAAAACTCCGTCAAAAGACTTCACCCGATCGATAGGCATACGATCGGGCGATTTTCCAAAGGATCGGGCAAAAAACTCCATCGGTTGAAATTGACCGATCGAAAAATTTGGATCGATCAGATAATTTTAACCGATAGCCCAAAAGACTTCGCCCAATCACAGGCAGACGATTGGGCGATTTTCCAAAGAATTGGGCAAAAAATGTGGTTTTTTGTCCGATCATCCCAAATTCCACCAGTTGAAATTGACTGATCGGACAATTTTGACCGATCAGACAATTTTAACCGATAGCCCAAAAGACTTCGCCCAATCGATAGGCAGACGATCGAGCGATTTTCTAAAGAATAGGGCAAAAAACATGATTTTTCGCCCAATCGCCCCAAGTTCCACCGGTTGAAATTGATCGATCGGACAAATTTGAACGATCGAACAATTTTAACCGATGGCTCAAAAGACTTCGTCCAATCGACAGGCAGACGATCGGGCAATTTTTCAAAGGATCGGGCAAAAAAATATGGCTTTTTGCCCGATCATTTAAAGTTCCACCGGTTGAAATTGACCGATCAGATAATTTTAACGATGGCCCAAAAGACTTCGCCCAATCGACAGGCAGACGATCGGGTGATTTTCCAAAGGATCGGGCAAAAATCATGATTTTTTGCCCGATCTTTCCAAGTTCCACCGATTGAAAATTGTCCAATCGGACAATTTTGACCGATTGGATAATTTTAATCGATAGCCCAAAAGACTTCGCCTAATCGACAAGTAAACAATCGGGAAATTTTCCAAAAAATCGGGCAAAAAACATGTTTTTTTGCCCGATCGTCGCAAATTCCACCTGTTGAAATTGACTGATCGGATAATTTTAACCGATGGCCCAAAAGACTTTGCCCAATCAACAGGCAGATGATCGGGCGATTTTCCAAAGGATCGGGCAAAAAACGTGATTTTTTGCCCGATCACCCCAAGTTCCACCGGTTGAAATTGATCGATTGGACAAATTTGACCGATCGGATAATTTTAACCGATGACCCAAAAGACTTCACCCAATCGACAGGCATACGATCGGGTGCTTTTCTAAAGGATTGGGCAAAAACCATGATTTTTTGTCCGATCGCCCAAAGTTCCAACGGTTGAAATTGACCGATCGGACAATTTTGACTAATCGGACAATTTTGATCGATCGGACAATCTTGACCGATCGGACCATCTTGACCGATCAGATAATTTTGACCGATCGGATAATTTTAACCAATGGCCCAAAAGACTTCGCCCAATCGACAAGCAGACGATTGGGCAATTTTCCAAAGGATCGGGCAAAAAACATAGTTTTTTGTCCGATCTTCCAAAGTTCCACCGGTTGAAATTGACCGATCGGACAATTTTGACCGATCGGATAATTTTGACCGATCAGATCATCTTCACCGATCGGATAATTTTGACCGATCGGACAATTTTAACCAATGGCCCAAAAGACTTCGCCTAATCGACAGGTTGATGATCGGGCTATTTTCCAAAGGATCTGGCAAAAAACGTGATTTTTTGCCCGATCGCCCAAAGTTCCACCGATTGAAATTGATCGATCGAACAATTTTGACCGATCGGATAATTTTAACCGATGGCTCAAAAGACCTCGCCCGATCGACAGGCAGACGATCAGGCGATTTTCCAAAGGATCGGGCAAAAAACATACATTTTTACACGATCGCCTCAAGCTCCATCGATTGAAATTGACTGATTGGACAATTTTGATCGATCAGACAAGTTTTACCGATCGAACAATCTTGACCGATTTACCAAATGACCTTAACCGATCGACAGGCAGACGATCAGGCAATTTTCCAAAGGATCGGGCAAAAAATAAATTTTTTTGACCAATTGTCCCAAGTTCCACCAGTTGAAATTGATCGACCGGATAATTATAACCGATGGCCCAAAAAGACCTCGCCCGATCGATAGGCAGATGATCGGGCGATTTTCCAAAGCATCAGGCAAAAATTATACTGTTTTGCCCGATCGCCTTAAGCTCCACCGGTTGAAATTGACCGATCGGATAATATTGATCGATTGGACAAGTTTGACCGATCAGACAATCTTGACCGATGGACCAAAAGACCTCGACTGATCGACAGGCAGACGATCGAGCAACTTTTCAAAGGATCGGGCAAAAAATGAACTTTTTTTACTGATCACCTCAAGCTCCATCGAGTGAAATTGACCAATCGGACAAGTTTGACCGATCGGACAATTTTGACTGATCAGACAATTTTGACCGATCGGACAAATTTGATCGATTGGCCAATATTGACCGATCGGATGAATTTGTCCGAATGGACAAGTTGGCCGCCAATGTCTTATCATTCAGTATTGCTTAACAAGAACTTTATGACACTAACTCATCATAGGGAGTTTGAATTTTGCACCTTGGTTCCAAGTCATCCAGATCAGCCTCTAGCTAACTTGGAGGGGGAAACTACGGTGCAAATTTTAGCCAAAGACCCTGTAACGGGACCCACCAGCCCTGCCTGGGGTCCACGAGACAGCAACGGGACCCACCATCCCTGCCAGGGGGTCCACGAGATAGCGGCGGGACCCACCAGCCCTGCCTAGGGGTCTACGAAGACGACAACGGGACCCACCAGCCCCTACCTGGATCCAGACGACAGATGTAGAAACCGTCTTCTACCCCGATTTCGGTTCTAAAACTTTATAAATAGCAGACCCTATAACTTTAATAAGATCGAATCTCTGATTGCTGAATCAGACTTTCAAAAAACCCAGAGCTCTGACATCCTAACTCCTCAATCTGCTTTTCGAAGAGATCAATGATACTCGGCCTGTCGAGGTCACTTTGAGTAAAGTGCTAGTGAATTCATGTTGCACCTTATAGTACAGAGATGTAGGCTTCGGCTGAACTCCGAGATCATACCTTGTGTCAATCTGCTCTCTTTTTCTCCCTCTCTTCTTATTCAAAGTTAGTACTCAAAGATATCGACCTTCAAACTTGCAAACTAGACAAACGTTTGATCAGACATTCGACTCAACTCGATTGACTTGTTGGGCGGAGTCTCCGAGTCGACACAGAGATCATCCCCCACACATAGTTTCTGTTACCTAATACAAATTCTGATACAATGTATATTTTCTGGCACCTAATGTAAATTTTGATATCATGCATAGTTTCTGATACCTAATATATTTATAGTACCGTGTATAGTTTCTGATACCTAATGCAAATTCTGGTACCATATATAGTTTCTGGTATCTAATGCAAATTATCGTATCATGTATAATTTCTGTCACCTATTGCAAATTCTGATATCATGCATAGTTTTTGGTACCTAATGCAAATTCTGGTACTATGTATTGTTTCTGGTACCTAATGCTTTTATGGTACCATGTATAGATTCTAATACCTAATGCAAATTATGGTACCATGCATAGTTTCTAGTATCTAATGCAAATTATGGTACCATGCATAGTTTATGGTGCCTAATGTAAATTCTTGTACCATGCGTAGTTAATGGTACCTAAAATAGTTTCCAGTACCTAATGCATTTATGGTACCATGTATATTTTCTAGTATTTAATACAAATTCTGATACCATCCATAGTTTCTGGTACCTAATTTGCACCCTGGTCACCAACCTCCAAAGAAGCACTCACATCCACCTGCATAGGATCTGGCACGACAGGTTTTGCAATCTGGGCGGGGTCCGCATCATCACGATCTGGCACACCAGGTTCGGCGGGATCATCCCCTCTTGGAACGGGGTCAGAGCAACCCGATCCACCAGATCTGAAACCTGATCTGAATGTCGATCCCCTTTGAGTATGAAACGAGGAAGAACCTGCACCGCCTCCCCTTCGATCAAGATAAGAAGAAGTGCTGAATCCTCCACGTCCTCGTAGAGGGTAATTATGTGAGCTTGCCGCGATAAAATCCCCTAAAGAAGGAGCTCGAGAAGGAAGAAACTCCTCTGCTAAATCCCGTCGGATCTCTCTCTCCACTACTCCTAGGCCCGGACCCCCATCCCAAGAAGAAGAAGGATGGGAGGATCCCCCCATCCTGAGAGCCCACCTGTTCTTCTTCTCTCTAGCTTTACGATTGGGTCGAGGAACCCTCGATTATCCTTCTATGTAGTCCCTGGAAGAGGGAATTTGGAAGAGGATGTTTTTGGAAGGGGATTTGGGGGAATTTGGAAGGGGATTTGTGGAAAGAGAGAGAGAGGGTTTCGCGAATGAGGTAAGAGGAGAGGTACGTGCGATGGCCGCCGTTCTCTATAGATCCTCTTCCAAATCTGTTTCGACGTTGATGAGGCGGCGCACGATCAACACAGAGGGGATTTGGGGGAATTTGGAAGGAGATTTCGAAGGGGATTTGGGGGAAGAGAATGAGGGGTTCGTGGAGAGGGAGGCGGAGGGGGCACGCGATCAGTGTGATGAGGGAAGAGGGGGGGGGCACGATCAGTGTGATGAGGAGAGGAAGGCGGAGGGGGCACGCGATCGGTGGATGAGGGAAGAGGAGGGCCACACGATTAGCAAGCCATAACTCTTATTTTTCTCATGATCATTGGTATTTGAAGGGAGAGGTGACTGGGCAGCGGGATCGTGTGGTTGATAGTGGGCTAGAAAGCGACCACCACAGCCGTTGTTTGAAGCGCCCACAAAACCCTCCCCTATTATTTATTTATATATATATATATATATATATATATATATATATATATATATATATATATATATATATATATATATATATATATATATATATATATATATATATATATATATATATATATATATATATATATATATATATATATATATATGGGGAGGGATACTCTTACTCATGGCCTCTTACTCATATAGTTACCTATGATCCGAGCCGTCCATTAGATCCCGACGTACTGTTCGGATTAGATAGGGAGTTAAAGCAATGGTAACCACATTAAATGTCCGAATTAAAAACACATATTATAAACTCGTATTTAATGCGAACACCATTGCTTTAACTCCCCATCTAATCCGAATCGTACGTCGGGATCTAATGGACGACCCGGATCATAGGTAACTATATGAGTAAGAGGCCATGAGTAAGAGTATCCCTCCCCTATATATATATATAAATATAAAATAAGGGACAACGGTTGTGGGGGGGGACAAATGAACTGAGACAAAGGAGCGGCTGAGATTTATGGAGAGGAGAGGGATAAACAAAGAGACTCAATCACAGCCGTCCGTTTCCTAGCCCCACAGCCTTAAATCAGCCTCTTAAATCCCATCAGACTTCTTAAATCCTCTCTCTCTCTCGAGAGCCCTCGGTGTTTCCATCTGATCCATCGGTCCGTTTGAACCCACCCCATCCACAGCCCCGTCCGTCCGATCGAACCACCCCCGTAGCTCCCCTCTTAAATCTATCGGTTCCGCCTCCCTCGGTGCCTGCATCTCTTTTGCCCGCGCCTCCCTCCATACCTCGGAAAATTGCACGCCCCCATAGTCCCTCCGAAAATCGCAACAGATCGCCCCCCTCCCCCCCCATGTCATTGCAGATGGAGAGCCCCCCCTCCATTCGTTGCAGATCGAAACCCCCCCTTCCGTTCGTTGCAAGAGAGATCGCCCCCCCCCTTTGTTGCAGATCACCCCCCTTTCCCCCACGTTATTGCAGATGGAGAGCCCCCATCCCTTCGTTGCAGATCGAAACCCCCCCCCACCCCTTTCCGTTCATTGCAAGAGAGAGAGGAGGCCCCCATCGTCCCTTCGAAAATTGCGACAGATCGCCCCCCCCCCCTCGTTGCAGATCGCCCCTCTCCCTCCGTTGCAGATCAAACCCCCCCCTTTCCGTTCTTTGCAAAAGAGAGAGGAGGCCCCCATCGTCCCTTCGAAAATCGTGACAGATCGCCCCCCCCCCCCCTTCGTTGCAGATCGCCCCCCTCCCCCCCCCCCCCCCACGTCGTGGTAGATGGAGAGCCCCCCTCCCTTCGTTGCAGATCGAAACCCCCCCCTTTCCGTTCGTTGCAAGAGAGAGAGGAGGCAGATCGAGAGATGGCCTGCAAGCCCAAGCTTTCTGGTTGTGTCGTCGTCGATTACTTCGGAGCCCTAGCCGCTTCTTCCCCATCTTCTTCTGCTGTGCAGTAACCCCCTCTGCTCAATACCAATGGAGATGCCCCGCTTATGACGGTAAGCCCGCCTCCCCTCCCGGTGGCCGTCTCGCTCGACTCCGCTCTGACCAACATCTCCCAGTCTTCGGCCCGAGAGAGCGGGGAGAGATGGAATGAACTCGGGAGTCAAGGAGAGGAATCATGGTGGCTACGAACAGTGGGTTATCGAGAAACAGTTGCCCTAGAGATTCTCCTGGTTTGGCTTCAGATCTATCTTCGATTTGTTTCACTTTCCCGTTTTTTTTTATGATTTTAATCGATTTTTTATTTTTTGAAGAGGATGATGGAGGGATTGGACGAGGAAGAGGACGAAGAACGCTGCTGTCGTCATCAGCCTCCTACCGCCGCCTCCGCCTCAGTCGCCAAATCCGACACCGTCGTCGTTGAACAGAATCACCAATACCGGAAAAACTTTCCGCCGAAGATCATGAGAGTTCTGCCATGGAAGGTCGCCGCCGAGATTGGTTTGCCAATACCAAAGAAAGCTAGGTCAGGTAGGGGAGGAATGGAGGTCTTCGGATTTGGAGCAATTGTTTCTATTTCCTGCAAAATATTTTTTTCTGAATAAATAATTCTTATTTGAAATCGGTTCTTTTTCTTTCTTTGGTTTTGCAGCATTTGTGGTGGTGGTGGGGAGCAGATTCAAATTGGACGGCTGTGATTTAAAAAGAGGGGGAGATGGAAAAGAGATAGAAGAAGAGAGAAGTTTTGTCCCTTTTTTTTGTAAGTTATTTTATTTACACAATTAGTCTAACAGAAATACAAATGCTCATATCACGAGCTTATCTCTGTGTACTGGGGTCCTAGCGGTGCAAGACCTTAGTCCAATCTCGCATTAGAGCTCAATATAATCTGAAGCCACCGGCACCCTCTCTTCGTGCCCATTGAAGCCGTCCGGAACCCAATTGGCCTTAGCCCGAAGCCGAGGCTAATGGCGGTGCAGACGGTAGTAGAACACTTACGGCAGTTACATCGAATCTTTGGGATTTTTCCTTTCTTTTCCTTTCTATTTATTTTTTTCCTTTTGTTGTTCCCGATTTTTGGCCTTTTTTAACCCTTTTTTACTTTTCTCTCTCCCTCTCTCTTGAATGGGCTTTCTTTTTTTACTTTTTGTTCCCAGTTTTCCTTTTCTTTCCCCTGTTCTTACTGTTGGCTGTTGTTTTTTGATGTTTCATTTTTCAGCCTGGTTCTCCCTCCCCATTTGCTGCTCCGACGCTACCTAATGCCGATACCATCCTCGCCCTTGCTGTGCTGGTAAGTCTCTCATTCTTCCTCTTTTTAGTATTGATACTTCGCTATATTTTTCTTGGGGTATCAGTCAGCGTTTAGTGCATTCCATTCGCACCAAGCCCTAACCAATGTCCCCACGACTTTGATGTTATCCCTGTTCTGGTATGTCTTTGTTTGAGAGTATGTCTATGTTCGTACTATCATCTCCAACCCTTTTTTTAGCCTACCATCGAGATCGTTGACACCCTGACCCTTGGGCATGCTATCCCGGTACCGTCTGCAAGTCCGATAATGATTTTTATTTTAATGAATTGAAATATTAGATCATTGTTGAGTGTGGAATTTCTTAATTAGACAGTCAAGCTTACTCTGTATCTCTTTTTTTTTTTTTTTTTTCAGTCCACAGGTCCCGCTCCAGCGGAACCCGGCATTGTGGAGATTGTTTGTCGTCCATCGTATTCTGGTAAGCCTCCCTTTATTCTAATGGGCCAAGTTTTTCTTACGTTTGCCATGTACCTATTTCTCCAATGTAAACATATATGCGTGCATGGATGTAATATGCCTTCGGTCACATTCGATCATACCCGATTGTTTAAAGGTCATGAGGTCGATTCGATCAATAAGTATCAATGCTCAAAGGGACCACTTGCTTTGGACTGCTTGGCCTACCATATATAGTTTAGAGTTCATTTTAACTAAAAAGATTTTAGCACATATATCAATATTTCTATTTATTGGAATTTTAACACCATGTATTATAAATTATTTAATAAAAAGATGCCTTTGTTTTTCCATGCCATTGTAATATTGTTTCGGTCCCATTGCAAATTTGTTTTGTGCTATTATTGAATGCATGTATGTTTCAAATGGAGATTAGAGTTTTACTGAATTTGCCTAATGAATACTCTATGCCTAATGAATTCTCCGAGTCTAATGAATAATTCAATAGATAAATTCAGGATGTGACTGAATTATTTGACTTGACAAATTTTTTATTATTTTGCATTGACATTGGCATTTGGATTAGGCTTATCAGGCATTGGCATTTGGATTAGGCTTATCGGACATTGGCATTAGCATTTTGATCCCGAGCTCGATAAGCTCAAAATTTGATTTATAACAAATAAAACCAAATGCAAATGCCAATACCAATGTGGTCTTTAATAGAGCATCAAATCAAAATCTGATTTATGGTCGATAAAACCTTACTTAATGCATTTGAGATTCAAAATGCCAAGATTTGAAATGTGCCAAGATTTCAAAATTTTGAATTAGCATTCTGAATCAAAAAGAAGCTCTCATTAAAAATGAGATTATTGTTTACAAACCTTTGCAAATGCCTCAGATTTCAAAATTTGAGGCTTATTGAATTTTAAAAATCAAATCAAATGCCCGACTTTCCTATTTTCGAAACCAAACTAAACCAAACACTTTAAGCTTATTCTAGGTGTTTAAAGATTGCTTTAAGATTTTAAATTCAAGTGGATTACAAAAGCAGTTGTTAACTAGCTCAAAATGCCTCATATTTTGCGCTGAGGATAAAACCCGTCGTTCATTAATAAATTTTTTTTTATAATCCATTTGCTTTGCTTTTAATTAAAAATGCTATGAGACTGCATCACATAGTGTTGGTCAGTTCCTTTTCCTTTGCTTAAGGACTCTTACTTGAATTTTCCACCCCAACATATGATCTTTGCGGGTTTTTGACAACAACTCACTCTATAACGTGTTGTTTATTAAGATAAGGAATGAGAAAAAAATAGAAAAGTCTGAGAAAGAGGATCAAGTTTTTTTTATTCAAATTTTTAATTTTATATCTAAAGCAATTTTCTGTTTTGTATTACACTTCTTTTTTGTTTCCCTAAGTGTTTTATTTTTCATATAGATAGAGGGATTGAATTCTGTTTGTGTGTGTGAGCAATTTTTTTTAATTTTTTTTTTTGTATTTGAAATCTTTTCATGCATATTAAGTTTAAATTGCCCATATGAATTGAATCTTTGATTAAAATATCCAATGAGGATGTGAGAGCTATTTAAAAGATTTGTGAACGAATATCCATATAACTGATCTATAATCAATTGATTAGGCTTGCTTCCTAAAATTTGAAAGCCCCACAAAATCAGGTTTCAGGTAAAAGTGCTAAGGAAAAAAAAAAAATCAGGTTTGAAAGCATTGTGTTTGCAGAAAATTGTTGTGCACTCACGTGGTGACTTCGGTATTTGCCGGGGAAATGGATACCCACAGAGAACCAAAGAAAATGGATGCCGGTTTATTTTTCTCCAACGGTTAATGTTTGTATACGATTTGTTGCACAGGGAAATGGATTCTGAAACTTCATGAATATTTCTGTTTTTATCTATTCAACCACACAGGGGCCTCTTAGCATCATGAACACTTCACCTTCATATGATGGCAAAATTGTCTCCTCTCTTCTCCGGCAATGATCGACCTCGACCTCGCTTCGGCAGCGACAAATCCCCCAATTGACCAAGGTGAAAACCCTAATCACTCATTTCCCCTTCAATAAAAATTCTTCCATGAGCCTCACAGAACAGTGGAGAGAGAGAGAGAGAGAGAGAGAGAGAGAGAGAGAGAGAGAGAGAGAGAGATAGTCACTCTTTTTTCTTGCTCTTAGTTTTTTTTTCGTCTAAATGCTGATGTATATGGCCTGAAGGTGTGAATTTTGTTAAGTAGGATAATGGACTTTGGGCTTCCAATCCAAATCCCATCACTACTCTTTTTTCCAGTCGGGCCGACGGCGGGGAATCGGGGCATCAGCTGCACGTCCTGGTGGTGGACAACAGCTCCGACGACCTTTGGGTGCTTAGCTGGCCATTCACATGAAGGTGAGTGATTGCTCTCTTTGCTAATTTTTTTGTTGTGTCGGGCTAATTGCTTTCTTTCCTACTCATTGTTTTTGTTGAGTCTGGGATAAGTGCTTTCTTTCCTATGTAGATAGATTTTAAATGATGAAATTTCAATGATATTTGGATTCTAAAAGCTATACGCATAAAAAAATAAAAAACCCATCATTAATGTGGATTAATCACTACGTTGTTGCTCCATTGTCACCAGCAAAGAGATTATCAGCTACACATAAACTGTAAGCATGCTTATTGTAAAAACAGATTGTAAATATGTTTTTTTAAATATGTTGGGAGAGAGATTTACTGGTGGGGTTCATTGATTGTAAAAACTGATTGTAAATAATTTTTAAAAAAAACGTCGAGAGAGAGAGATTTACTGGTATGGTTCATTGATTGTAAAAACATATTGTAAACATTTTTTTAAATATATCGGACGAGAGAGAAAGAGGTTCATTGTTTGTAAAAACAGATTGTAAACATTTTTTTAAATATGTCGAGGGTGAGAGATTTACCAGTGGGGCATTGATTGTAAATATTATTTTTAGATATGAGAGAGAGAGTGTGTGTTTACTTCCCTCGAAATATTGTTGTCATACTTATAATAATTATCTTTTTCGAAATATTATCATCGACTCGAAATTTCGTCATTATCTTTGAAATCTTTTACGTGTCCTTGGGCACGGGGTTTTCACTAGTATATATATATATATATATATATATATATATATATATATATATATATATATATATATATATATATATATATATATATATATATATATATATATATATATATAGAGGAATGGGATGCTGCCTATCAAAGCAGCATTTTTTGCTGCTTTGAGACATTGTTTGACCATTCTAGAAGTTTTGGAATTTGATGAAATTTGGTGAGGGTGTTGTCTAGGGTAAGATGATCATCCTCACAAATTTTCATCAAATTCCAAAACTTCTAAGAGGGTCAAATGGTCGAAGCAAAATGCTGCAGATTTTAACGGTGACTGCAGATGACTGATTTTGCTTCGACCATTTGAACCCCCTAGAAGTTTTGGAATTTGATGAAAATTTGTGAGGATGATCATCTTACCCTAGACAACACCCTCACCAAATTTCATCAAATTCCAAAACTTCTAGGATGGTCAAACAATGTCTCAAAGCAGCAAAAAATGCTGCTTTGATAGGCAGCATCCCATTCCTCATATATATATATATATATATATATATATATATGGGGGCGGGGAGCCTGCACCCGAGGTGTAGCATCGTTGCTGCACCTCTCGCTTGTTTACCCCCCTACAAGTTTTGGAATTTGATGAAATTTGGTGAGGGTGTTGTCTAGGGTAAGATGATCATCCTCACAAATTTTCATCAAATTCCAAAACTTCTAGGGGGGTCAAATGGTCGACGCAAAATCTGTAGATTTTAACAGTGACTGCGGACGGCTGATTTTGCTTCAACCATTTGAACCCCCTAGAAGTTTTGGAATTTGATGAAAATTGGTGAGGATGATCATCTTACCCTAGACAACACCCTTACCAAATTTAATCAAATTCCAAAACTTCTAAAATGGTCAAACAATGGCTGAGGTGCAGCAACGACGCTGCACCTCAGGTCCAGCATCCCTTTTCCTTATATATATATATATATATATATATATATATATATATATATATATATATATATATATATATATATATATATATATATATATATATATATATATATATATATATATATATATATTGCGTGCATCGCATGCACCGCAGCAGTCCATCTGACGGCTGCGGGCTAGCGCCGCACGCACCGCACGTTGATTCAGGGTTGATTCAGGGTTTTGTGGGGGGGACAAACATTTAATTGACTCTAGAGACAAACCCTAAGAGATAAACACAGCCGTTGATTCATTCGATCAGCTCTCAAAAAATGAAAAGCGATCGTGTGCGTCCGGATTAAATGGACAGATATGATTATACCATGGGTTTAAAATGGAAGGTGATGAGACAGACAGCTGTGCCATTACTCCCTCTTTCCTTCTAAACCCCCGGCCCTCCCTGCCCTCTCTGCGAACCGCTATGCCATTACTCCCTCTTTCCTTCTAAACCCCCGGCCCTCCCTACCAGCGCGATCCAGCCCCCCCATCCCTCCCGATCCAGCCCCCCTCCCATCCCTCGCGATCCCCTCACCCCCCCGATCCCTCGCGATCTAGCCCCCTATCCCTCCCGATCCCCTCCCCCACCCCGATCCCTCCCGATCCAGCCCCCCCATCCCTCCCGATCCAGCCCATCCATCCCTCGCGATCCCCTTTTCTCCCTCCCTCTTGATTTCTCCCTCTTCCTCTCTCTCCTGATCCCCTCTTTCTCTCTCTCTCTCTCTCTCTCTCTCTCTCTTAACCCACAGTCATTCGGCTGCTTCCTCCGGTGGCGCGTCCAGGTGATGGAGAGCGGCGTCCGCCTCCTCGAGCTCCGCCCCGGCGGGGTCAACTTCATCATTCAGGTCACCAATCTCTGCAAATCCATGAAGTAGGTTTTCAATCCTTTTCTTTTCATGATTTTTTTTTGTTGGATCAAATATGGTAATCTTGGATGGGTTGTTGGGTTGCAGGGCTTCATCTCCGGCAGCTTCATCTCCCCCTCTCTGAGATGAGATCATTGGTCTTCTTCGTCTTCGATCTGATCTCATCTCCGGCAGCTTCATCTCCCCCTCTCTGAGATGAGATCATTGGTCTTCTCCGTCTCTGTCTCCGATCAGTCCTCCAAAAATGGAAGGTGATCTCCTGATCCCTAATCTCTCTCTCTCAAATCAATAATATTGCACTAATTAAGAAGATTTTGCATTGTCTTCTGATTTTAGATCTGAAATCTGATGTTTTCGATAACGATCTTTGATTTTGGATCTTAAATGATGACTAATCAGATAGAGAGGCAGAGTAGCACATCGCCGGAGGCAGAGGAGCACATCGCCGGAGACTCAATTATCGCCGGTGCAGGGGGAGGGGTTGGGGTCGTCTCCGGCGGGGTTGGATCTCGCTCTTTTATGACATCAGTTTTTTTTTTTTTGCAGGGTTCTTCTATAGTCGGCTCTTCATTGTTTTTTATTTGGTTGTTTACCATGAAAGTTTTGAATGGTTTTTTGTTTGGTTGTTTAAGCCGAAAATAAATTTCTTCATGTTCAATCATGAGCTTTTTTGTTTTTTGATTGGTGATCATAGCCCATATTTGTTTTGAATGGTGATCACAGCCCCTGTTGTTTTGATCTGTCTCTCTTTGCCATGTACTACATATTGATCTTCTGTCTTTGTTTTTCCCCCTCTCTTCTATCAAGAGAAACCCTATGCTAGATGGATTTTGATCTCGATTTTTTGAGCGTGTAGTAGTGACCAGGTATGATTTTTTTTTTTGCTTAAGGCAGATATTAACATGCTCAAGATAAATTCCAATCTATTCTCAAATGCTTCTTTTGCTCTTTTTTTTTTTTAGTTGTAGCTCTAAATCGAGACCCCAAATCTGAACCAATGCATGCATGAGGTTGGGAGCTTCTGCTCCTCTCCTTAGCTCCTCATACCAAAGATCAAGAATGTATGTTACTCGGATGCTCCTCCTCAGATCAAAGGTCAGGTAGGAGTCTTTTTCTTTCTTTTTTAAGCTCTAAATCTAAACCCGATATGAGGTTTCCTATTTTTGTAAAATTATGATCCAAAGCTTCAAATGTTTTTTAGCTTTTTTTTTGTTGTAGCCCTAAATCTAGATCCCAAAAATTTGAACCGACCCGTAGAGGCTCCATGAGGATTGAAGAACCTCATGGTTGTTCTACGTTTTCAATCTAGAAACTACAAAGAAAATCCCCTTTTGATTTGAAATGGTTGCAAATATTGTTGCATTTCTTCTCAATTCTATCATTATACTCCATCAGTTGGAGGTGCAAGCTTTCCAATCCGTATGATTTTGACCATGTAGTTCAATCGAAGCTGATGAATTTATTGTCATCTTAACCTTCTTGCCAGATGATTTGATGCTATTGAGGGGGAGGGGATCATGGATGTTTTTGAGGTTGAAGTGAAGCTGTTTGTAGCCGGTGATGCAAAGGTGCTCACACAAAATTGTTGATGGCTCTTGATCTTTCTTTCTCTTTCACTCATGTCAATTGTCCATGTAGGCTTAAATGAGTGATTGCTAATATGATGGGTCTCAACTGAGATTAAAAGTTTGCATCCCCAAGGCAAGCGGAGGGAGCTAATTTTTCAGGGTTTTGTGGTAATATGATGAGTGTTTGCATCCCCAAGGCATTGCTTTTTTTAATTTAAGGAAATTCGAATTTCTTACAGATTTTTTATTGGATCTGGAGAATAGATGTAGTGATACTACCGTAGCTAATTTTTTTTGCAGAAAATTTACTTTCGAGTGCTAATTTTTTTAAATGCTGCAGAATATTTTTTTGCGGCCCGTCAAAATTTGCACTCGAAGTAGCGATACTACTGTAGAGTGTTTGATTACGTCATTTGTTAAGAGAAGTTATCACCGGTTAACGATTGCAGCATGGTTGAGGTTTGATAGTATTTCTTTGTGATATAGAAGTTTTTTGTGGTTTTTATTGGATTCTCATGTGGTAGAGTCATTATAGAAGGAACACAAATTTAATGTTGTGCCAAATACCAGTTGTAAGGAAATAAGGAACTTTAATATCTCTCTTTCTCTCTCTCTCTCTCACACACACACACACACACACACACCCTTGAGGTCTGACTGATTTTCCTACTCGAAGTAGCGATACTACTTAAGATTGTTTTTTACTGCCCATGATCGAATGTGTAATGTTTAATCGCCAAAGATGATTGTTGCACCCTCAAAATACTGTTCTCTCTCTTGATATATTGTTGGCACCTTCAAAATACTTTTTTGTGCAACAGTGGAGACAGCTCAGAAAGAACAAGAACAGCCCAAACAACTGAGAACACCAGAAGTCTCAAGGGACCCCAACACAAAATTCTTAGGACCCCTAAATTTTTTGTGCATGTTAGTACTGTCGTAGCTATCGAAAGTGGTCGACTAGGTTTTGTCGTCGAAGGACAAGCACAGAAATATCCCACGCCGAATTCTTTTGGCAATAGGCACGAACATTACTACTGTTATTTCCTTAAAAAAATGTTATAACTCTCAAAATATTGTTATCTCCTTCGAAATATTATTTACTCTTGAAATATTTTTTTGCCACCCTCGAAATATTTTCATCTGTCTCGGAATATTGTCTTCGCCCTCGAAATCTTTTGCGTGCCGACAGGCACGGGCATTACTAGTATATATATATATAGTATTTGAGTCGGTCTTTCGGGCAGGGCTCATGGGCTTCCTTCGGGCCGAGTTTCAGGACGGGTTGTGGGCTCAAGGTGGTGGCCCAATCCCGGCCCATGGAATTTTTGGGCCGGCCGTGTTACGGCTTTGACTTTCGGGCTGGGCTCGGCCATTGGCCGGTGGGCTTTTTTTACACCCCTAAGTGCATCCAATGAATGAGAGAGGTGCGTCAGGTTGGGCAATGATAGGCTCACTCCCTTGTTTATGGCTAAGGATGCCAGAATTGTAAATGTGAATCCTGACCATTGATGCTACCTCGATCAGTACATTGCACGATGCTTGTACTGCAGGTGGGTTGTTCTGGATGCACGATTGATCGGTCAGTCCTTATGGTGCTGTGTGGGTCACATGTAGTCAATTAGTTGGTTGTTGACCCTACTGTGACCCGCTCATCAATACATTATTGGGTTCAAAGTAACCAAGTGATGATCGGCCGAACTGTCCCAATCGACAATACCATTTGTAGCTACCTGGAGCTCTCACCCATGCACGACTATGCCCTACAATAAGAAGGGTCGGCTGAATCGCACCTATGTGGTTATGCACCTTGCAGTTTATATGCCATTTGTGAATTGAACCTGGCTCTTTTCTGCCCGTATGCAATCGATGAGTCGCACCTAGAACTAGTCGAGGATCATATGGAAGTCGACTGATTTTCCACCAGAAATCGGCCACCTGCACACTTCGGCCTCTAACGTGCACGTTTCTTATTGCTAGCCTTCTAACGATCGATATTTCTGGTACACACAAGTCCTTTGATCACAATAAAGACTCTTGCTTGGCTCATCCTAAGATATCCAACAAGTCGAAGAATGCTTCTTGGCAAAGGGCCCAATCTACTGTGTAGGGATGGAGGCCAACTGGAAAAGTTCTTAGGTTTGATTAGGTGGGGACCTCTTCACAAAGGGAACCCTTCCCCTTCGTGCAAGGGTAGCCTGATATCAACACTTGGGTTCAGTTCATGTTGGTGGGAATCCCAAAGGTGAATCCCCTTTACACCCCAATGCACCAATTCACACGAGTGGCTCTCGGTTTGCTGTGCTGGGGAGTCAAGAGGCCATCAATGTTTTGAGGAGTCCAGAGGTGGTACTACAGCGGAGGTGGCTCTTGAATCTTGTGTATTGGGGGGGAGATCAGGCGGTTGAAGCTTCTCACTGCTCAGAGGTTCAGGTACACTGGTGCAGCAACAAATCGACATGATCTTGGTGATGGAGTCCTTATTAATATGCATAATTTTGTTGCTGCAGGGCCTGCACATCAATAGTATTCTGATGTCACTTTGCACTCTATTGGGGTTGATGTTGATGGTGTAGATGTTGCTGCTGATTTGCAGTATACTGAGAAGCAACATGTGGATGCAGCGTGGACAATTGATGAGGAGGATGCTATCATGTCTAGCACTGTGGATGAGTATCAAGTGCTGGAGGAATGTGAGGTCAAGCAAGTTACGGCTGAAGAGTGTGCATCGGCTAAGGTTGGGGCTTTAGTTGAAGACTGTGGGGAGGAAGAGGCTCCTGATGGCTTGGGAAGGAAGTAATGGATGTGATTGCTCAAGAAGAGGTGTGGGAGCCTGATGATGTAGTTGCTGATGTTTTTGTGCTGCAACCTATTGGCTTAGAGGCTGAAGCTGTTGGCGATTGGAAAGGAGCTGTTGATGGCAGTGCAAATTTGGGGAATGATGACAAGGGCCCTAAGAAGACTTCTACAACTCCGAGCATGCATCGCAGTTGTCGCCTGGCACATCTGAGGTTAGAATCGATTGAAGCTAGGGCATTGCTTCGAACCAAATCTAGGGCTCTCGAATCAGGCACACACAATCGGTCACCATGCCCAAGCCCTGCCTGCTCAGGTGTTCCAACTCCCCCAAGCTATTCGACTTCAGTTGAAGTTCTTCAACAGTTGGGACGAGAACCAGGCGTGCATCAACAAGCACCACGATCTAGCTTGGCCAGCACAGAGTGTCCGACCCTTCTTAACTGCTCAACTCCGTCGAATGTATTCAAAAGAGAGCCCGCGAGAAACCATTCTCCCTCATTCAGAACATTCGGGATCAATTGTCTACCCTTGATGAGGATGATCAGAATCTAACTCTTAACCTGTTGGAGAACAAGGCCATCCTTGATATAGCTTCGGCTATCGCGTCTCCTTTAAGGTAAAAGGTTCGGGATCCTTTCTATCCCAGATTCGAGAATTGGAAAGATCAAGAGCTTCAAAGTCTTGAGACTATTCCTTTTCTTGCTCGTTTTTCTTGTTTGTAACTCCTGGGCTATTTGTGTTGGCTCGTGTTGGGGGGCTCCCCATTGGGTGTTGATGCCGCTTTGGTATTGTTTGTACACTTCTTTTCCCTTAATAAACTTGTAGGGATCTAGGCCAACCCCCCCCCCCTTTCATCAGAGAGGGATTCTCAAAAAAAAAAAAAATACAATACTATTAGGACCTACTGGCTATGAGCAACCCGTTAGTAGGGGTGTGCAGGATCCAATCCAAACCGATCAAACCGACCAAACCAAACCAAACCGATCAATTTTGATCGGTTTCGACACACTCAATGGATCGGATCGGATTGAGTTTTTAAAAAACCGACATGATTGGATCGGTTGACGGATTTGTAAATTTCAAACCGACCTAAACCGAACCGAACCAACATATATATATACATATAATATTTTATTAAATATACCATATGTCCTCATATATCCTTGCTACCAACAACCTTTGCAATATTGTAGGATGACTCAAAATCAGTTAAAAATTTTATTTAGGCCTAATAATTTGATGACAATTATTATTTTTTAAGGTTGAACTAGGTCCTAGTAGAAAGAAAAAAAAGCCCAATAAGAAGATGGTCCAAAGCCTAAACCGACCATCCAATCCAATCCAAACCGACTTTAATTGGATTGGATTGGATTGGATTCCAATGTTAGTTCGGTTTGGATCGGATTGAAAATCCTCAAAACCGACCAAGGTTGGATCGGTTTGGGTTTTGCCTAAATAGGTCGGTTTCGAACCGATGCACACCCCTACCCGTTAGGATTGGTACCCAGTGTTCCGAGTAGTAGTGGGAGAGAAAAATGGACAGGTTGGTTTGGATTGCAAAAATAGAACAAAAATATATCCCGATTTATACTGATATTACCATTACCGATCATTGTTTGCGCAATATAACCAATCAAAACTATAGAAAAATTCCATAAGGTACTCACTCTTATGGTCATTTTGAGACTGAGAAACACTTAACTAAAATCTGATTAACCAAATCACAGTTGAAACCTTGAAGGGTCCCAAGCTCAGATAGATTTAATTCTATAATGTAAATCAACAAGCCGCCGTAATTTGATTGGGTTTCAGGCTTTAGCCCTCAAAAATCTTTAATCTGGGTCCAATCCTGCAACCCAAATGCCTGCAAGCACAAATCTTTGATAGCTGTACTCGGTTTGGAGCCAAACCTGTCGTCACTAAGCTCATCTATTGAGATCAAGCTCTTCTAGCATCCCATAACCATTTCCAATTCGATGCAGAAGCCTCTTACAAGTAGTAGACTGCTGAACACAGGCCTCCCCGCAATTGCCACTGAAGCTTCTCTTCCCCTGATCATCGTTGGATCGGCAATCTCGATCGGTCACATCAGACTCTTCAATCCATTTGTAAGAAGAAGAGCTCGTCTCGTAGAGTTTACGCCGCTTCCCGTCCTTTGCCTCCGACCTCTCTGAAGACGTCAGGCAGCTATCTGTCGAGCAATCCGCACGTTGGTCTCGTTTCGGGACGACGCTATGTCCAGAAAGGGAGGAACTCCGGCACTGGGCGTCCACTGCAGAGACCAGCTCCGATAGCTCAGCCTTCGCAGCGTCGGCTCCCATAGAATTTGAGCGATACCCCTTGAGGGTTTCTTCTGCTTTCATCAGCACCGACTGCAAGTACTTCCCTTGTGCTTCGATGCGGAGTTGCAAGTGTTTCTGCACCTGCAGGAGAATCAAGCACCCATTAGAAACGTTTTCGCGGGTTCTCGGTGGTTATCGAAAGTACGATCCGATCCGATCAGACCTCGAGTTGTTCCTGCAACTTCCTCTGCACCTCCATTTGCATCTGCAGCATGGACCTGAGATGAATAGATTCTTCAAATAAGAAACCTGAATGGGGAGTGATTTCTCGCAACACGCGACTTGGTAATTAACAGTGATCCCATCTTACTCATTGAAAACAGACTGTGATTGCTCGCCATCGTTACGGCCAGTTCCATTCTCCGACGTCGTGCTATCGGCTAACACACAATCTGGTTTAGATACCCAATAAGAATCAATGCAAGAAGAAAAAAAAATTTAGAACTGACAGAAATTGTTGCACACTTGAAATGGTAGCCTCACCTTGTTCATCGCCGTTATTCGTGGAGTTCAGGTCTCGATTCTTCGCGAGCCTATATTTCTGTCATAAGAGAGAGCAAACCGCTTTGCTTATAGTTCAGAAATGTATCCGTTATCATCGGAAATTCCGTAAAGGAGCCTGATTTGTTCAGAAACAAGAGGATACCTGCAGATGGCTCTTCAGATGGTACAGGGTTAGCCCAGGCATTCCCATCACCCGCATCACCGATTTCGGAGTCGCTTCTGTGTTCGATTGAGATTCTCAACCACAATTATCTGATAACAGAGGAGCATCGAAAGGTGAAATCAATTGCAATCACTTACTTCCGGCTCCGCCGAGCAGGGAGACCGCATCGACGAATCGCTCGTGGAGCTGCGGAGTCCATTTGAGTCGCGGCTTGGCATCGACCGATAGAACCAGTCCTTGGTGATTGGCCATTTCCTGCAAACCCACTGAAATCCAAGGGATGTAGATCAGGATAACTGCGTCGGAAGCTGTCGGATGACTGAAGAGCAATACACACAAAAGGGTACTTGGTTCTCAGCTCCTCAGCACATAACCAACCATCTCAGGATATGCTCTCCTGCTGCTGTCCTTGGGCCTTACTCAGTCTTCCCTTGTATGAATACATGGAGGGCTGGGTTGAAGAATATAAGCATGATCCACAGCTCATCTTTCCTCCACTCCATGCCACCTTTCTTTAATTGTTTTTTGTAGCTTCTTTGACTTGAAAAGGGGGGGAGAATCTTTGATTGGAGTAAACAGAGGAAAGCATAACAGCTCAAATTTGGGTCTCAAAAGGAGAGAAGAAAGGAAAAGTGTAGGGCATTGTTCTCTTGCTGTTTTCCCACATCCATCTGCTCTTTTGCTGGATTCTCTCCTCCATTGGAGAGACCCACCACATTGAATAATCAGTGTGTGCCACTTCCACCCACATCACATTGGGTTTGAAATGTAAAATATAATTGACTGCTCCCACCTGATGTTGGTTTGGGAAAGCCATGCAAAATGTCAAAAGGGGGCAGCTTCACATTTAAGAAGCCCCCCAATAATCTTTAAGGGGGGGTGGTGGCAGAATTGCCTTTGGCTTTTCTGCTGATGGGGGAATCAAAGAATATAATGCCAGATCTCAGAGCAAAGGAGACCAAGACCTTATCCTGGTCATTAGCACTCCATGGGTGGAAACAAAATTCTGTTTTGGAGCAGTCCATTTCAATGGCAACAATGATGAGAAAATTACAAAAAGGAGGAAGATGACATCCTTACTGGAGTCAGACTTTTTTTTTTTTAACTGTAGGGCTCTTTTGGGAGAATAGCTAAGATGCAGCCCTGCTGGTACAAATGGTGGCTGTAAATGCTTGCATGTTGGAATTCACTGATATCTTTCTGGATGCGAAACCCCGGTAGCCGGATGTTTCGGGTGGGATGCAGACCAATTTCTTCAAGTGCCACAATGGACACAAAGTCGCTATCCGTGTCGTAACGACTCAGTTTCCCATCATCAATCTAGGCATCAGTTTCGGTAGCTCTCTAGGCCTTTGTAGTGTATTTTCTTTAAACAAAAAATAAAAAATAAAAAATCTAGTCATCAGTTGGCATGAGATTGATATTATCGTCTCCTTTTATATCAATAAACCGGTTGGGGTCTAGACCGAACCCCCCTTGACCGAGAAGAATTTTGCAGAATTTCTCAAAAAAGGGGGAAAAAGAAGTGATTTTTTTTTTAAATTTGAAGCATTCTTCACTTACTAACCCAAACCATCCAAGCTATTAATCACTCTCACTCCCAAAGCACAGCGACGAACTGACGATAGAGTTGTACAAAATAAACGTGTCAATCTTTCCGCCATAAAGTCGATCAGTGAGTCGATTGCTTCCTCAATCGCTTACCACGATGATGACTCCAAATTTGACTCTTTTCTCTTTCCTTTGTTCCGGCATTTAAATTTGAAGGTTGTTTTTTTTTTTTTACAATTAAACAGACCATTCAATCCGCTTCCCTCAGCCACTCTCTCTCCGGATACAGGGTACCAATCCCAACGGGTTGTCCAGAGCCAGTTGATTCAGATAGAGAAAGGGAGAGCAACAGATCAGCTAGAATCACTTTTCATTAATGATCTTCAACATCCTTATAGAGAATCTCTTCAAAGAGAGAGAAAATACACCCTAGGTACTCAAAAAAACAAAAATATGAATTACAATTAAGAGCGTGAGAAGTTAAGAAATCCACCGCTTGGTTGCAATCTCTACTCACATGATGCAGCTCACAAAAATCAAAGCAAATAGCTGGGATAGTCTTCTGTATTCCATAATTGTTGTATGGATTTTCCAAGGAGGAGGGAAGTTCTTCTCCTACAGGAGTGATAGCTGAGAGGTTTTCGTCCTCCACTATCACATTGTTGACTCTAAGCTGTAAGCAGAGCTTAAGTCCTTCCATGATAGCCAATGACTCTACTTCAATAGGAGAGCAATTTGGGAGGGATTTATCTCCAAAGCATATCGGATGTCCCCTATCATTGCGAACAATCAGGCCACAAGCGAATGGTCCTCCCCTACCGATGTATCAACATTTAGTTTTAGGAAATCTTCGGAGGGGCGTTGCCATGGAGGGGATGTCCTGTCCTCCACTCTACTTCTATCACCGGGCATAGTAGCCGATAGGAGCATGAGATTTCGTGACATTGATAAGATCCTTCTTGAATTAGGTGCAACACCTTCAAAATTAGTATTGTTCCTTTCCTTCCAAATCGCTTAGAGGATATAAGCAGCTTGGAGAAGTCACTCAGGATTGTGGGGTGCAGATTTCCAAATGAGGTTCATCCGAGAAACAATGGATGTTGCATGGATGTCAGGTGCGTAAGGGTAGCCCAAAGATGCCCAGGCGCTACGAGCCAGGATGCAATGAAAGAAGAGGTGGACCTTATCCTCTGCATGTTGGTTGCACATCGGACAAAGAGGGGAAATATGGTTAATAAAAGATGGCAAACGATTAATGAGTGAAAGACTGAGGGCCAAGAGTCTCCACAAAAACATCTGCACCTTTGGCAACAGTCCTTTCAGTTCTCAGATTTTCTTCTAATTTTTTTTTTGGAAATTCAACTATCCTTCATAACCCCTATTAATCCTGTTGATTTGCCTAGTTACTGTGGATTTTCTTCCTGTTACGAAGAGAGAGGGAGAGAGAATAGGTTTGGGGAGAAAAACTCCTTATATTATTTCATCAATCTCATTGTCATTACATAAGACTACCTCTCTTTTTTTTTTGAGTGGTATAAGACTACCTCTCTTTATATAGAGAGAGAACGCACACCATTACGTTACCACAACCGAGGTGGGACTAATAAAATACTAACACACTACATCTAATACCCCCCGTCAAACTAATGTAAGGTATAAACCGACATCAGTTTGCTTAATAAAAGAAAGGAGAAAGAAAAAAAAATTACATAAAATAACCCATTTTCATGCTGTAAAGGAAAGATAGTGCCAGGGCGACTTGCAAGCAAGTCGTCCTTGAAACCCGATTGACCTGGAAGTAGGACAACCGGGGGAACCCGGCCAACCTATAAGCAAGTCAACCGGGGGAATTGGCAATGATCACTAAGGATCGGAGCGGAGGAAGCCGACGGTGATGGAAGCCGGTAATAAAGGACGCCGAAATGAGAGAGAACGGCTAAGAAAAAAAAAGTGTGGATGCGTGAGACCTTATAGGAGGTAAGCACCCGGCCGAAGCAAGCACTTGACACCTCCTAGAAGATCTCAATCATCACAGACAAAGAAGAATAGAGGAAGGAGAGAATATAGAGTCGTACTCTGATAGGGTCACATGACCAAGGAAAGGACGAGGATTTGAAAGGCCGGCACAAGTGTGACCGGTAAGAGAGAGGATCCGAAGGGCCGGCATAAGAGTGACCGGAAAGAGAGAGGATCTGAAGGCCGACACAAATGTGACCGGAGAGAGAGAGAGAGAGAGAGAGAGAGAGAGAGGATCCGAAACTCGACACAAGAGTGACCGAAAAGAGAAAGATAGGATCAGAAAGCCGGAACAAGAGTGACCGGAAAGAGAGGATCCGAAGACCAGCACGAATGTGACCGGAGATAAAGAAAGTTGATCGAAACAAGGGAGAAGATATCTATCGGCAAGAGAAGAAGGAAGTAGATGGACTAATAGAGTGCCAAGCACAGGGCACGACCGGAAGAGCGTAGGGCGAAAAGGGGGGTAGGCCCGTTGGGCGCAAGGCGGACCGGTAGGGCGTAGTGTGCAAAAGTACCAAGGAAGCGCAAGGGCACAGGGCACGAGTGTAGGCGTAGGCGAACCGACAAAGCCCAAGGGCACAGGGCGCAAGATGGGCTGACAAAGCGCAAGGCGCAGTGGGCCGACAGAGTGCTGGGCGCAAGGAGAGCGTAATGGGTCAGCAAGAGGTCGGTGTAGGTAGGCCAACCGAGGTGGCGCGGGGAAGCACAAGTGGTCAAGTACTGTAGGGCAGGGACTCAAGTGGCTAGTTACTGCGAGGGCAGGATCCAGGCGGCATGAGAAAAGATCGGACGACGGGCACGGGATGTCGAGGCGGCCGGATCAGGTGTAAGGGTCGTGTCGGGTCGGATGCAGAAAGTCGTAAAGCACAGCCTTCCGATGCAAATCCGATGATTGTGATTAGCTAGAGAGATAGATTGGGACGGACAACTGTGATTCAGTTTAAGAGAGAGAATGAATCAGGGCAGGGGACGACTGTGATTCAGTTTAAGAGAAAGAGAGAAAGAGACTTGAGAGAAAAAAGGGATAGAGAATCAGAGACGTGAGAGATAGAGTCGGAGATAGAGATATCCGGGATGTGAGAGAGAAATCCGGACGAGAGAGAGAAGATCGGAGCTCGGCGACGGCGAGCGGCAGATCTAGCGAGGGCGCAGGGCACGGTCGGGCCAACAGGGTCCGGATGCAGGCCGACGGGCATGGGATCGTGCTCCGGTGGGGACGGCAGGTGACAGATCCGGTGAGGGTACAGGGCATGGTCGGACGGTGACGAGGGGAGAGGCCGACGGGCACAGGGGCAGGGCCGGGCGGCGGGCACAGAACCGGTGCTCACAGCTCGAAATCGGACCCGCTTGGATGGCGGGCGTGGGACGGTAGGTATGGCACGGTGGGGCGCCGACGATCAGGCCTTCAAGTCGTGCGGCCTGGGGGAGTCGGCCGGCAGGCACCGTCTGGCTCGGGTTGATAGCCGATGTGAGCGCCAGGCTGTACGAAAGCAAAGGGGCGCAGGCTGAGTCAGATCTTGCGAGGTCTACGGTGGCAGATGAGGAGGCCGGCGCGGGCTGTAGGATGCGGGCGGGTAGATCTCGGTGGCCATGCAAGGAGCAAGTTGCACAAGTATTGGGGTCAAGGTCGCGCAGGTCTCAGGATCCGACGAGGAGGCTGCACGGGTTAATCGGTGCGGGCGAAGCATAGACGGCGATTCTGCAGTTCCGGCGGGGTTGAGGAGAGGGGAAAGCGGCCGGTGGTAGGTGTCTTGGCGGCGGTCTGTGCAGATCCCTGGTTGTGCGGGAGGTGACCGACGAGCGTCAGCGACGGCGAGGGGCTATCGATTCTATGCACAGGAGGTGGTCGATTATGTGCACAGGAGGTGGTCGGCCCGACGACGAGGTGGTTATCTAGACTACAAGCAGAGGAGTAGAGGAGGAGGCCGGACGACGTGAGGGAGAGGGTCGCACAGGTGAGGGCTGTGCTACGGGCTCGGGAGATCAGAAAAAAAGTTTTACTTTCCTGGCCTCCTCGATGTCGTTGACGACGATTGAGGAGGTCGAGGCCGGAGAGGAGAGCGTCGAAACCTTAGGCCAAGAGGGTTGGCTCTGATACCATGTTACGAAGAGAGAGGGAGAGAGAATAGGTTTGGGGAGAAAAACTCCTTGTACTATTTCATCAATCTCATTGTCATTATATAAGACTACCTCTCTTTATATAGAGAGAAAACGCACACCATTACGTTACCACACCCGAGGTGGGATTAATAGAATACTAACACACTACATCTAATATTTCCAATTGAATCGACTCCGGTGAACATTCAATCGTGTGTTGGGATCCCCAAACCATTCCTTAATGATATGCCCGTAGCCCGAACCAATCGAATACCTCCCCGACGTGGGCCAAATCCAAACCATAGTGTCCTTGTCACCCTCCATGCAAAGTTTTAAGCCATTAACTTGGGCACATGTAGCTTCATCAAGCCCAAGATCTGTGAGGAGGGTTTGGTTCCATGTGCCCAAGTTCCAGTCAAAGAGGTCAGCCACAGTGAAGTCCTCCACCCTATGCCCATTAATCTGTAGATCCGAAACACTGGGTGGTAGAATCTGAAACCCATTACGATGGGATATCCAAGGATCTTTGAAAGTCCGGATCGATCGGCCATTTCTGAGGAGCCAACAGAACCCATTCCGAAAACTTAGCCAATATTTAGTCAAACTAGACACACCTGGGAGTGATAAGGTTGCACTTTATACTCCCAAAAATCCGATCCATGCAGATATTTCCTCTCTAGATAGAATTCGGGCCCACCGATCCTCCTTACCGGTCACGAATATCTACCAAAGTTTTATAAGGAAACTAAGGTTCATGACTCCGAATTCACGAATACCTAGCCCCTCTTGTCTTTTGGAAGCTGAAAATATTGCCAATCCTTTGTGTACATAGAAGCTTGGACTTTCAACCTTTCAGCTTCAACTGCATCCTATCAACAATGAACCTATAAGTAGTCGCTTTAGATCTCCCAACAAACAGAGGGCCCAAATACTTTTCATTTTTTCTCGTTTCTTTAACCGGTAGGGTCCTGGTCAGAGTCTCTCTATTATGCCTGTGGACATTCTTGTTGAAGAGGATATTGAATTTATTTTAATTCGCCACTTGCCCCGAATAATGTGAGAAGATCTCAAGTGTATCTTTGACCATGGTAGCTTTCTCTTGCTTAGCTTGATAAAAAATGAATAAATCATCTGCGTATAGAAGATGAGTAACAACCTCGCCCCCCCTACCAAGACAGATCCTGTGCAATTTTACTTGGCTCTAGATTCCATATAACAACTTGGATAGAAATTCATTGCAAAATAGTAATAGGAACGGAGAGAGAGAGAGAGAGAGAGAGAGAGAGAGAGAGAGAGAGAGAGAGAGAGAGAGAGAGAGAGAGAGAGAGAGAGAGAGAGAGAGAGAGAGAGAGAGAGAGAGAGAGAGAGAGAGAGAGAGAGAGAGAGAGAGAGAGAGAGAGAGAGAGAGCATCCTTGCCAAATAGCCCTTTCAAGCTTGATGAATCCATGGGGTTCGCCATTTATTATGACTGGAAATGTAGGTGAAGTGATGCAATGAGAAATCCACCCCAGGAAACGAGCAGGGAAACTGAAACATGCCGTGATAGTGATCAGAAAGTTCCATTCTAATATGTCGTAAGCTTTAGCAAGTTTGAGCTTGATAGCCATATATGTAACCCCGGTGACCCGAGATGTGCTTGATTGTGTTCAGGACCTCATGTGCTATAACAACATTATCAGTAATATTTCTCTCATGCACAAAAGTACTTTGTTGGGGTGAGATGCATCTAGAGAGCAGGACCTTGATCCTGAATTCTGGCTCAACAAGGCATCATACGTATCAACCCCAACCTCCCACAACTCGTTCAACTCCTCAATCAATGGTTGTAAGTAAATATCAATATCATTACTAGGTGATCTGGGTCCGGGAATGAGTAAGGAGAGCATTGTATACGTCTTCTTCAAGCAAATCCAGGGAAGCAAATTGTATGAAACTAGGACAACTGGCCAAATGCTCTATGACACATTCATATTCCCAAAGGGGTTGAAGCTATCGCTAGCAAGCCCTAACCTGACATTGCGAACTTCATATACGAATTCAGGATAAGTCTGATCAAAATCTTTCCAAATTAGAGAATTGACATGATGTCTTATAACTCCATCATTTGTACGCTCTCATGCATACCACCTCATGTGCTCAGTAGTTCTCGATGATATAAGCAACCTTTGAAGCCTGTTCCTAAGCAGGAAGTATAGAAGAACTTTTACAGATATTTTTTTCTTCCTACGGCTGGTACTAGACTCGGCATCCGCCTCTTTATATCTTGGTGCTCCGCATATGTGGTATGACCGTGCATGTTCGTATTCCTTCCGGTACAATATACAATCATTCACACATGCATCGAGTTTGTCATAACCAAGCTTGAGATCTTTTATTGTCTTTGTAATGTCTCACAAATAGGAAAAGCCTCTTTCAACAACTCTAGTAACATATTAAATGACCTATTACTCCAACCATTAAGGCACTTAAAACGAAGAAACTTTACAGTAAAATAGAGTTTTGAAAATTTCCCACACCCGGGTATAGAAGTTGCTCAGCACCCTTAAGCAATATGTTGAACTTGTCCGCTTTAATATTGGGCTGATCATCTGATGGTATTTTCGTGCATATTCCACCTTGCAAATCATGTTTTATACCTCCATGTCATTGTCATCGTCTGTATTAATATCATCATCATCAAAAACTATGTTCGTATTTTCACCGTGAGCTATCATAGGAACTGCATCTAGTTTCTTACCGTGCGAGAACCAACGAGTATAGCTAATGTCAATGCAACATATTACCAGATCAACCTTTTATTCCTCTCGAACCTTCATAGTCACCCTTCCGTAGTCTATACAGGAACACACAAATTTTTCATCAAGCAGTAAAAGACGCTCAAATGTAAAATCCAGGAATTTTCTGACTCTTTCTCTATACTCTTAGCTCATTCGATTCGAATTACGCATCCAACTCTTATCGATCAAAGACATCTACTCCTATCTGGCCAAACATACACCTGTAGTAATTTCAAACCATATCTATGAGACTCTGCCCTAACCATACTAGTTATCTAAGTTTTTGGGTGGCTATATATGGAGTATAGAGCATCGCCCTAACTCCAGATGGTTCAAATGAACCCAAGACCAGACTCCTTTTGAAAATAGAAAAATAGTAATACTCAAAATGGTTCAAATAGAACTGGAAAAATAGTGATAGCTTCCGCCTAATTTTAGTTAATAGGATCAAGTCCCAAACCCGAAGGCCAATAATCGGCTATGGCAAGCCACCAGTTCTTAAAATATATAATGTCTTAAACGATATTAGGATTTTGCAGTAAGTATCTCACATTCATACTCCAAATTGTTCAAATAGGCCTAAGACCCGACTCTTTTTGGAACTGGAAAAATGATGATAGCTTCCACCCAATTTTAGTTAATGGGGTTAGGTCCCAAGCCTGAAGGCCGGTCATCGACTGTGGCAAGCCACACCAGTCGTTAGAATCTACAAGGTCATAAAAGATATTAGGATTTCATGGTAAATCCACACGTAGAGAATTAGAATTTCATGGTAAATTTAAACCTACATTAATCTAACCCAAACCACTGACCCTAAAACCTGACCCTAACCAGTCATAAAGGTCTCCGAAATTCTCAAAAAATCTTCAAATATTCACCTAACCCTAACCTAAACCCTAAACCATAATCCTACCATAATCCCTAAACCTAATCTAAACCCTAACCTAAATCTTAAACCTAACTCTAACCTTAATCCTAACATAAACCTAAACCTAAACATTAAACCTAACCCTAACCCTAATCATAAACCTAAACCCAAAACCTAACCTAAACCCTAAACCTAAACTTAAAACCTAAACCTAACCTAAACCATTAACCTTAACATAAACCCCAACCTAAACCCTAAACCTAAACACTAAACCTAACCTTAATCCTAAACCTAAACCCTAAACCCTAACGAATATATATACTTTCTGAAAACGAATGTATACTCTTTCTAAAACTAATGTATACACTTTCTGAAGACGAATATATATTCATTCTGAATACGAATGTATACTTATAAGGACCTTAGCTAAGAAGCAAATTATGGTGTCCTGAGGCTAATATAGCAAATTAGTCTCCCTGAACCACAGTATCGTCGTGGTTCGAGGTCCGGGAGTTTACACCTGTTATTCCAACGAGTATGGACGTAGACATAGAGAGACCAAGGGGGGTCATGCCCCCTCCTCTTAAATTTTGGATTGGGTAAATAACACTTTACCCCCCTAAAGTTTAGCTTAAAAACACAACCCCCCTATATTTTAAAAACTACATTTTGCCCCCCTGTAGTTTAGTTTTAAACAGATAAAAATGTTCAAATGAGGAAATTCAGTAGTTAACAAAAGGGGTATTGTGCTAACATTTCAAACTTTAGGGTACGATTTGGAACAAAATAAACTAAGGGAGGTTAAGTATTTTTAAAATAAACTTCAGCGGACAAAGTGTAATTTACAAGGCACCGGGTGAACCCCCAAGGGGCTCCCAACATATAGGCCAGGTGATCAAAAGGGGGCGACCAGGAGGAAGAGGAGGAGGAGGAGAGGACGGGGACTCATAGGAGGAAGAGGAGCAGGCGGCGAAGGCCGGATCGAGACGGGAACCGCACAGGAGAAAAGGGCACAGTAGATCCGAAGGAGTCGTCATCGATTCGTAGGGAGGAGGAGTGGGGATCATTCGATAACAGTTAAGGGATCAGGTTTTGTGAAATTAATAGCAGGAGCTTTACCGACGTACATAATAAATGCCATCGGTAAATATATATTAAATACCGACGATCGGTTTATATTGTTAGCGATAATTTTATATTTATCGACGGTATTAATATAACTGTCTGTAAATAATATCAAATATTTATTATATATAGCAATTTATAATACCGACAAGTATGTATCTATCTGTTGGTAATATATAATCTTTTACCGACGGATATCATAAAGGACGTCGGTAAAACTATTATACCAATGGATACTTATTATATATCGATAATTAAAATAAAAAAAAAATTAAAAAATAGAAGTTATTATGCCGACAGATATTAGAATTTTCGTCGGTAAAACTTTATATTATACCGATGGTAATAAAATAGTATGTTAGGAAAATACGTCTCTTTTGTAGTGGTATGAACCGATTTGGCTTGGACTAAATCGAGAAACCGATTTGGCTTGGACTGAATCGAGTCATACCACATTATGAACCATCTGTCAATTGATTAATAAAGGCTTTTCTGCAAAAAATTTTTTTGGGTCGGCCAAGGACCTCTATGCAATTTATTCTATGTGAATGGTTCTGGAATGCTGTGAATGTTTATGTTATGCACACTGCTGGACCTATCCACAATCTTGAAAGCTATGGGATTATTCAGTAATAGGTTATGTGAAGGAAAATGCATAAATTTATATAATTTTATAAATTATAGGGGCCTGTTTATAAACACTGCTTCCAAGTTTTTTTATTCATCAATTTTGGTTTGTATAATTAGACTTTGGACTATCTATTATTTTTGATCATGTGTGGATGTGTGGAATCCCTGGCCAACCGTAATGCCCTGTTTTACATCAATTGACAGAAAATACCATAAAATTTTGAAAATCACTAAATTGTGCCATCAACGCATCTTGTTGGATGCAACTCTTCTAGATGGTGTTGATTTGTGCCTACACCAACTGAGTGGTAGCCAAAGTGGTCAACCTCAAGTTGGAGTGAGTATTATTCACCATATAAAGCTCTTGAGTTGGCACTTTTTAGTGTTCACTACTTGTGATTGTGTTTTGAGTGCAACACTTATAGGTGATACTTGCTCGCTTTTTCGACTATCTGGGTGCAAGTCAAAGCAGCCGATCAGGTAGAAGAATCTGAGAATTTACCACATAAAGCCCGTGTTCACATAGTCTTGCACTTGAGTACTAGCATGCCTAGTCTGCTCCTAAAGGAGGGCTAAACACGAAAGTAAACTTAGGATAAAGTAGGATGGGAATTCTGTTATGACCTATTTTGAAGAGATCTTGATTGTCCATAGATGTCCTACTCTTTAAAACTAGAAACTTGAGAATCACCAGTCTTACAGACAGTTGCAAACTATCAAATTGAGTGAACCTAGAGCAGTCATAGCTCTGCTCCCAAAGGAGGGGTTGTGTTGTTGCAATTGGTTGCTTACCAAGCAATCTTTGTCTGATGCTCAGATGATGACTTGGGATAGTTAAAGTGTGAAATTCTGTGATGTAGCTTCTAATTTATTTTTCCTACTTGTTCTATTTTACAGCAGTTAATCTTACTATGTTACTATCCATGAATAATTCTCTCTCTATCCTTAACGATCCAACTGTATAGATTATAAGGAGAGAATGTTGATACTGTTAGGGTGCATGGACCTAAATCTGGCGTTAAGGACTGATAAGCTAGCCTCTCCTATAGAGGGGTCTACCCCAAATCAAAGGTTCTTTGATAAGTAAGAGTGCTCTAATTGGATCAGTTTGATACTGATGAAACATGTCGGAAGAAACATAAAGAGATATATCCCTGATTCTGAGATATCCCACGAATTCATCGAGGCCGTGGAGCAATAGTTTACTAGCTCCGATAAGGCACTGGCCAGCACCTTAATGAGTACGCTATCTTCCATGAGGTATTCCGGATCAGGCTCCATTTAGGAGCATATAATGGAGATGTGGGACATTGCATCGCAGCTGAATGCTATCAAGATTACTATCTCGGACTCTTTTATGGTGCAATTCATATTGAATTCCTTGCCATCTAAATTCGAACCCTTTAAGATCTCCTATAACACACAGAAGAAAAAATGGTCAGTGAATGAACTACTGACCATGTGTGTTCAGGAAAAGAGCAGTTTAAGATATGAGAGCTTTCATAGCATCAAATTGATCTCTCATAAGGGTCAGAAGCCCACCATAGAAGAAAGTAGCAGGCATGTGAATCATGACTCGGGAAAGAAGAAGACTAAACGGGAGCCGGCTACTTAGGAAAATCAAGCTGGCATTCAAGGCCCTATGTATTTCTTTTGTAAGAAAAGATGTCACATGAAGTAGGATTTGCCTTCGATATGCTAAATGGCTCCAGAAGAAAGATAACTCCTTCATTACAGTATGCCTGTAATTGCATTCAGCTTTCTTTCATCTTAAACTTGGTAGATTGACACTAGTGCCAACGACATATGACAAATTCCATGCAGGGATACCAGTCCAATAGGCTGATAAGATCGAGTGAGTGTAACGTGATTACTGGGAATGGAGTGCACTCGAAAGTTCAATCTGTTAGCACTTTTAGGCTTTTTATAGATTCTGACTTTGTACTTAATCTAGAAAATAGCTTTTATATTCCTACTTTTTCTAGAAATTTAATTTCTGTATTAAGACTTGACTCATTGGGATTTGCTTTTAGCTTTATTAATTCTCAGTTCCAGTTGTGCTATCAATCCTAATGTATTAGTTTAGGTATTTTGATTAATGGGTTGTATATGATTCTACATAATACTTCCCAAAATCAATTTTTAGTAACTCTGTATGAAAATGAAGAAACCAGTATTCAGTTGTCCTTATTATGGCATAGGAGATTAAGCTATATCTTCAAGGAGAGAATCCAAAGGTTAATTAGAGAAGGATTATTGAATATCACATTCTTTGACTTTGGAGTCTGCGTGGGCTGCATAAAGGGCAAGCAGACCAAGACCTCCTCTAAAGGTGCCATAAGAAGTAATGCAACACTAGATTTGGTCCATACTAACATTTATGGACCATTCCCGTAGTGTATTATAGGCCAATGGTATTTTATCATATTTATATTGAGGACTATTCAAGATTTAGTTATATCTACTTACTTAAGGAGAAATCCGAAGCACTCGATGCCTTTAAAACTTTCAAGACCAACTTAGCAAGAGAATTAAGGTTGTCAGATCAGATCAAAGTGGAGAATACTTTGGTAGACAGATCTCAATAGGCCGGGTTCCTGGACCTTTTGTAAAGTTTTTTGAATAGTGTGGTATAGTTCCTCAATACACCACTCCGGTACGCCAAGCCAGAATAGTGTAGCAGAATGAAGGAATCACACAATAATTGATATGGTTAGGAGTATGATTAGTAACTCTACCCTTTCTTATTTTTATAGGCTGAAGACTTAAGGATTGCCACATATATCTTAAACATGGTTCCTTCAAAGACTATTCCAAAAACACCCTATGAAATATAGACAATAAGGAAACAAAGTTTAGGACATGTGCACACGTGGGGTTGTCAAGCTGAGGCTAGGGTATACAACCCACATATTAAGAAATTAGACCCAAGAACCGTATCAGGTTATTTCATCAGGTTATCCAAAAAGGTCTAAAGGGTTTAAGTTATATTATCCATTATCTCCTATAAAGATTATAGAAACAAGGACAAAAGGTTCATAGAAGATGATTTAATCAGTGGGAGTATGCAACTATGGGTGGAAAATCTAGCTAACTCTTGATAGTAGGACCCATAGCCCTGCCTAGGGCCCACATAAATGACAATGGGACCCGTAGCCCTACCTAGAGCTTACAGAGATAGTAGTGGGACTCGCAGCTCTGCTAGGGGCCCACGGAGATGACAGTGGGACTCGTAGCCCTGCCTAGGGCCCACAAATACGACAGTAGGACTCGCAGCCCTACTTGGGGCCCATGGAGATGGTCGTAGGATTCGCAGCCCTGCTAGGGATCCATATAAACTATATGGGCCTGGTAAATTCCCCAGGGCATTTATCAAAACCTCAAATATTTCCAAACCACTATAATTAGCAGACCCAACAAATATTTCAAGATCTAGGATTCTAGACCATATTCCTACTTTCTATTTTCCAGAGCTCCTCGAGCCTTCTGGTGATCAGATTTTAATCAAGCATGCTCCACCCTCTATTTACTTGTATAAGCACTCATCGGTTTGTCAAGAGTAGCCCTACTTGTTCAGAGATAGTGGATTCAAAGGTTGTGTCTTACTGCACGGAGACGTAGGCTTCGGTCGAACTTCATCACCACCTCCTGTGTCAGCTCTTCTTCTTCTTCTTCTTCTTCTTCTTCTCTCTCTCTCTCTCTCTCTCTCTCTCTCTCTCTTTTTTTACTCTATAGCATTAGCATGACAGCCCAATACAAGACAGCTCAGTGCTCTACAGCATACCACATCTCGAAAGTCTACTCCTTTCATCGACTGTTGGAGGGGGACTATACAATGGCCGTAATCCTCCCCCACAGCAACCTCAACACATAATGTTCGATGAGCAAATAGAGCAGGATACTCTTTCACATGAGGCTCCTGCACCTGTTCCATATGGGTTTATTCCATTTTCAGTTGGATAGCCTCGTACTATGAAAATACAACACATAGTTCAAGAACCACAAAATATAAAACATGAACCACTCCATCAAGATCTTTAACCAGTTGCTATCCTACAACAACACCACCAGTGGGAGCACAACTGGAGTTGAGGAGATCCTCTAGACAGAAAAGACCTGCTATCTTGAAGATTATCTTGTCTACCTGCATGAAGATGGTCATTGTGTTGATGATCCTCTCAGTTTTTCTGAAGCCATAAACAATTTCAACACTGAAGAGTGGTTCAATGCCATGAATGATGAGCTTGAATATATGGCTAAGAATCAAGTCTGGGACCTTGTAGTATTACCTGAACGATCAAAGCCTGTTGGTTGTAAATGGATTTTCAAGACCAAACAGGACTCAAAAGACAATATAGAAAGGTACAATGCCTGATTGGTAGCCAAAGGATTCATAAAGAAAGAAGACATTAACTAAACTAAGATCTTCTCTGTAGTATCCAGGAAGGACACCTTTAGAATTATTATGGCTCTGGTGGCTCATTTTGACATTGAATTGCACCAGATGGATGTCAAAACTACGTTTTTGAATGAGAATTTATATGAGAAGGTTTACATGAAACACCTTGAAGGATTCTCTTATACAAGACAGGAGTAGATGGTATCCAAACTAAAGAAGTCAATATATCGCCCAAAATAATCCTCCTAACAGTGGAATCTCAAATTCAATGAGGTAATACTGACCTTTAGTTTTAAGAAAAATATTGTTGATCAATGCATTTACCTAAAGGTCAGTGGAAGCAAAATTGTAATTCTAGTCCTATATATTGATGATATTCTACTTGCCAGTAATGATCTTGGACTGTTGCATGATACAAAAGTGTTTCTATCCTAGAATTTTGAAATGAAAGATATGGGTGACGCTTTCGATATCCTTGGTATAGAAATTCGGAGAGACAGACCGAAGAGTATTTTAGATTTGTCTCAGAAAGCATATACACTAAATTTTTTTTGGAAATGTTCAACTTTCATAAAGGAAGATTCGGGACAACTCCTGTGCATAAAGGGGATATACTTAGTAAATCCCAAAGCCCGAGAAATCAATTGAAACGGGATGGCATGGTAGATATACATTATGCATCTGCAGTTGGCAACCTTATATATGCACAGACATGCACATGTCCAGATATTGCCTTTGTAGTTGGATCACTTGGTAGATTTCAAAATGATCCAGACAAAGCACATCGGGATGCTGCAAAAAAGGTATTCAGGTATCTACGAGGGACTATGGATTTCATGCTAATATATATAAAATCAGATGAGTTGGAGATTATAGGATTCTCGAACTCTAACTTTGCCGGCTGCCCAGACACTAGGAAGTCCACTTCTGGATCTATCCTTCTACTGGCTGGAGGGGTAGTTTCATGGAAGAGTCAAAACAGTCTACTATAGCACCTTCCACGATGGCTGCAGAGTATATTATATGTTATAAGGCTATATCATAGATGATTTGGCTAAGAAACTTCATCATAGACCTTCGGATTGTAGACTCTATTTCTTATCCACTTAGTCTTTTCTATGATAACTCAGTCTTTTCAGTATTTTCCAATAACAACAAGTTCACTAGTGGGTCTAGGTATCTAGACACCAAATTTCTTAGTGTTAAAGAAAAGATTGACATGCATCATATTTCGGTTGAGCACATCAATACAGATCATATGCTTGCAGATCCGATGACCTAGGGGTTAGTACTTGGCATCTATACTGAGCATGTAAAGTCTATGGGTCTGATTGAGTCATTTGATGTGTAAGACATTTAATTTCTTAAATGAATTGTTTCTGATTGACTATAAAGATGTTGCACTCTAATCCATTTGGATTATTAAGAAAATTATATTTTTATCGTTGGGATTATAAAGTAGGACTAAGCATAGAAATAAAGACACGTCTATTCTAGGAGTGAGCATCTTGATTAATTTCACTCAAACAGCTTCCCAGATAGTCACTTAGTGGGCTTGTCTTAGTGGTACTCATGGTTATGGAAGGAAATGTGCGACTCTAAAAGGGATAGCACATGATCGCCTAGCCCTTACCATTGAGCTTTCTCATTAAAGTTAAGAGGCCTAGAGCATTCTGGAAAAGCTATAAATATTATTTTTTAATTCTTTGGCCAACATTTAGAGTTTCTTTTAAATATCTAATCACCCGCCACATAAAATTTGTTTCAAATTTATTTTTACAAGTACAAACACATATTATATATGTTTAAATTGTGGTCAACATGGTCCAAGTAGGAGATTGTAAGCCTATGGGCTTCCAGATGTGGCTCGTGTGCCTACACGTGAGGTCCACAGTCCATGTAAGGCTAAAACTCAATAAGAATGGACCTGGTGATTATTGATTGGGCTTTCCATAAGTGTATGCTCTGGGCTACTGGACCTAATATTGAGATCGATCATACCTATTGGATCTATTGATTTCTTTGAATAGGAGAAATCATAAAAGGGTTATAAATAACGGTACTTGGTCCCCCCTCTCGGATAACGATATCTATACGTGAGTTTTATGGATACCCCCTCTACCCACATCAGAGAGATCCCTCTAGCCTCAGGGAGTGAAAACCAAGTTCAGGGAACATGCACCGAAGATCATGATTCGCACAAGTTCTTCATTAATGGATTCTTTCGCTTTTGATAAAGATCCTATACTCTTAGATGTAGGATCTCTTATAGATGATCAAGATTAAAATCCACTTACAAGAATGATTTAATATTAAAAAGATGCATGCATCTCTATGCCATGAAAACCTTTTCTTTAACGTGAAAAGGCTCCAAGATTACCCCCTCATTGTCTGTGGATTACAATATGATTGTCACTATATCTGATTATACATCTTTAACATAAAGGTAGCCAAGAGATACACCCTTTGAATGAAACTTCAATATCTGCTTTAGCAATAAAAAATA